>CM054136.1:70596297-70621297 GCA_028751875.1 Rapana venosa | reverse complement strand
TCGTCTAGAGCTCCCAGGTTCGCCAGTGGTGAGATTTGGCGCATGCGACCTTTTTTTTTGTCCACCACGAAGGTAGCCACACTCCGACTTTCGGAAATGGATGGTGTTAATTTCGTCTTCCTCATTGCAGTCTACTCTTCCAGCTTGCTAGGGAGAACACTGTTGACATTTGCTGCAGTGCAGGAAGTTGGAACAGCGAGACAACGCTGAAGTCAGGACTCTCTAAGTAGATGACCAAGCTCAGCCATGGTTAACCATGCCCATCATTCTAAGGAGCGCATTCATTCGTATACACGCAGTGTGCGGGTTAACACCTAAAGCCTAATGATAGTGTGTTGATAAAGTTCAAAGTATCTAAAGTTTATAAAAAAAAATTAAACTGCAGCGCAACGTATTTTCGCTCATATGACTGGCAACGATAGTTGCTAGTGTGAGCATTCATTGAAGAAGAAGAAGAAGAAGAAGCATAAGAAAAAGAAGAAGAAGAATTAAGAAGAAGAAGAAGAGGGAAATAAGAAGCAGAAGAAGAAGATGAAGAAGAAGAGGGAGAGTAAGAAGTAGAAGATGAAGATGAAGAAGAGGAGAGTAAGAAGCAGAAGATGAAGATGAAGAAGAAGAGGGAGAGTAAGAAGCAGAAGAAGAAGATGAAGAAGAGGAGAGTAAGAAGCAGAAGAAGAAGATGAAGAAGAGGGAGAGTAAGAAGCAGAAGGAGAAGATGAAAAAGAAGAGGAGAGTAAGAAGCAAAAGAAGAAGAAGAAGGAGAAGATGAAGAAGAAGAGGGAGAGTAAAAGCAAAAGAAGAAGAAGATGAAGATGAAGAAGATGAGGGAGAGTAAGAAGCAGAAGGAGAAGATGAAAAAGAAGAGGGAGAGTAAGAAGCAGGAGAAGATGAAAAAGAAGAGGGAGAGTAAGAAGCAAAAGAAGAAGAAGGAGAAGATGAAGAAGAAGAGGGAGAGTAAGCAGAAGAAGAAAGAAGATGAAGAAGATGAGGGAGAGTAAGAAGCAGAAGGAGAAGATGAAAAAGAAGAGGGAGAGTAAGAAACAAAGAAGAAGAAGGAGAAGATGAAAAAGAAGAGGGAAGTAAGAAGCAAAAGAAGAAGAAGAAGGAGAAAATGAAGAAGAAGAGGGAGAGTAAGAAGCAGGAGAAGATGAAAAAGAAGAGGGAGAGTAAGAAGCAGAGGGACATTCTCTCCGAATGGGCAAGAACAGACTCCCTCATACTGCGCTGAGATGGGCACCACCAGGGAAGAGGAAACGAGGCAGACCACTCGGCACTTGGAGGAGGACAGTAGAGGAGGAGATGAGAGAAGCGGACAAGACCTGGAATGAATTGAGCTGGCTTGCCCAAGACAGAAAAGGCTGGAGGGATTTTGTTGGCGCCTTGTGTCCCGGCACATGGGATGAAGAGGATTAAGTAAGTTAAGTAAGTAAGTAAGAAGCAGAAGGAGAAGATGAAAAATAAGAGGGAGAGTAAGAGGCAAAAAGAAGAAGAAGGAGAAGATGAAGAAGAAGAGGGAGAGTAAGCAGAAGAAGATGAAGATGAAGAAGATGAGGGAGAGTAAGAAGCAGAAGGAAAGATGAAAAAGAAGAGGGAGAGTAAGAAGCAAAAGAAGAAGATGAAGATGAAGAAGATGACGGAGAGTAAGAAGCACAAGATGAAGATGAAGAAGGAGAGGGAGAGTAAGAAGCAGAAGAAGAAGAAGAAGAAGAAGAAGAAGAAAAAGAAGAAGATGAAGAAGCACATTAGCAGAAGAAGGAGAAAAAAAGCAAGAAGTAGAAGCATAAGAAGAAGAAGAAAAAAAAAGGAAAGCAGTTTTGAGTGGCACATGTTTCGTTTAGTTCAGTTCAGTTGAACTAAGCGAGGGTTGTGACGTGCTGCTGTCGTCCTGACAGCCGCCTCTCTGGTGCACTACCCTGTGCCCCGCTGCACGGTGGAGTGGCACGGGGACTGCCACCAGGAGCCTGGGGAGCTGCCTCTGGACCGTCCTCACAGGTACCAGGAGCACATGATGCCCATGCCTTTCGCCGCCGCCAACACCGCCGCCACGAGATTCAGGTAGGCTAGAACCCTGGCCGGCCCTGTGGTTTAATTTTTGAAAATTTTATATATATATATATATTTAAAAAACAACAACTTCTGATGCAAATAAATGGTCAGTTTTTATTTCCAATCTTCTCCGAAGTTGGAATGCGGCTACCTTCAATGTTGGGGAAAAAAAACAAACCCGGTCGCATACGCAAAATCTCTATCATTGGTGAACCTCGGAGCTGTAGCCGAGGAGCCAACCTCCCTCCTCCTCCACCCCCACTCCTCCTCCACCCCCACTCCTCCTCCACCCCCACTCCCCCCCCCCCCACCCCCCAAAAAAAATCCAGCATATGCAAAATTTGCATCCAATTCAGTCTCAAATAATGATCACAGACATGGTGTTTGGTTTTGATAGTGACAGCAGTGAAAACAAGCATACTTTACCAGTCCTGGTCTAAGAGTTTATTTTACAGAGACTTAAACGTTTGCTTTATTTTTGTTTGGCCTTGCTGCTCATTTCACAGTTGCCTACAATAGGCTACTAGTTGAGAGTACCGTTAGTTGCTAAGTTATCCATGCTTTGTCAAAAGCATGTTTCTGCTGTATAGACTCTTACCTTTTTAAAAAGAATGTTCTGAAACATTGCTTGGAACTTGTTCACAACGCTGAAGAGATTTTTTTTCTTTTTTTAAAATGGGAACCGCTAACATTTTGATTTGTGTGTGTGTGTGTTCTTAGGTGAGATTTTGCATATGCAAACCGTATTTACCCACCAGTAAGGTAGCCGCATTCTGACTTCGGGAATAAAGGTTTCTTTTTAAATAATACATGTATTAGAAATACCATAGCAGTTCTGTATGTATCGTTGTGCGACTTCTGTATGAATGCACGCCTAAAAAATTCTAACTGGCATGTTCGTATTGTAGCCTATATAATATTGTCTAACTGCATGTTCGTATTGTAGCCTATATAATATTGTGTTCATTGTGTTCGTGCGTGTGGACAGGTACCCTTACAGGGACCCCAACGGCAGCCACGGCTATTACTCGCAGCAGCGTCCCTTCCCTGTGCCCGGCACCCCCGTGGATCGCTACTACACCTCCGACTGCGCCAAGGAATGGTCAGAAGCATACACCAAGTACCCGCCAGAAAACTACCTCACCAGCTACGAAATGCAGCCCCCTTCCATGGCCGCTCCCCCCTACCCGGGGGTTCAGTGGGGTGGAGCCGGGTGGAGCCGAAACTCCCCCGACATGTTCATGGAACCTTACCAGAGGCACCTCAGCGCGAGGTCTGCTGGCCTGGACGTGGAGATGCTGGATGTCCCTAACATGAGAGACGTTCCTTACCACCACTACCACCGGCCAGGCCCCGTGCCTTACTCTCGAGTGCCAGCCGAGTTTGCGGAAGAAGGGTACCCGCAGCACTGTCCGCCTTACGGCGGGTACCGCACTGCCACCATGGTCAGCCACCACGGCAAGGAGAGGCTCGTTTCTGCTGTGCCGGAGGGGATGCATGAGGGCAAACAGCCCGAGAAGGAGTATGATGTGAGTATTGTAAATATATATATATAATATATATATATATATATATATATATATATATAATATATATATATATATATAGACATGCTGCTGTGTGTGTGTACTGGTTTAGGCTTCTTTTTGGTTTTATTGTATGTGGTGTTGTTTTGTGAGTCCTATTTGTCAGCGCCTGGGCTTTATGACAGTTCTTGATTAAACCATTGACGCTGGGGGCAACAGCAAAGTGAGAGGCTGTATGACCAGTGGCTTTCCCACTCATGGAATTCCACTTTACAGCTTAGTCTTTAGTGATCGACTATGACTCTCTGACTAGGAGGCTTGACTCGCACAGTCCTTATGTGCTGCAGCTCTGGGGGCTGGTTGGCCTTTGGAGAACATCTCCAACGCTGACTGTCCTTATGCCCACTTGGCCGAGAGAGTGGGGATGTACTGTGGGCAAGGCATCTCCACTATAATCAAATTTCTGCCCTGTTTCCAAAACAGCAGCTGCCTCCTCTGCTGTTTTGGAGGTCATCGTCGGACACGACGGACAAACATACATTTGAAAGAATATGTGCTCAAAGTGCTTTACATATAACAGAGAATTTAGGACCACGGTATTATATAGTTGATAGTCCCTACCCCCCCACCCCCTACCCCCAGCCCCCGGAAAATTACGTTTTTGTCCAACAAATTTGCTATGTTTTCCAAGTGTAGTGGAGTGGAGTGTGGTGGAGTGTAGTGTAGTGTGGTGTGGTGTGGTGTGGTGTAGGGTGGTGTGGAGTGGTGTGGTGTAGTATGGTGTGGTGTGGTGTGGAGTGGTGTGTGTGTGTGGTGTGAAGTGGTGTGATGTGGTGTAGTGTAGCAAAGAGAGAGCTTTGAAGATGGCAATCACCCTGGGAGACAAAAGACCACTGCAAAAGACATGATTGCCATGGTCCCGGACATGATCATGGCGGACAGGAAGGTCACAGTAGTTTTCCTTCTGTTGGCGCATCTGAAATGGGAGGGGGCTACTTGTTTCTCTTCAACTTAACAAGGAAAGTCTAGCCCATGTCACTAGCCATGAATGTAGTATTCAAAACAAAAATCAAAACCAGATGGAGAATTATTTTACAATAATTATGAACTATTCTCATCAGTAAGTAGCTTCTGGATTTTTTCTTCTTCTTCGTCCAACGCTCAGACAGCAACTATTGTTATCTGTCGTATGAGCGAAAATGCATTGCGCTGCCGTTAAGCGCCTGACAAGTAAGGCCCAGCGCATCCGACTTTGGCATAGGAGAGAATTGTTATTTTTTAAAGTATTTCCTTGAAAAAAGGCAGGAGAATGGACCAAGAAGGCAGAAAGTAGACAAGAAGGAGGTGATAGGAAGAAAAGATACAAGGCAGAAACAAAGAGAGGGATAGAAAAGAGGGAATTTCTAGCACAGAATTTCCAGAAGGTGGGGATGCTATCTATTTATACTGACAGGTCCCCAGCATCTTCATAGAGAAGCTTCAGCAGGATTTTATTTTTAGTTTATTCAAAATAAACAATTTGAATTGACCGATTTAGAAAAAAAACAACCCAAACCCTTCTCAGATCTGTAACCACATGTAGGGGATGGGATAGCTCAGTGGTTTCTCCCAGCCAAGGTTAAGCAGCATCAAGCAGGGTTACCAGTTGGACGGGGTGACCGTTTGCACGCCTTGGCTTTCAGTACAGTCCCCCTGGGTACCTGCCTCTATAGGGTCAGGGAAGGTTAAGCAGCAAGGAAGAGGAGATGGGTGCCACCCTCAATAACGCTAGCCACTAGAGTAGTTAGGTCTCTGACGCCTCGCTCCCCTACGACCTTATAGGTTATGGGACACCTTTATCTTAAATTTTATTTATTTATTCTTTTATATTTATTTATTCTTTTATATCGAGGATAATGGAATAAGCACTCATGTGCTTTTTTACATCCAGTCCCCGTGTGTGTGCGGTTTTGTAAATTTTGTCATCTGTTCCCACCGGCACACAATGGCCTACTCTCCCCGAAAAGCGGAACAGGATTTAACGTACGCGCAAGATGTTCTGCATGCGTTCGCACACGGGGCCTCGGTTTATAGTCTCATCCGAAGGACTTTGACATTCAGTTCGATTTTTTTTTGGTGGTCAAACTGGGAAGAAAGGGCGAAGCTGGGAATCCGAACCCAGAACCTCGCTCACGGTTTACTTGTTGGCAGGCAAACGTCTTAACCATCCTGCCACACCTTCCTTCATCTTATACGTTATGGGACACCCTTTTACCCGTTACCCACATGGGGTCCGTCTCGTCCACAGAGTCACAGACTGCACCAGACCTGGGCCATGACTGGGCCAGGCAGCACTGCAGGCACCCAGGTTGTTCCAGAGGGGCCTGCCGAGCCCTTGACTGCCGAGCCCACCAGCTCCCCATCCCTGCCGCAGCCTCAGGTGGGGTGCAGCATCCTGCAGCCAGACAGTGTAGACACGGGGGAACCTTCCAGCCAGCTGCCCAAAGAGCAAACGTAGATGGTTGTAGGTCACTGGTCTATAGTGAATAGGATGTCCAGTTTTTTGTTTTTTGTTGGTGTTGTGGTGGTCGTGGTGGTGGTGTAGAGTCTGTAATTGTTAAATGTGATCAGTATTTTTTATTAAGTGAAAGGAAGTGCTCACACTTTCTGAATTTTGATTGATCTTAAAGAGTTTTACGACAATTATTTTAAAAAATGATAGTATTAGCAACCCCCCCCCCCCCCCCCCCCCAAAAAAAAGAAACACAAACAACTCCCCCCCCCCCCCCCCCCCCCCTCAGAAGTTTACAATAAAATGGAAGGACAAAGTACAACTAAAAGTTGAGTTGGTGCTGGAATATATATATGTGTGTATATATATATATATATATATATATATATATATATATATAAAAGAGAATCCCAGTTATTCTAAACATGTATGAAAAGTGTCTTTTAAAAAAAGTCAAAGCAGTGATAGAACTACATGTTTTTGATAAGCCTGAATTTCAAAGTGCTTATATTACTTGATGATGCTAAAAAGTTTATTTCCAGTTTATTGCTGAGAAAAATGTACGAAGAGAGCTTAAAAGCTAAAAAAGTTATTTTCAGTTTATTGTTGAGAAAAATGTACCAAGAGAGCTTTAAACGCTAAAAAAGTTTATTGTTGAGAAAAAGGTACCAAGAGAGCTTTAAACGCTAAAAAAGTTTATTGTTGAGAAAAGGTACCAAGAGAGCTTTAAACGCTAAAAAAGTTATTTCAGTTTATTGTTGAGAAAAATGTACCAAGAGAGCTTCAAATGCTAAAAAAGCTATTTCAGTTCATTGTTGAGAAAAATGTACTGATGGAGCTATAGGTTATTGTAGGGAAGAATGTACTGATAGAGCAGCTTTAAACTTCTGGTCCATTGACGAGTCTGTCATTCCAAGCCCACTGGCAGCTGGCCAAGTTTACCCACTGCAGAAAAAAGTATCGATAGTGTTTATGTCCTGGAAAAGGGTGGTCATTAATGGAGAGGTCTCCCCTTTCCATAAAACTAACCAGTTGGCTCTCACTTTATTCAGAAGCTCCAGAATTACCTTTAGCTGTTCATAAAAAGTTAAGATTTAAAAGTATGTTGAAGTTTTTTTCTGTCCATATAGTTAATACTGAATGCCGATTTCCAAGGAAGATTTCTCAGTAAAAGAACATCTTCGTCAGTGGCACTGCTAGTTACAAGACTGACCACACACCTAAATGCAAAACAGCATTGTTGTCACTCTTTCATTTGTCCGTGTTTTCTTTCACAAAATGATGACAAATACCTGTCAAAATTACTGATGTTTATTCAAAAACAGATTTCACAAACAAAGCAAACCAACTTCTTGGTTGAATATTTTGGTTTCAGCACTACGAGTATTGAGTTCAAGTCTGTAGTAGGAAATTTATATAAAAAACAGCACTTTTCTTTATATGGTTTTGAAATCAAAGGTTGAACAATGAAAGGAAACTTAAGGATATATACTGGGTTTTGTTTGTTTGTCTTTTTGGCCGAGTGGGTCTACGTACTTGTTGCAGCAGAATGAGTCTTTTAGCGATAGGAAGATGTTGGGGTTTCCTTTTCATTTTGTTGGCATTTTACCATTTTCATTATGTTGGCTTTTCATATTTACTGATTATTTTTTGCTTCCAGTTACCATTGAAAGAATAAAGTTTTGTTACTTGGCCTGCATTGCATCTTCGCACAAGAAAGATTTGTTCTGAAATTAAGTTTATTGTTGCCAATGGGAAAGAAATCAAACATTTAATGCAAGTTTGCTTATTGATGATTATGATTTGACTGTTGTTGGCATTCTTAATGAAAGGAAACACTGTTTTATGGATTTCTTTTAGTTTGCCATTTGTTGGTCAGGAAAAACAACAAATAAACAGACCCCCAAAATGATCTCTATGGTATTGTCTTGTTACATGTGTGGTTGGGTTCTAGAGATGCTGTTTTCAGTCGGGTCTTTTTGCTCAGATGACCACTCGTGAAACTCCCCCATGGGGATAACAAGGACCAGTCAATATAAATAGCATCCCCACCTTCTGGGAATTCTGTGATAGGTATTTGCTATTTTCTGTCCTTCTCTTTGTTTCTGCCTTGTTTCTTTTCTTCCTTGTCACCACCTTGTTTTCTGCCTTCTTGGTCCGTTCTGCCGTTTTACCATTAAGTCTTAAAAGATAACAATTCTCTTTAATGCCTAAGATGACTTGTTGGGCGCTTGATGGCAGCGCAATGCATTTTCACTCATAGACACAATAGTTGTTTTGACGAAGACGAAACACATGAGACAGTAAAGTATTTGTTTGTTTCATTGTGCCGCTTTGTCTTCTTTGACCTTTCCTATCTTGCTCTTCCCATACAGTTGTGCTCATTCTGATCTCTGTCCCAGCCACACCTAGACTGGTCGTGTGAGGCCAGAAGGACCCTGCACAGCCAGCTGCTGGGTCACTTCAGTGGCCTGTGTTTAAATCTAGTACATGCAGGACATCGTCTGCTATGCCACATATGAACAACAAAAACAACTTAAGTCACGGAGCTAGGCTGAGTGAGACGCCCACCTAGGGTGGCGATTCCACGCATCCCTCAAATGATCTTGTCCCCCATGAACCTCTGCCCCTTTTAGGCTCCAACCCCACATCACTGACACGCAAATGTAAGAGAAATTGAAACTGAGGTCGCCCTAAGACCTGAATCAGAGAGGACGAAATGATAGTGCTGTGGAAGTGCTCCAATTAACAAAAGCATGACAGCTGGCAGGCAGAGTTCAGCACTGGTAAGGGTTTTTTCTCTGTGTATTAGAAAGAAACACACACAAATGGAGAGAGCTCACACATATAGAGAGCTCTCTCACACACAAGTTGAGAGCAAGAGGATAACTGTATAATGTATAATCTTTCAGGGGGCTGGATATGGCTTTCTGGAATGTTGTGAAGTGGCAGATCGGCCTAGCTATAGGTTTTTTCTGTGTATAGAAAGATCACATCAATGGAAAGCTCAATTAGATGTCTAAACAATTAAGAAAATATTCTTTGGGCTGATATTCGCGTTTCTGAATGTGGAATGTATCGCACTTATTCATTTAGAAAAGACAATCTTAACATATTGTTGTTATATTAAAAATTTTGCTGCCATAAAAATAAGACTTATCCTGTTTTTTTACTATTTTAAAAACAACCAACCCCAAACTATTTGTTTTCTATTATTTTGAGGATAAAAGAAATAAGCATTTCTGCTTTTTTTTTTTACATCCAGTCCCCATATACAGGCAGTTTTATATTTTCTTTTATTTTGAGGACAATGGAATAAGCACTTATGTTGATTTTGTTACATCCAGTCCCCCATAATATGTATGTAGTTTTGTCAATTTTGTCATCAGGGAGGCTCTCAGTGCTAGGCCTGCACAACTGCTGGACCTCTGGGGGTGGTCAGTGGTGCCTGCTGTCAGCCAACACCATCATGTAGGACACTATCATACTAAACCATCTCTTGACCATGAAAGCTTTGTCATAGAACCAGACTTTCTTCCTTTGTCATGTTTCTCCCAGGGCAGGTTGACATTGATGAGCCTTCTCCATCTCTCTGTTTTGAGCTTCCTCCTTATTTATACCCCTTTCTCTACTAAGATCATCTGCAATACAGGCAGCCCAGGTTTTGCTAGGTCTTCCCTTTGGTCTCTTTCCATCTTTCCGTTGAACGTGCCCAAACCAGCGCAGTCTATTGGTACTAGTTACAGCCTTCAGATCATCAACTTTGCACATTCTCAATAGTTCTTCATTTGTGATCCTGCCTTCCCATTTGATCTTTGTCATGTAGCATAGCATTCGGTTTTCACAGCTCTTCAACAAACGGGACGGGATAGCCTAGTGGTCAGAACATCGCGCTCGCAATCTGACGACCCAGGTTCGATTCCCGTTCAAGGGGATATTTTCCTCTGGAGTTAACATCAGTGCAGACTCCACTCTCTCCCCAAAAGTCCTTCGGATGAGACTGTAAACCGAGGTCCCTTGTGCGAACGCACGCAGAACATCTTGCACACACGTTAAAAATCCTGTTCTGCTTTTCGTAAGAGTAGGCCATTGTGTGCCGGTGGGAACATGACAGAATTCCAAAACCGCATACACACGGGGACTGGATGTAAAAAAGCACATAAGTGCTTATTCCACTATCTTCGATATAAAAGAATAAAATGAAATGAAAAATGAAAACGTTCGACGGTTTTTGTGAAAACCCACAACTCCGAACCATACAGAACAGGTCTGATGCAGGTCTTATATATCAGACAGCGTCTCTCCAGTGGGATTTTCTGATTTCCGAGCAGACTTGCCAATTCATAGAACCAGACTGAGTGAGACATATGTCCCTACACCATCCTTTTCCCATACACCCCCCCCCCCCAGGCTTTGACATTAACTCACCACAGGCCCAGAAGTGTATAAGAAGCTGAAACTGAGGTCCCCATGCATAAGATCAGGGCAGCAAGAACCATTGAATCAGTGACAAGTCACTTGTGCTGGAGAAGGGCAACGCTGCCTGAAGTCTCTTTCTGTATTTGGCTGGTAGTCTTCATTTTGCCAAACATCTACTAATATTGGACTACAGTGAAAAGTTTGAAGAAATTCAATGACGCTTGCTTGCACTGACTTCCATATCAACATACAATTCATTGTTTTGTAAAAAAACCCCATTTTATTGGATGCAATCTTCATAAAACACATTTCAAACTTTCTAATACTGTACAAACCATTTTCAGGTTAAGAGTTGAAAAGCAAATTCCTGCTAAATGAATGGATATGAAACAATGAACATAAAAAAAATCCATTTATGATCAAATAAAATTGAAATTGTATAAAGCTATATAGAATCGAGCAGTTTCCACAAAAATCGAACCATTTTAACGAAAATATTTAAAATTCCTGATTGATTCTAAAATCAACCACAAAACAAATCTTTTGAACTTCCACAAAGCCATTTTCACACTTACTTTTTCACATAGAGGAAAAAAAAAAAGATTAAACACAGGTGCCTTTAATCTAAAAGATACATATACCCAAATTACCAAAAAACCCCACCCAAAACTACTTCTTTTAAAACACTGTAGTAAAATTGCTAGACATGAGAAATTGCTCAATGAAATTTATCCCAGTCTACTTTGGCAGGGATAGCATGAAGAGTATTTTACAATATATACACAGCAACTTTATGATGTTGCATCAAGGAAGAGTGGGAGTTACTGGGAGGGCAGGTTGCTCCAGTCGATGGGCGTTTTCCCACTCTTTTTCAGCAGGGCATTGCACTGGGAGAAGTGTTTGCACCCCATGAATCCTCGATGTGCTGACAGCGGAGATGGGTGGACTGCTTTCAACACATGGTGCTTCTTCTGCAACCAGACAGGGAAAGATAAACCTGACTTATGGGTAAAAGGAGACTGCTCAAAACAGCTAGACAAGGCTTCCATCACATTACAAGACGTATACATGTTTTCATTCATAAAGCAGAAGAAAGAATGTGAGCACGCATGCATCCTACAAGATTCACTTCTAGGACTTTTTCTTCAATGTTTGAACGCTCAAGACAACATTTATTGTCATATAAGCAAAAATGCATTGCACAGCTGGTGTGGGAGAGGATTGTAATCTTTGAAGTCTTTCTGGGAAAAAAGGCAGGAGAATGGACCAAGAAAGCAGAACATCGACAAGGAGGAGGTGACAGGAAGAAAAGTGACAACAGTGACAGAAAAGGTTGTTTCCAAACACAGAATTTCCAGAAGGTGGGGATGCTATTTACACTGACAGGTACCCAGCATCCCCACAGGGGAACTTCTAGGGACACTGACCAATTTTACGGGATATTCATGCAACCACAAAAGAACACTTCTTTAGCGTGGAACAACTCCCATCATCATATTCTTTCCTCTTCGACACCTTTCTTCTCAGATCATGGAAAGACATTCCAAGGTGTATGCCTATAAGCAAAATTACCACAAAATCTGATATCTCTTTGCTCATATCTGCTACTAAGCCATTGTGCATGGGCATACATACATTAGAGGTGGATACAGAGATTTTAACTTTCTAGGATGCACATCCCCCCCCCCCCTTCCCAGGACACTTGGTCAAAATGGACACGGTTAAAATACAGAGTCACTCTGAGACAGTCAGCATGGAAGTGACAGTTTAGTTTACTAATGATAAAAAAGTTCTGTGACCACCAAAGAGTAGAAAAATATAAATAATAAATACTTGTCATACTACTTCTTCTCTCTCTTCTTCAAGTGTCCAGTCTGTTCCTGCAGACATCGACGATCATGGCTCTCCATTCTTCCCTGTTCTCGGTCCCTCTCATGAGCTCATTGTTGGTGCCCTCTTTATTCGTTGCGAATTTGTTTAAGCTGTGTGAATTTTGTGTGTTGTCTTCCTCTGCTCTTGTTTCCACAGATTTTGCCACTCCATAACAGTTTCTCTAGTCCGTCAGCCCTGATTATATGGCCGAAAAATTTGAGCTGTCTTTCTCTGATGGTGTTGAGAAGGGATCTCTTGTATCCAGCATTTCCATTACTTCTGCATTTGTTTTTCTTTTTGTCCATGAGACTTTCATGATTCTCCGGATGAACCACATCTCCACTGCTTCTAGTCGCTGTTCTGTGTCCTTGGCTAGGGTCCAGCACTCACATCCGTACAAAAGAATGGACCATACGTAGGCTCTCACAACATGGATCTTTGTCTTGAGGCTTATCTTACTGTTGGTAAAAATGCATTTCATGTTGTTAAAAGTTGCCTTAGATTGACCGATTCTCTTCTTGATTTCTGTGTCACACTTGCCGTCCGGGGTGATAGTACAACCAAGGTATTTAAAGGTATTTACTTGTCTGATTCTCTCTCCTTTACAGGCTATGTTGCATTGTGGTATAACAGCTTTTTTCGAGATCACCATGCATTCTGTCTTCTTTGCATTGAGCTGTAATCCTTTCTTTTCGCTTTTGTCTGTTACTGTTGTTAAAATCTTTTGCAGTTTTTCTTCAGAGTCGGCAATAAGGACTGTGTCATCTGCATATCTCAGGTTGTTGATATTGTGGCCACCTACACTAATTCCCTCATGATTCTCTACACAAGAGCTAAAAACTCAACACTCTGGGTTAATATAGAAACAGGGACAGTTAATCCCCCCCCCCCCCCCCCCGAGAGAAGGAACCGAGACACTTACCTTGTCAATACATGCTCCTTTTTTCTGTGCATAAGCTCCCCACAGCAGGAAAACCGTCCCCGACGTGTTGCTGTTCAGCCACTTGATCGTTGCGTCTGTGAACTGCTCCCATCCCTTGCCAGCGTGCGAGTTGGCTTGGTGCGCGCGCACGGTTAGGCAGGCGTTCAGCAGCAGCACTCCTGCAAGCACAGGTAATACTTTGTTCATGGGCTGGAACATGGAGAATTACACGAGCATATGTAGCATCAGTCTAGCAACAATGATATAACAACTTTAAAATAGATTTAAATAACTCCTACTCCTATTATTACATTAAATATCCAGTATTCTACCTGACTGTAGGGCTGCCATGGATGACTTCTCTACAGCTTGCGTTTATATTGGAACACGATGTGGTACTTAAAAATTAAAAAAAAAAATTTACTTTTATTTGGCCCAGGCCAAAAGCTGTGTTGGTTACTGATGTCAGCTTATTGCCAAGGCCTACACTAAAATTATGTTGTAAAATGTGTTGAGATTGCCTTCCGCCATGACAAGCTCTCAAACATAACAATCTGCATTCTCCTTTAAAGGTGAAAAAGTCATCTGTAGTCAGAGTATGGCTGCCTATGTGGCGAGCTACTTAGAAAGTCATGAACGCAAACTTCCCATTCAGAGTGTAATTTCAATCTAACAGTGATTCTCAGGTGGGATGAATTAAGAGTGCACAGTCTGGGTGATCCCCAAAATATTAAGCTGGGGAATGCACAACATTTACTTCTATTTTTCAGTCATCCACATTTTTGGTTTGCATGTTAACTGGCATACAACGCTCCCTCTCCCCCATTTGTATGGGATTCCAGGTCTGTTACCAGTATCACATTTCTCACCAGAGTAAAAAAAAAAAAAAAAAGCCCAATGCTGAAATACAACAGTTCCTACCCCCCCCCCCCCCCCCCCCCCCCCAAAAAAAAACAACCATTGGTAAAAATATCTCATCAGATGCAAAGCGACATTTAGTTCTGTGAATTTCAAATTGTATGGGTCAGTTTGGCAGAAAAAATCAGCACGTTAAAAGCCAATAACCAAAAGAAAAAAAAAAAGGGCCTGACAGACAATGGGAAACTTCCAACACTCAACTGTCTCCATCATCGCCACTGTTGTTGGTAGGAGCTTCCTGCAATGCCACCACCAGGGCTCACCATCTCTCTCTGTCTCTGCCAAGTTCTACAAACTCCTGTAGCCCTCCTCCCAGACCACTGATCTTGGTGATGTTGGCAATGTAGGATGCTGGTGGTCTGCCTCTCCTCTCCTTCTGCCTTCAACCTTACCTTGGAGAACTGTTATCATCAGACTTCTAATACAGAGATTCCAAACAGAAAGAAGAGGAGAATTTTTGTTACAGTTACGGTATATAGTGTACCTTGTTTTGACCAGCCAGTCAGGGTGCCATGCCCAGGATGTTCAAAGCCTTCGATGTCCGTCTTCAGCTCTTTGTACATGTTCTCCAAACTGCAACACCACACCACAAGATTCATAAACATGTTAGATGCATGCCATAGTCGAGTGGTAAAGACTGTTTGACTTCGATTCCATGGTCCATGAAAAGTCGTGGGTTCGAATCTCGGCAGCATCTGGTGAATTAAGGGTGGGGGATTTTTTACAATCTCCCAGGTCAACTTCAAGTGCAGACGTTCCAGTGCCTCAATTCCCTTCATTTATACACACGCAGAAATGCAAGTTAAAGATCCTGTAATTCATGTCAGAGTTCAGTGGGTTACAGAAACACGAACATACCCAGCATCCATCCCTGGTCAGAATGCAGCTACCTTCATGGTGGACACAAACTGTCGCGTACGCAAAATATCATCACCGGTGAACCTTGGAGTTCTAGCCAAGAAAGGGGGAATCCGCTTTCACAACATCATGATGGGTGGTCTGTGTGTTTGTCTTTCAAACTGAGGTGCTCTGTCCACACTTTAGCCCATATAAGAGCTCCAGCGAAAATTGTCGTGGAAAAAAAAGGCTGGTTACCTGGGCACAGACATCTAAAGACATATGTAGACATTTTCTTTTTTTCTTCATTTTAAAAAAAAATAAAAAATGGGTGGCACCACACTTGTTGTCATAGACCCCCCAGTCAGAGCAGCCAGGATTTTATGCAGATAAATCTGTGACTATAAAAGACACACAATATGAAACAACATGGCTACTGTCCACAAGTTATATTCTCCAAATAAAATAACCAATAACTTCTTCCCCCCCCCCCCAAAAACACAACTGTCTTCAAGTTATATTCTCTACAAAAAACCCCAACAACCCAAACACAGCAACTGTCCACAAGATATTTTCTCCAACCTATAACAATAATACTACCGACCCCCGACCCCCCCCCCCCCTCCCCTCCCCCAACTGTCCATGACTTATATTCTCCAACCTATGTTAACCTCCCCCCACCCCACACAGAAACTGTCCATAAGTTATTTTCTCTAACCTGTAATTATAATCATTAACCCCCCCCCCCCCCAAACCACAACACAACACTGTCCATTAGTTATATCTCCCAACTAATATTACAACATAGCCGCTCTGACAATGGTCCATTTACAGATCCTATCCCAAAAAAAGCATCTTTTTAGTACAATGTTGTGGAACCATTTAATTAAACCACCTTCTCTGAAGTCTAAGAGTGACTACCTTATTAAAATGGCAGGCAAAAGGTGGCCATACGCAAAAATCTCTATGATGAACCATGGGAGCTGTAGCCAAGAAACAGTGTGTGTGTGTGTGAGTGTTTTATTTCATTCTTTTATATCGAGGATAATGGAATAAGCACTTATGTGCTTTTTTTTAAAACATCCAGTCCCTGTGCGTATGCAGATTTGTGAATTCTGTCATCTGTTCCCACGGCACACAATGGCCTACTCTTATGAAAAGCAGAACAGGATTTAACATGTGCACAAGATGTTCTGCATGTGTGTGTGTGTGTGTGTGTGAGTGAGTGAGTGTGTATGTGAGTGAGTGAGTGTGTATGCATGTATGTGTGTTATTATTATTTTGAGGATAATGGAATAAGCACTCATGTGCTTTTTAAAATTTTTTTTTTAACATCCCCTCTCCGTGCATATGCAGTTTTGTAAATTTTGCCATCCGTTCCCACCAGCACACAATGGCCTACTCTTCCGAAAAGTGGAACGGGGCTTTAACATGTGCGTAAGGTGTTCTGCGTGCGTTCGCACACAGGACCTCGGTTTATAGTCTCATCCATAGGACTTTTGGGGGTGAGGGTGGAGTGTGTGTGCGTGCCTGAAAAGAAAACAAAAAAACACCCTGTAAATAACTACCTGGGAGGAGGTGCGATTCCCTTTGGCACACTGAAACACAGCCCTGCAATCAGAAAAAACACATAGCCTGTTTTAAGGCAAGTGACATGAAGACATATATGTCACCAAGGCCCCCCCCCTCCCAAAAAAAAACAAAACCAAAATACTCCCCCACCAAACAAACCAAAAAAAAAAAATCAAATTTCCTTTTCAACCAGCTTGTATTCATTATAATAAAAGTAAGTCTATGTGGTCATCTTGTTTTAACATTAA
This sequence comes from Rapana venosa, assembly GCA_028751875.1. Taxonomy (NCBI): domain Eukaryota; kingdom Metazoa; phylum Mollusca; class Gastropoda; order Neogastropoda; family Muricidae; genus Rapana; species Rapana venosa. The sequence continues at coordinate 70,604,446 of CM054136.1, read as the reverse complement.
AAAAAAAGCCCCAACCCTGTAACACAGTGACCACATAAGACTTACTTAAGTCGGACCCAGCACATCCGACTTCGGCATGGGAGGGAAGTGTTATCTTTGAAGTCTTTCATGAAAAAAAAAAGGGCAGAAGAATAGACCGGAAAAAAGGCAGAAACTAGACAAGGAGTTCAGGACACGAAGAAGACAAAACCAGAAACAAAGAGAGGGATAGAAAAGAGGGCACAGTATTTCCAGAAGGTGGGGATGCTATTTATACTGACAGGCCCCTGGCATCCCCACTGGGGGAATCTTTTTTCTTACATTAGCAAAGATTGCAACTGATGGAAATGTTTGTTGTTGTTGGTTTACGTTTTGCGGCTCAGCAGCCGTTATGTTCATGTTAACCGTCCTTGTTTAATTGAGCACATCGTAAGCTACAAGCTTGTTGTTGCTACGATTCCAAAATGCTGTTTGTTTTCAAGGCTTATACTCATTTCTGAATAAAAACTATTTCATAAACCACGGGGGAATCAAAGTGAAATTAAGGGTACCACCTGGTGGGTGACCCAGAACATGCATTCTCTCTCGTTAATCCCACCTGGGAATTCATTCAGACAGTAAATCCACAGCGGATAAGAAGTCTGTGAGAGTGACTTCTCAAGTACCTTGCCATACTCCGGCCTCTTGAGGATAAAATAGTGCCACGTGGTTATAAAAACATTCAAAACTCGAGATTACTTTGTCAATAGATTCTTTGATAATCATCAATTATCTTTTATCCTTTTGGGTCATTCTCTCTATAAAAAAAAGAAAGAAAAAAAAAAGAAAGGATGCAACAGCCGAGTGGTGAAGAATGTTTGAGTTCAATCCCACGGGTCCACAAAGTCATGGGTTCGAATCTCGGTGGCATCTGATGAATTAAGGGTGAGGATTTCGATGATTTCAACTTTAACTGCAGACCTGCCAGTGCCTTAATTCCATTCGTGTATATACATATACACATGCAGAAAATCAAATATACAAGTTGAATATTCCGTGATTTATGTCAGAAAATCAAATATGCATGTTGAAGATTCCGTGATTTATGTCAGTGGGTTACGGAAACACGAATGTACCCAGCATACATCCCTGAAGTAGGAATGCGGCTACCTTCACGGTGAGCAAAAACGGTCGCATACCCCAAATATCACCATTGGTGAACCTTGAAGCTCTACCTGAGAAATGAAAAAAACTCACCGAGCCTAACCCAACCCAACGAAAATAAACAACTCAAACCCCAACCCATTTCTAAAGAAAAATAACTGACCATGCGCCTGTCCTGGTCCATGGTAGGGGTCCTGTCCCAGAATGACAACTTTCACCTGCACAACGCAACACATCCATCATTATGTACCAACGGCATTGCCACTGCACACCTGGGGCCCCCCCCCCCCCGTTAACATGCCCTTTAGCAGTTTAAAAAAAAGGTAAGGTAAAGGAGTCCCATAACCTGTAAGGTCGTAGGGGAGCAAGGCGTCAGAGACCTCACTTCTCTAGGGCCAGCATATTGAGGGCGGCGCCCATCTCCTCTCCCTCGCTGCTTTACCTTCCCTGACCCTAAAGAGGGCAGGTACCCATTTACAGCTGGGTGAACTGTGCTGAAGCCAAGGCGCGCAAACAGTCACCCATCCAACTGGTAACCACGCTCGACGCTGCTTAACTTGGCTGGGGGAAAGCGAGTGCTCCGACCACTGAGCTATCCCGTCCCCCTAAACTACAAATGCCACCTTGCTTTCAAAATGAAATGTCCCCCAAAGATGGAATGTGGCTACCACCTTCATGGTGGGCAAAAACGACTGCATACACAAACCGCACCTTTGGTGAATCTTGAAGTTCTAGTTAAGGAGCAAACAACACCCTCGCCCGCTCCCTTCTTAAAAATTTTTTAAAATTTAAAAACAAAAGGGAAGGGAAGGGAAACAGTTGTTGATCTGAAATGAAACCACTTGGCTAAACAAAAAGAAAATGATGCAAATGATACTTGGTTTTGTGTACAGAAAGTAAATGCAAATGGCACACTCATTGTTCAGTGATGCAGCCTCTGTGTGTGTGTGTGTTTGACGCATGATGGGCACTGCTGAACATTTTTTATGCCCCCCCCCCCCCCCCCCCCAAAGAAAATATGCAGTAATCCCAGTTTCACATCTGCACTGACAGTATGTTAAAAGCTTTTTGTTAAAACTTTTAGATCAAGACAGACTGTGTGAAGGTAGGTAACTTGGGTGTAAACAAAGCATATGTATGTTGTGTACGCGCGTGTGTATGAGAAAGAGAGAGTAATGCATATTTTGCCATTACAAGGTATGGAAACTGCCATATAAAACTCCTATAAGCATTACTCGCAATAATATTTGAATCTTGCCATCAACCAGGCCAAATTCAAATGTATTTTATAATAAGATTTGTTGTTGTTCCTCAGCCATTTTTAACCACCATGAAGATAGCCGCATTCCGACTTCAGGGATACATGTATTCTGTTTAACACAGCGTTTTATAACCCCCTTTTTCTGAACAGGTAACTGGGGCTAGAGAAAAAAAAGAGAGAAAGTTTCATGATGACTCACGTCTGTAATCTTGCATGCTTGGGTCCAGGCAAACACCTGCTCAGCAGGTGGGTAGACCTTGGATTTCTGTCGTTCTGCTGTCACAAACTTGCTCAGCTGGGACAGAAAATAATTCACTGAAAATTTTCAAAACTCTGAATAAACCTTTTATCAAACAACAATATAATAAATCAAAGCTACATTTATCGAAAATGTTGGGTTTTTTTTTTTTTTTTTTTGCAACAAAGTCAGATTTTGCGAAAATGGTATGAGATTTCACCCCTCTTTTTCTTATGCAGTGTGTAGTAGACTAGTATATGACTACTGACCAGACCTATGCAACATTTCTTTTCGGTATGAGATCATTTAATTTTACTCAGTGGATGCGATCATTGACATAGCACGGGTTTGTAAAATAAAGAGATATATATATATATATATAATGTTAGAACCTTCTGTACTTAGTAACTAGTATAATTTGAACCCCCTCCCCCAATCAGAAGTATACATATTGCATGGACACACTGTTTCAGTGTAATTTTCAAAAGTAGACACAATAAGTGAATAACCTTCCTGATCATATGCCATTTGCACAGTATCCCTACGTTAATGGAGAGAACCCCTCTTTCCCAGTAACCATGCACATTTGTATGCTACAATAACCAAATGAAGTAGTGGGTGATATGGCGGGAAGGGTTAGTTGATGGTTGGTTACCCTATAGCGGGTTACACGTTGGGAAAGCTCAATCAAATTCAATAATATGGTTAATAAAAAAATCAGCACAGCAGAATTGACAGGTGAATTTTACAGAAGCTCCAAATGTTAACATACATCCTCCCTCGAACCTGAATCTTTTTTTTTTCCCTGCGAGTGTGTTTATGAAATACAACTTTAAAAAACAACAACCCTAAATGTGGAAGATATAGATTAAAATTATAATGATAGACAGCCAGTTACGTTAGAAACAAACATACCCTAAAAAAATGCATTTCCTGTACAAAAGTATCTGCAACTACTTGATTACTACCTACAGACATTTTTCTTTCGTGTTCATTTAAACAGTTTCTACTCATAACTTTATCGAAAGAATACTTAAAAATTAACGCAACATTTCTTAAACAGCTTCTGCATTATCGACACTGGACAACAATCAAAGCATCAGAACTCAAAATTCACACACATCAACTAAACACTAAAACAGGCAGACCTCTTTGAAGTAAGCCTTGCTGAATTCAGCACTTAGGGCTTTTTTCCACGACGAGCCCATGTTGACCACCAGGGAACTGTCGGTCACTGTGTTCTCTTTTCCTTCCAGCCTTGCTTTGGCTGACTTCCTGTTGGCTTCCATTCGCTCTTTCTGTTCTGGGGTCAAGGACAATGTTGGTGAGGGTGCAGATGGCTTTGGAGAGGAGAGAGGAGGAGAAGTGGTTTTATCTGCATGTGGGGATCTGTCTGAATCGTCATTCTGCTCTGACAGTTTAGGCTTCTTCTCTGGTCTTTCCTGCAAATTATAGATGAATACAACAACAAAGGTAATTACAGAACAGGTAAAAGAAGGTCAGAGTTGCATGCGTGTAAATGATTTGAGTGCGAGCGCTTCGATTTGTTTGTTTTTACAAGATTCAGCGCTACATAAATTCCATATATTATTATTATAATTTACAACAAAGAGAGAAACAAAGACAAAGTTTATGACATAGCAATGACTTCACCTGACTGAGGTCACAACACTTTAACAGTCATTATCAATGCATCATTGCATGTAATTGTAACTCTAACTGTAAAAGCTTTCAGACCCTTTTACACAAAAAGCAGACTTGCAACCAGAGACAAGCATTCATACTAAACTCCAGCGTTTATTATAATATTAGATATTAATATTATGCATACAATAAAATATTTAAACTTCATCAGAACAGCATATTATTAATTTAATGAAAGAAAATGATAGTAATGATAATAACAACAAAACTGACAATGATGGTGATGAGATGATTACTACCACTTTGAGTACTACTGCTGCATTGATTTGAGTGCAAGCGCTTCGATTTACTTGTTTTTACAAGATTCAGTGCTATATAAATTCCATATATTATTATTACTGCTGCAACTAGTAGTAATACTACTGCAAAAATGTAATCAATCAGTCTTTAGTTTTTAACTTTAAGAAAAAAAAAAACTACTACTATACTAGCATGAAGCAGGCATTGGCATATTTGCCATCCTCCTCAAAATGCTCTTCAGCAGTTTTTCATTCTAAAAATGCAAATTTTCAGTTGTTTTGGGTACTTCTAGTTCTAGTATTGATCTATCAGTACTTTCTCAATTTGAGCTGCAACCCCCCAAAAAAAAACCCACAACAAAACAAAAACCCACCACCAAACAACCAACAACAAAAAACAACCCACCAAAACTTTATTTTGATTAACCCTATCATAGATAAATATATTCAAAGAGAACACCCCCACTTTCTTTCTTTCACACATGCACTACACACCCAAGCAAGCTAAGTGTGACAATCATTTAAAAAACAAAAACAACTCCCCCCCTCCCCCCTGTAAGTTTTTTACTTGGTTTTTAGTTCTACCACTGCTGTAGTGTCAAAAACACATGTTTGAGGCTTTTTGTTGTTGTAAATATACAGGCACACTCTGTTTTTAGTTTAACACTATCAGTGGTACATTACTTTAGTATTATATTACTCTAAGTTCTAACTAGCCTAACACTAAGATCTGCAGAGGACTGCTACGCCAGATTCAGCTAGCTCAACACTGCCTGGGAAAATCTGTGCAATGCCCTATTGACTCCTAAAGACAAGCGCTATTTTCATCATATATATATAAATAGGAGTAGGCCTATGCTGTTCATTACTGTCGAGTGAGTGACTTGCAGAGAAGCATCACAACACTGCCTCCATCAGTCTACATACCTCAGAGCTTACGGGCGCTGTTCTTTTTGCTGGCGTTACGGAAAAGAATGCAGAAATTTTGACCTGGCCACTCATGATTCTTGAGCAACTTTTAAATGAGCTTGGCCTACACAATATTTTGTTTAGCATCAAACCTTTTCGTCTGAAAATTGTCCGCCCAAAAAATTTCCGCGGGAGAAGGGAAGTAGTTCTGATTGCGTTTTACAGCTGAATCCTGAATTATTCCCCTTATCTCCTAGGCACGTTGTACATTTCCCCCGTCTCTTTTACTACTTCAGATACCCGTGTACAGTAGGACCTACTTCGGAGTCCACGAGTGTTTTGCCAGCCACCCAGAAGGCATCACCCCTGATAGTGTATAACCACGCCAGAGAGTTCCGAAATTTTGCGCATGCAACCGTATATACCCACAATTAAGGTCGCCCTATTCCGCCTTCGGGGATACTTGTTTATTGAAAGGTAGTTTTGTTTGTTTTTCCATTGGCCTAACTCAAAAGAGTTAGCTAAAGGGAATAAATCATTTGTTTTATTTTTTGTGTATTCATCTAATCTTTTATTTTGAGGATAATGGAATAAGCACTCATGTGTTTAAATTTTTTTTTTTTACATCCAGTCCACGTGTGTCTGCAGTTTTGTGAATTTTGTCATCTGTTCTCATTGTGGATTGTGAACACTTGTCATCACTTCAAGAGTTATGTAACAAAAAATTAATAGATGGGAACTATGGAGATTGTGTGAAAGCCAACATTTGTATTCAATAGACACAACATTTCATTTACACATTTCTAGATAGTCTACCTTCGTGCTATTAGATTCCTAAATGTAGAACAATTATCATTAGTGTTCTGCTGTATGGGTCAGAAGCCTGGACACATGAAAATAGGAAAGAGTCAAAATACGCACAGCCAAAATGTAGTTTTACATGCGACTTCTAAGAGTCAAATGGTCACACAGAAGAACAAATGAAAGCATTCTTGATGAACTCTCAGTGCAAAGACAAATGTTGGTTGAAAATGATAAACGCAGACTGAGATAGGTTGGTCATGCAAACAAAATCATAAACAAATCTGATGACAACAGTTCTTCAAGATAAGATTGAGGACAGAAGGAAAGGAGGCACACCACCAACATCCTACACTGCCAACATCACTGAGATCAGTGGTGTGGGAGGGCTCCTGGAGAATGTAGAACTCATCAAGATAGAGTTAGATTGCCGACCCTTGTGGCATTGCCTGGAGCTCCTATCAACGACAGCAGCGATGGAGACTGTTGAACTGAAATGAGTTGAATTGAGTTGTACTATATGCTTCCTGTCATGATGTATCGTAGCCCGAGAGATGCAAACACATGCAGTGTTGGTCAGGTAATTTGAGCAATGCTCAAAATCGTATTCATTAAAACCTTTTCATTACCACATTTTTGCAGCTCTATTAACCTTTGCATTACAGCATCTTTTGTAGCTCGTTTAACCTTTTCATTACTGGATCTTTGCAGCTTTATCAACCTTTTTATTATTGCATCTTTTGTAGCTCTATTAAACCTTTTCATTATTACATCTTTGCAGCTCTGTCAATCTTTTTAATGAAATAAAATCTGCTGGGAAAATGCTTTGAGCAAACAGTCATAATTATTAGTAACCAGCCTGCATGGTGTAGTGGTTAGCACATTTGGGTTATAGGCTGGAAGGTCTAGCTAGGGCTGAGGCCCCATAAGAGTCAGAGGGTTTTGGGGGTTGTTGTTATATATATATTTTTTAACCTGGCCAGCTCCTATTTAAATTAAAAAATTTTTAAATTCGTTTATATCAAGGATAATGGAATAAGCACTTATGTGCTTTTTTTTTTACATCCAGTCCCCGTGTGTATGCGGATTTGTGAATTCTGTCATCTGTTCCCACTGGCACACCAATGGTCTACTCTTACGAAAAGCGGAACAGGATTTAACGTGTGCGCAAGATGTTCTGCGTGCGTTCGCACACGGGACCTCAGTTTATAGTCTCATCTGAAGGACTTTTGGGGAGAGTGGAGTCTGCACTGATGTTAACTCCAGAGGAAAATTTCCCCTTGAACGGGAATCGAATCCGGGTCGTCAGATTGCGAGTGCAATGTTCTGACCACTAGGCTATCCCATCCCCTCCCCTCCCCCTCACAGAGTGAGTGTTTTGTGGGTTCACTGGGGAAACTGTGACCCCACAATTGAACTTCATTCGCTTAAAATTCTGACCACCACACTGTCCCTTCTACGACCTTTCCCTTGAACCTCGATCCCCAAAGGCTTTGACACTTAACTCATTACAGGCACAGAAGTGTATGGGAGAAACCCAAACCAAGGTCACCATAAGACACGAGCATTTGAATGTTTCTACGTTTGTTCATGAGATTTAGACCATGATCCAAAGTACCTTCTGGGAACATATGTCAAGACACCCCTCCCCCCCAAAAAAACAACCCACCACCAACCCAACCCCATAAACCAACAACACATTCCCACAAAATCCCAACCCCAAACAGCCCCCCCAACTGTCAACAAACAAACAAACAACAATAACAATAACAACAAACAAAACAAAACAAAATCAACAACCCAAACAAACAAAAGGTAATTGCTGTATTTCCCCCCCTTTCGTAATTTGTTTTCTTTGTGTAATTTGTGTAATTT
>CM054136.1:70591297-70593797 GCA_028751875.1 Rapana venosa | reverse complement strand
CACGCTAGCAGATCACGACGCAATCACACACACACCACATCCATCCATAACGACGCCACACCACACACACACACACACACACACACACACACACACCAACACACACACACACACACACACACACACACACACTCACTCCACCACTCACGACCTAGTTGGCTTGGTTGGAAATGCGGAGTCACGTTTTTGCATAGGTAACAATCATAAGGCCGAAGATTGTTCTCCATCGTTATGTAGTCGACACAGGTAAACGGTTGAAAAATTCCGTTCGAAAACCGAGATAGCAAGGTCATATCACCATATTATCTTGATATGTAAAAGCGGACGGGATAACTCAGTGGTCCGAGCACACCCTTTCCCCTAGCCGGAGTTAAGCAGCATCGAGCGTGGTTGGCTTCAATACAGTTCCCCCAGTTCACCCAGCTGTAAATAGGATACTTGCCTCTTTAGGGTCAGGGAAGGTAAAGCAGCGAAGGAAAGGAAATGGGCGCTGCCCTCAATATGCTGGTCCCTAGAAAAGCTGAGGTCTCTGGCGCCTGGCTCCCCTACGACTTACATGTTATGGGACACCTTTACCTTTTAAAAAGCATCTGATTCAAGACCGTGTCAGGGATACTACCGGCAGAAGGCAGACTAGACTGAGTCAGAGGGTGGAAGGGCAATGTCAGGGACAAGACATGCTCGATTACCAGACAATGGGATAACCTGGATATAAATGTAGTAGAGGGTTTCATTTTCTTCATCAGTTTATTTTGTCATGCTCTCTTTGAGCTGATTTTAGAAAAAAACCAGCCCATGCAAATTTCTTTAAGAGAATGATGTAGTTATTCCCCCCCTCCCCCAACCCCCTGTTTCACCAATGGTGAGAGTTTGCGTATGCAGCCGTTTAAATTTTTTTTAAAACTCACTATTAAGGTAGCCGCATTCTGAATTCTGGGGTATGTAGTTATCAATATGAAGGTTTGCAATTAGTAATTATTAGTCATTATTGGATCTCACACCACACACACACACACACACACACACACACACACCCCACAACACACACACACACACACACACCACACACACACACACACACACACACACACACACACCACACACACACACACCAGACATACATACATACACACGCGCGGGCGCGCATGCACGGACACACACACACGCGCGCGCGCGCGCACGCACACACACACACACACACACACACACACACACACACACTCACGTTATGTTATACTGTCTTGATTTGCTTTATCATGTTTTGTTAGTCTGGATTTATATGAAAAAATCTCCATAGAATTTTGTCTTCAACATGTGTGAACATTGTATTTTGATTGCTTTTATATGTCAATTTTCTTGATTTTCTTTTTTTTTGTGAGGGCAGGATGAAAAAAAAGTTGTATAAACTTAACCTTTTACCCTCAATAAAATCATGTTGACTTTACTTTACTTGACTCACTCACGACCTAGAAATAATCTTTACAAGACCAAATGTCTTATATTCAGGTAGCAATATACAGAACGAGCTCCCAAGAAGTTTAAAATGTATCAAATACAACAACAGCAAAAATCAGTTTAAGACACAAGTGTACGCGCGCGTGCTTATGCATGTACGTGGAAGGGAGAGAAGCAGTGTCATCCCCGGCGAAGAGGGACTAACGCAATGAATGACTGGTACACACAAACACGCGCGCGCGCACACACGCGCGCACACACACACGCACGCACGCACGCACCCACGCACGCACGCACGCACGCACGCACACACGCACGCACGCACACACACATATATAAAGAAAGAAAGAAAGAAAGATATATATATATATATATATATATAAGGTAAAGGTATCCCATAACCTATGTGGTCGTAGGGGAATGAGGCACCAGAGACCTCAACTTCTCAATCTCCTCTCCCTCGCTGCGTTACCTTCCCTGACCCTAAAGAGGCAGGTACCCATTTACAGCTGGGTGAACTGGGGGACTGTACTGAAGCCAAGGCGCGCAAACGGTCACCCATCCAACTGGTAACCCCACAAGGTTCTACACTATGACAACTGAAAAAAAAGACAAAAAAAAGATAGTCGAAATATGGTTATACCGGCAACTTCTAAGAGTCAAATGGTCAGATACAAAAATAAGTGAAAGCGATCTTGAAGAACTCTCAGTGCAAAGATAAATGTTGGTTGAAATTGATAAGCGCAGACTGAGACACATTGGTCTTGATGCAAACAAAAATACACAGACAAATCTGTTGACGACAATGCAAGGTTTATTCATTTATTATTTTAAAAAATTCTTTTATATCGAGGATAATGGAATAAGCAACTTACTTACTTTTTTACATCCAGTCCCCGTGAGTATGCGGTTTTGTAAATTCTGTCATCTCCCCCCACCGGCACTCAATGGCCTACTCTTACGAAAAGCGGAACAGGATCTAACGTGTGCGCAAGATGTTCTGCGTGCGTTCGCACACGGAGTCTCATCCGAAAGACTTTTGGGG
>CM054136.1:70568797-70583797 GCA_028751875.1 Rapana venosa | reverse complement strand
CTAGCGCCTTTTATTCAGAGAGAACTCGAACTCGAATATTTTAATGAGGGTAATTGGGTAAGCCAGAGGCTTCTTTACACCAGGCCCACATGGGGGAAAAAGTGAAACAAACATGAATAAATCAATGAATTAATAAACAAGATAATGTCAAATAGCAATGAAATGAATACTCAAACTGTCATTCAATTATTGAAAAATCAAGAAATCAACGAAAGACCACAAAGTTAGAGAGAGAGAGAGAGAGAGAGAGAGAGGGAGAGAGAAAAGGAGAGAGAGAGAGAGAGAGAGAGAGAGGAGAGAGAGAGAGACGCTTTGACCAATTTATTGTCATTGCCCAAAGTGGCCTATTGACAAGGGAGAAAAGAAGAGAGAGAGATGAGAGAGAAGAGAGAGAGAGAGAGAGAGAGAGAGAGAGAGAGAGAGAACACCAATACATCTCTCTCTCTCGTTCTCTCTTTGTCTGTCTGTCTGTCTGTCTGTCTGTGTGTACAAGTGAAATACCTTCTGGATAGTCTCTCTGCGGGACTGGATGTGAAAAGAGCGCAGGGGTACTTAACTCACTATCTTTGAAATAATAGAATTTGATTTGATACGATTTGATTCGATCTCTCTCCCCCTCCCTTCCTCCCTCCCCCATCTCTCTCCTCCTCCCACCCCTCCCTCTCTCTCTCTCTTCCAACCCCCTCTCGCCCTCTACCATCTCTCTCCCTCCTTCCCCATCCTCTTCCTCCCTCCCGCCACCATCTCTCTCCCCCTCCCTCCCCCCTCTCCCCCCTCTCTCTCTCCCAAGCCCCCATCTCTCCCTCCACCATCTCTCTCCCTCCCTCCACCATCCTCTCCCTCCCTCCCTCCCTCCCACATCCACCCTCTATCTCCCCCTCCACCCACCCTCTATCTCTCTCCCAGGTCCAAGTCCTTCGGATGAGACTATAAACCGAGGTCCCGTTTGCGAACGCATGCAGAACATCTTGCGCACACGTTAAATCCTGTTTCGCTTTTCGAAAGAGTAGGCCATTGTGTACCGGTGGGAACAGATTACAAAATTTACGAAACCGCATACGCACGGGGACTGGATGTTAAAAAGCACATGAGTGCTTATTCCATTATCCTCGGGGGAAAAAAAAGTCATCAAAGTTGTCAAGTTATCCCTCCTCCTCCCCCCACTTCTCTCTTTTCAATCGGTGTACAGGTGGAGTACCTTCTGGGCAATCGCCAGATGAGCCTGGGCCCCGTGTGCCTGTCGCTGTTCGTCACCTTCCAGTCGGCCATCTCGCTGATCGGCACGCCCGCCGACACCTTCAACACGGGGCCCATGATCTTCTACGTCAACCTGGGCATCTCCCTGGCCTACCTGGTCGGCTACTTCACCGTGGTACCCGTCATGTACCCGCTGCACCTCACCAGCGTCTTCGAGTACCTGCAGCTGAGGTTCAAGTCCCGGGCCGTCAGGCTTCTGGCCACCGTCATCGGCATGTTTCAGACGGTGCGTGGATGAAGATGGGGGTACCTCAAAAAAAAAAAATCTAGTGATTGGAAAGAGGTACTTGGTCCAGTTTTTGAAGGGCTATGTGAATATTACTGTGATTGTATTCTCTCCCGTTGTCCCTTTTCTCATGTTTTGGTTTTGGTCAGTCAGCCCGAAAAACACACACACTGGCTCCGCGACTGAGCTAATACTGTCGTTAGTAGGGGGCTTAGTAGGTGGTGTCCTGCGTATGTTAGCTCAGAACAGGCACCACTGAACACCACCAAAGTGACCCAGCAGCAGTACAGGGCCCCTCTGGCTGGTGACCCCAAGGCGGCCTGATAGTGACGGGCTCCCTGTGGACTTCCGACCCTGAGGATGAGACATAACGAATCTGGGTATGGCTGTGGTGGGGAGATTGGAATGAGCGGCGTGGGAACAGCAGGATGGGGGGACGTCACAGAAGATGAGGCAGCCAAAAAAATTCAATTTTAGCAAAGAGGGCTATGTGCTATATTTGAGTTTTATTAAACATTCATCCTGAAGTCGGAATGCAGATACCTTAATGGTAGACAAAAACGGTCGTATACATAAAAAAAAAATCTCACCGCTGGCGAACCTCGGAGATGTAGCCGAGGAACAAACAAACAAACAAACAAACCGAAAAGAAAAGAAAAAGAAAAAGAGTACACACAGAAAATGGGGACGTGTACACTCTATGAAATCATGATGGCCTCTATGTAATAATGCCTGTGGTGCCGAGATAGACGTTCTTGAAGGTCTGCCTGCTAGTCTAGCGTTTATTTCTCTATCATCTGGAGCGATATAATAAAAATACATTTTTTTCTCCCCTGTTGCAGATTCTGTACATGGGCGTTGCCCTGTTATCGCCTGCTTTGGCCCTGCAGGCTGGTAAGCAACGTTTGAAAATCCAAATCCAGCTTTCTCGTCTGTTTGTCTGTCTGTGTGTCTATTTGTGTGTCCGTCTGTCTGTCTGTCGGTGCATCTGTCGGCTGGTCTTATACCGTCATCTCTATCGGTCTCTGTACACTTATTCGTCTGCATTTCCACTCATCCCTGTCTCTCTCGGTATGTCTGTCTCCGTCTGTCTGCCTGTCACTGTCTGTCTTTCTGCCTGCCTGCCTGTCTGTCTGACTGTCTGTCTGTCTGTCTCTGTCTCTCTCTGTGTGATTTTTTCTCTTACTTCGTGCCATTAATGGAGGCACCGTGGTCGAGTGGTTTAGGCGGTCAACTCGTGATCCAGAGGTCGCGGGTTCGTTCCCCGCTCTCGGCTCGGTGTTGTGTCCTTGGGAAAGACACTTTACTCCTATTTTCCTCACTCCACCCAGGTGTACAAGTGGGTACCAGCTCTGCTGGGGAAGTATCTGGCGACAGACTAGCGTCCTGTCACAGGGGTGGTGAAAAACCATCAGTTCGCTTAACGCTACAGAAACCGGGATAAGCTCCGGCTCTATGGGCCTTCTGGCTCGAAAGAACATACTTTTTTTTCGTGCCATTAATAGTAGGTCTGCAGTCTTTTGGTAACAAAGTAATGTAGAAAGCGAAATATCCTTTTTCTCCCCAAAACCTGCTTCGAAGTCAGATTTGTTTCCCCTGTTCCAAATGACCTTGAGAGTGACAGGCCTGGGTGTTAGCTTTTTTCCTCTGACGGGAGAATAAACCCGCTTTGCACATTTTAGAAACACAACAACAACAACAACAATCACGAATACTAATGACATTGATATTATTATCCCTCTTTTAATGAAAAATACAAACCTGAGTCGGCCCCTCTTTCAGCCTGAAGAAGGTTTTAAATACACCGAAAATTTGCGCTGTCAAACACTTGGGTGTTGTGTTTTTTTTACTCGTCTGCTTTTATTTTTGAAAAGTATCTATGTGTTTCATGTTTTAAAGTGAAGACAACCTTATTTTAAATTTTTTTTAGTTTAGTCCTTTATATTGACGATAATGGAATAAGCACTTAAGTGCTTTTTTACAACCAGTCCCCGTGTGTACGCGGTTTTGTAAATTCTGTCATCTGTTCCCCAACTGCACACAATGACCTACTCTTACGAAAAGCGGAACAGGATTTAACGTGTGTGCACACAAGATGTTCTGCGTGCGTTCCGTTCGCACACGGGACCTCGGTTTATAGTCTCTTCCGAAGGACGTTTGGGGAGAGTGGAGTCGGCACTGAAGTTAACTCCAGGGGAAAATATCCCCCTTGAACGGGAATCGAACCCGGGTCATCAGATTGCCAGCGCAATGTTCTATCCACTAGGCTATCCCGTCTCCCCACTTAAACGTAGACGGTCATAGGGAAGGGACTTGGTGAAGCCATCATCTTCTCTAGGCTGGGTCCTGCATTATAAGGGGAATGCTCACCTCCTGAGCATCCTCCACTTGTCCTGCTTTCCCTGTCCCTAGAGAGAGAGAGAGAGAGAGAGAGAGAGATAAAGGTTTATAGCTAACACGTCACGGACGCCTTGGGTGGGCCAATTTGATACAGTCTCAAGACAAACTATGTTCAGTTGTGGTTTACTGTTTATACGGGGCGCAGTTGTTTTGACAAATAGGCTGAGATTAAGCTACGATCGTAACACACACATATATACAGCGTGAGCACACACACATACATACACACACACATGCACGCACGCGCGCACACATTGAGCGCGCACATACACACACACACACACACACACGCACACACACACACACACACACACACACACACACACACCATATACAGATGCACACACAACGCGTGTACACTAACACACACACACACACACACACACACACACACACACACACACACACACACACACACACACACACACACACACACACACACACACATGTAGAAAAAGCAAATGCACTGCTTATTCAATGTACCATCTGAAAATAAAAGTTTGACTTTGACTTTGACACACACACACACACTGTCTGTCTGTCTCTGTCTGTGTCTGTCTGTCTCTCCCTCCCTCTGTCCCCCTCTTTCACCCTCTCTCTGTCTGCACATTTTCAAATCTCTTCAAATCTTGTATGGCGCAGCAACTTTGTCAAAAAAGTGGTTTTTCAGCGGCTGGTATTCCTCTATGGGTGTCCCTGGTGATTGTGGGAGGAATCGGCACTCTCTACACTGCAGTGGTAAGTAGTCGTCAATCACACCCTTTTTCTCTGATGTTGTCCAGATTGAATAATGGTAGCTCAGATAGACGGGTTCCCTCCCCCCCTCCCCCCGTTCTTTGGCTAATGCTCTCTTCTCTCTCTCTCTCTCTCTCTCTCTCTCTCTCCTCTCTTCTCTCTCTCTCTCTCTCTCTCTCTCTCTCCTCTCCTCCCCCCTCTCTATCTCTCTCTCTCTCTCTCTCTCTCTCCCCCCCCCTCTCTCTCTCATCTTCTAACTATTATTAGTATTAGTATTGCATTGTGATGGTCATTTGAATCTTCCTTTGATTATTACTGTTTGCATACGTTTGTTTAATTGGAGTTTTTTTTTGCATTGGTGTGTGTTTGTCTGTTTGTTGCTGTTTGGTTTGGTTTCTGTTCTTCTCTTTTGATGAGAGAGAGAGAGAGAGAGAGAGAGAGAGAGAGAGAGAGAGAGAGAGAGAGAGAGAGAGAGAGAGAGAGAGAATGTGGTGTGTGTGTGTGTGTGTGTGTGTGTGTGTTGTTTTTCTTGACTTTTTTCCTCGTTTTTCCCCCCCTCTTTTTCTTTCTTTTTTTTCGTGGTGAGAGCATGGTGTAAAGAAGCCCTGTGCTTATCCATTTACTCTCAATAAACATTTCGAGTTCGAGTTCGAGGTTCACCGATGGCTGGATTTTTGCGAATGCGACCATTTTCCACTCACTGTTAAGGCAGCTGCATTCCGACTTCGGAGATGTCCGGGTTGAAAAATGGCAAATAAAATGGTTTTTTTTCGTTCCTCGGCTAGAGCTCCGAGGTTCACCAATGGTGAGATTTTCGCGTATGTGACCGTTTTTACCCACCATTAAGGTAGCCACACTCCGACTTCAGGGATGGTGTCTACACACGACACCTGTGAGCGTGCATTATTTAAAATGTCATTTCTTCCCATCGCGGCACAAAATAGCCTACTCTTCCGAAATACAGAACGGGGTTTTAACGTGTGTGCGCAAGATGTTCTGCGTGTGTTGGCACACGGGGCCTCGGTTTATAGTCTCATCCTCTTTTAAATCCAGTCTCAAGACATTATTTATTTCAAACCTAAGATTTTCCTCTCCTGCTTCATCTCATAGTTTTTCCCTGCCTTCAACAGCCGAGATTCTATTGCCCTGCCAGGGTGTGTGAGTTCTGTGTGTGTGTGTGTGTGTGTGTGTGTGTGTGTGTGTGCGTGCGTGCACATTTGGACTTGATGGAACTATTTACTTGTTACTGGTTGTATGACTGTGTAAGAATGAGTTGAGCGCTTTGATTTGTCTCTGCAAGATATAGCGCTATATGAATTCCATTTATTATTATTATTATTATTGTTATTATCCAATGTCTGTCAGAGGGAGTGGAGTCAGTACTGATGTTAACTCCAGGGTAAAATTCCTTTGGGGACGGGATAGCCTAGTGGTTAGAATATTTCGCTCGCAATCTGACGACCCGGGTTCGATTCCCGTTCAAGAGGATTTTTTCCTCTGAAGTTGACTTCAGTGCAGACTCCACTCTCCCCAAAAGTCCTTCGGATGAGGCTATAAACCGAGGCCCCGTGTGCGAACGCACGCAGAACATTTTGCACACACTTTACATCCTGTTCCGCTTTTCGAAAGAGTAGGCCATTGTGTGCCGGTGGGAACAGATGAAAAAACAAAACAAAACCGCATACACACGAGGACTATATGGAAAATATTCCATTATCATCAATTTAAAAGAATAAAAACAGTAAGAATAAAACAGGTGTCTCCGTGGTGGCTCGATCCCCGGCCGTCAGATGACGAGCGCAACGCTCTAACCACTAGGCTATCCCGCCCCAAAATAGACATGATGGTTTGAATATAGATCTAGCTATATGTGGAGAAGACGCGCTTTCCATGTCCTCCTTTGCAGACACGCTATGTAGGCTATGCAATAAATAACCGGACATATGCACAGTGCACATAGTTTTTGGGATGCATGATTTTTTTTCCAGTTTTCACACACACACACACACACACACATGGTAATGTGGTATGTGGTAATTAAAAATTTTTGTATTTTTTAATGTATTGTCTTATCGATTTTCCTCTTTTTACTGGTTTAATTTTATGGGTGGCGGGGTGAAATTATTTCACCAACAGGAGAAGTAAGGTGCCTCCTTCCCTCCGCTAGCCTGTGGGAGATCCTTGGGCAAGGTCGGGTACCCACTTAGCCTCCCGATCAGGGTTACGTGAAGTCATGGAAGGCAGGTGACGGATGATGTGTTGAGCAGCCGAATAGTTTTTGGGAACTGGTCAGCACTTCAATGTGTTAGGCAGATGATACTATATGAGTACAATGGCTAAGACAATCCGCTCAGTACGAGCACTGCTCCTATAGAAAGTAATTGCAACCTACTATAGGTATACTTCTGCAAAGAATGTCATGGTAATCAGAAAGAAACAGAATATAGATAACAGCGTGAAGGGGGCTTCCAGTTTATCTGGAAGTTCCTCGCTCGGTAGGGTGGATTATGTGCGACAGGTAACCCTCGATCGTCATCCAGCGACTGTCCGCATCAGAAAACCTCTCAGAATGGGTACATGGAACGTACGGACTATGCTACAAAAAGGAAAATTGGAAAATCTCAAACAGGAAATGGAAAGAATGAACCTCAATATACTAGGACTTTCAGAAGTGAGATGGAAAGGAGCAGGCTGCATAACATCCGACAACTACACCATTCTTTACTCAGGAGGAGATCAACACCAGAAAGGAGTTGGCATGATTCTAGATCAAGAAACCTCAAAGACCATCAAAGGTTTCTGGACTGTAAATGACAGAGTCCTGATAGTAAAACTTAAGGGCACACCTTTCGACATTGGAATAGTACAAGTATATGCACCAACAGCTGATAAAGATGACGCAGAAATTGAGGAGTTTTATGAAAATATCGAAAAGGCAATGAAGCAACTGAAGTCTCAAGATATCAGAATAATAATGGGTGACCTCATTTCAAAGGTAGGAAAAGGGAAAGATGAAACCACAGTTGGCCCATTTGGAATAGGAGTGAGAAATGAAAGAGGAGAGCGGCTCACGGAATGGTGCAAGAAAAAAAAGCTGGCTGTCATGAAGACATGGTTTGAAAACCATCCAAGAAGATGCTGGACATGGAAAAGCCCTGGCGACAGAACCAGGAATCAAATAGATTACATCCTGATTCAAGAACGCTTCCGTAACTCTATAACATCTTGTAAGTCCATGCCAGGTGCAGACTGTGGAAGTGATCATGTCCCAGTTATCGGGACAATGCGACTAAAATTGAAAAAGTTGTCAAAAGCAAAAAGAACACCAAAACTGCAAATGAACATGCTACAAACTGACGAAGAAATCAAAGAAAAATACAAGATCAAAGTTGGAAACAAATTCGATGGCCTAGATCAACTCACCACTACAGAGGAAAAATGGCAGATGATGAAAGATAGCATCAGCGAGGCAGCAAAAGAATATATACCAGTCATAAATAGAAAGAAACATAAGAAGTGGATGAGCTCCGAGATTTTAAACCTAATGGAAAACAGGAGAAAGGCAAAAGTAGATGAAAAGAAGTATAAAGAACTTGACAAACTGGTTAAGAAAAAATGTAATGAAGCCAAGGAAGAATGGATCAATATGCAGTGCAAGGAAATTGAAATGAATGCAAATTTTGATAGCAAACTTATGCATGAAAAAACAAAAGATGTGACAGGAAAGAAATCATCTGCAAAAACAGGTTGTATAAAGTCGAGAGATGGAGATATACTGATGGAAAAAGAAGATATTCTTAACAGGTGGTCAGAATACATCGAAGAGTTATACCATGACGACAGAGGTCCACCTCCTCATATTAGCAACGAAGATGGCCACATAATCATGGAAGACGAAGTGAGACATGCACTCAGCAAGATGAAAAGTGGTAAGGCGCCAGGACCTGATGATATTCCATCTGAATTGATAACAGCCCTGGATGAAGTGGGAATTAAGGCAGTCACGAAACTACTAAACAATATATATGACACAGGAGAGATTCCGACAGATATGAAGAAGTCCATCTACATTGCGATCCCTAAGAAACTGGGTACAGCTGAATGTGACCAACATCGTACAATCAGCCTGATAAGTCACCTCACCAAAGTTCTTTTACGAATACTCATGAAGAGAATGAGAAATAAAATACTCCCAGAAATATCAGAAACGCAATTTGGATTCATGGCAGACAAAGGCACCAGAAATGCAATCTTCGCGTTGAAATCTCTCATGGAAAGATCCATCGAGGTCCAGAAAGACCTTTACCTCTGCTTCATTGACTACTCAAAAGCGTTCGACAAAGTACGACACTCCGACTTGTTTGATATTCTGGCAGGGCTATACATCGACGGAAAAGATCTTCGAGTCCTCAGAAACATATATTGGGAACAGGAGGCAGCCATTAGAGTCGACAATGACATCAGTCAATATAGACCAATCTGTAGGGGTGTGAGGCAGGGCTGCGTGTTCTCACCTGATTTATTTAATGTATATAGTGAAATAATTCTACGAAATATTGAGAATCATGAGGGAATTAGTGTAGGTGGCCACAACATCAACAACCTGAGATATGCAGATGACACAGTCCTTATCGCCGACTCTGAAGAAAAACTGCAAAAGATTTTAACAACAGTAACAGACGAAAGCGAAAAGAAAGGATTACAGCTCAATGCAAAGAAGACAGAATGCATGGTGATCTCGAAAAAAGCTGTTATACCACAATGCAACATAGCCTGTAAAGGAGAGAGAATCAGACAAGTAAACACCTTTAAATACCTAGTTGTACTATCACCCAGGACGGCAAGTGTGACACAGAAATCAAGAAGAGGATCGGTCAATCTAAGGCAACTTTTAACAACATGAAATGCATTTTTACCAACAGTAAGATAAGCCTCAAGACAAAGATCCATGTTTTGAGAGCCTACGTATGGTCCATTCTTCTGTACGGATGTGAGTGCTGGACCCTAGCCAAGGACACAGAACAGTGACTAGAAGCAGTGGAAATGTGGTTCATCCGGAGAATCATGAAAGTCTCATGGACAAAAAGAAAAACAAATGCAGAAGTAATGGAAATGGCTGGGTACAAGAGATCCCTTCTCAACACCATCAGAGAAAACAGCTCAAATTTTTCGGCCATATAATCAGGGCTGACGGACTAGAGAAACTGTTATGGAGTGGCAAAATCTGTGGAAACAAGAGCAGAGGAAGACAACGCACAAAATTCACAGACAGCTTAAACAAATTCTCAACGAAAAAAGAAGGCACCAACAATGAGCTCATGAGAGGGACCGAGAACAGGGAAGAATGGAGAGCCATGATCGTCGATGTCTGCAGGACCAGACCGGACACTTGAAGAAGAAGAAGAATTTAATGGTAAAGGATGCAATAATGTAGTATTTCAGTATAATCATTAAGAAATTTGTTCTTAGATAGAAGGCTTGATGAAAAAAAGCAAATGCATTGCTTATTCAATGTACCATCTGGAAATAATATTTTGACTTGACTTGACTTGACTTGACTTGACACACACACACACACACACACACACACACACACACACACACACACACACCACACACACACACACACACACACACACACACACACACACACACACACACACGCAAGCATGTTACCACACTACCGTCATCGCGACCACCCTGCCCGCCCCGCCCCCACCACCATCTACTACCAACCACAAGAAGAACAATTAGCAAAAAGAACGAAACAAAGAAATCATCATCATCATCATCATCATCATCATCATCATCAGCAGCAGCAGCAGCAGCAGCAGCAGCAGCAGCAGCAGCAGCAGCAGCAGCAGCACCACCACCACCACCACCACCACCACCACCATCATCATCATCATCATCAGCAGCAGCAGCAGCAGCAGCAGCAGCAGCAGCAGCAGCAGCAGCAGCAGCAGCAGCAGCAGCAACAACAATATCAACAATTTGCCCATTGCCTGTTTGTCAGGGGGGAATCAAGAGTGTGGTGTGGACTGACGCCTTTCAGACCATTGTCGTCTTTATCGGCATGGGCACTGTTCTGATCAAGGTTCGTATTTGTTTTCATCAGCATGTTTGTCTGTTTTCTTGCCATTTAGCAGACTATTAGATCATCTTTTCCCTCCCTCTGTCTTCTTTGCATAGTTGCCAGTAAGCTGTACCTCCAGAAAGTTCTCCTTTTTATGCCCATTTCGATGTGGAGAATGGAATAAGTATGCTTGAGGAATGTCTGACTGAGTGTTTGTTCTCACATGACGTTTATGTCATATTAAATGGTGATTTGAACAGTAGAACTGCCAATAATTCTCCAGATGTTTTTGCAGGTAATGTATTTGATAATCAACATAAAAGTAGTCCTGTTAGCTCTTCTCGTCACTCAGAAGATGAGCGTGTGCATGTGTGTTAAGTGTTGATCCGCGTTGTTTTGGGTATTTTTTGTGTTTTGTTTTATTCATAGTTTTGTATGTAACTGTATTGTTGTTGTTGTTATTGTTGTGCGTTCTCCAGCTTAACACTCTGGGGGTCATCCAGAATGTGTGCATCCTGACTCACTCAACATCCCACCTGAGAATCACTGTGAGATTGAAATTGCACACTGGATGAGAGGTTTGCCTGCATGACCGTTTTTAAGTACCTCGCCATATAGGCAGCCATACTCCAACTTTTATTTTATTATTTTAGTTTAATTTTATTTTTTTATATCGAGGATAATGGAATAAGCTTTTATGTGCTTATTTTTACATCTAGTCTCCGTGTCTATGCGGTTTTGTAAATTTTGTCATCTGTTCCCACCGGCACACAATGGCCTACTCTTACGAAAAGCGGAACAGGATTTAACGTGTGCGCAAGATGTTCTGCGTGCGTTCGCACACGTGACCTCGGTTTATAGTGTCATCCAAAGAGGATATGTAACTGTATTGATTTAGGTCGTTTTGGTTTGGTTTTCTAGTTTTTATTTTGTTTCGTCAAGTGTACCTTTTCTATATGTTTGTACAAGCTATGTTATTGGTAATTTGTTGTGATCATTATCGTCAAAGCATGTATGTTAACATTTTTTTTATATTCCGGTACTCTTGTTCTTGTTCTTGTTCTTCTTGTGAAGGAAGGTGGCAGGATGGTCAAGACGTTTGCCTGCCAACAAGTAAACCGTGAAGTTCTGGGTTCGATTCCCAGCCTCGCCCTTTCTTCCCAGTTTGACAAAGAAATCGAACTGAATGTCAAAGTCCTTCGGATGAGACTATAAACCGAGGCCCCGTGTGCGAACGCATGCAGAACATCTTGCGCACACGTTAAATCCTGTTCCCCGTTCGAAAGAGTAGCCATTGTGTGCTGTGGAAGAGCAAAATTTAAAAACCCTCACACGCAAAATTTAAAAAAAAAAAAAGGGGAAAGAAAAAATCATTGGCGCTTTACGATTCAGCGCTATTAAATTCCTAAATTTTTCTTTTTTTCTTCTTGGGTTTTTGTTTCTTGTTCTTCTTGTTTTGTTGTTCTTGTTTTTCTTGTTTTCTTGGTTTCTTCTTCCTTTCCTTTGTTCTTCTTGTTCTTCTTGTTCCCTTCTTTTGTTTCTTCATGTTTTTCATGTTCTGGTTCTTCTTGTTCTTTTTCTTCTTCTTCTTCTTCTCTTTTTTGTTTCTTTTCTTTTCTTCTTTTTTTTCTTCTTCTTCTCCTTTCTTCTCTTCTTGTTCTTCTTCTTGTTCTTCTTCTTGTTCTTCTTCTTCTTGTTCTTCTTTTCTTGTTCTTCTTGTTCTTGTTCTTCTTGTTTCTTCTTGTTCTTCTTCTGGTTCTTCTTGTTCTTGTTGTTCTTGTTGTTCTTGTTGTTTTTGTTCTTGTTCTTGTTCTTGTTCATCTTCTTTTCTTCTTCTTCTTCTTCTTCTTCTCTTCTTCTCTTCTTCTTCTTCTTCTTCTTCTTCTTCTTCCAGAAGCGTTTTTGTATATTGAGTTTTGTTTTAAATTTCAAATCTCACCCCCCCTCCGCCCCACTGACCTAAGTAGATATAACAATTTTCCCCTCAGCCCTTTGCCATTTCGTGGCAGCATCAGCATGGTTGTGTGCTGCCGTTAAGCGCCTGACAAGTCAGGCCCAGCACATGGGCATGGGAAAGACTTGTTATATTTTAAGTCTTTCTGGAAAGAAAGGCAGGAAAATGGACCAAGAATGCAGAAAATAGACAAAAAAAGGAGGCGACAGGAAGAAACGGAACAAGGGAGAAATAAAGAGAGGGATAGAAAAGAGGGAGTTCATAGCACAGAATTTATAGAAAGTGGGGATGCTATTTATACTGACACCCCCCCCCCCTTCCCGGCTTCCGCACACTGGAAAGCTACTGAAGTTAATATAGACGACAAACCGAGGTCCCGTGTGTCACACAAAATTATTTAGCGCACGTAAAAGAACCCACGGCAGCAAGAGAGTTGTCCCTGGCAAAATTCAGTAGAAAAAAGCCACTCTGATAGGGAAATAAATACAGTTGCAGACAGGAAAAGAAAAAAAATAGTGGGTGGCGCTGCTCTTGTGGCGACGCGCTCTCGCCGGGGAGAGCAGCTCGAATTTCACGCAGTGAAAATTTTAATCTGCTGTTACTCAAAGTGGTATAAAAGAAAAAAAGAAAAAAAGGTAAAGCGTTACCAAGTATTTGATTACATATGGGGGAGGGAGGAATGGCAACTGACAAACACTTGGTGTAATATTCTTCAAATGGCATGGTATATAAATGGTGCACTGTATAAAATGCCTTTGTTTGTGTATGTATGTATGTATGTATGTATGTATGTATGTATGTATGTATGTATGTATGTATGTATGTATGTATGTATGTATGTATGTATGTATGTGTGTATGTATGTAGTATGTATGTATGTATGTATGTATGTATGTATGTATGTATGTATGTGTGTATGTATTTATTGTTGTATGTATGTATGTATGTATGTATGTATGTATGTATGTATGTATGTATGTATGTATGTATGTATGTATGTATGTATGTATATATCCATGCATGCAGGAATGCTGTATACATGCGATCTCTTTGTTATGTACAATATTGAAGTGCATTCATGAACATGCGACTATCACTAGTTAACGCTTATTGATATTGATAATGCTTGTCATGCATATATATATATATATATTTGTAACAACAAAAGGAATTAAAATTTTTTTTAAAAATGTACTTGATTACACAATGCAAGTAGTTCACCTAGACACTTGTGTTAACAAGAATGTGCACAAATAAATTATAGTGAGTGGCTTATAAGAAAGTTGACTGTTGGACTGTTATTATTGTTGTTGTTGTTGCAGGGTTTGAAAACAGTAGGCGGGTTTTCTAACATGATTGACATAGCCCACAGTGGAGGCAGGATGAACTGGGCCGAGTGGGTATTGCACAGCATTGTCTGCCTGTCTGTCTGTCTGTCAGTCTAACTGTTTGACTGTCTGCCTGCCAGTCTGTCTTTCTGTCTAAGTGTCTAGAGTTTTGTCTTGCTTACTCCTGAGTTCGTGTCGCCGATTCTCTCTTTTTTTCTGTCTTTCTGTCTGTCTCCCCCCCCTCTCTCTACATACACACGCACGCATGCACACATACACACACACACACAAACACACATACGCACGCACGTATACACGCACACAAACAAATGTACACACACAAACACACGGACACACGCACGCATACTTGATGTGGCTATACTCAACCCTTAATATACTACTACTTGTTGACAGAAAAACCCAAAGAATGTTTTTGTCAAGAAACTAAACATGAAAATATTGATTAGAGCGTTGCGCATTGCGCCCCTGATCTGCTGACCCGGGTTCGAATCTCTTTCAAGGGAATATTTTCCCCTGGAGTTAACATCAGTGCCGATTCCACTCCTCCCAAAAGTCCTTCGGATGAGACTATAAACCGAGTTCACGTGAGCGAAAGGCACACAGAACATCTTGGGCACACGTTAAAACCTGTTTCGCTTTTTGGAAGAGTAGGGCCATTGTGTGCCGATTGGGAACGGATGACAGAATTTCTTTTTTACAAAATAGCATTACACACGGGGACTGGATGTAGAAAAGAACACATGTGTGCTTACGTCATTATCCTCGAAATAAAATAATAAAGAATAAAAGAACATCCTGCGCTCATGTTAAAACCAGTTTCGCTTTTCGGAAGAGTAGGCCATTGTGTGCCGGTGGGGAGCAGATGACAGAATGTTTATCAACTGCACCGGACTATAAAATAGCACATGACTATCCTACCGGAAATGAGACGTAGATGGAAAGATACTACTGCGCTGCACTGCAGCTGCTGTATCCATACTATACCTACAACACTACTACGATG
>CM054136.1:70556297-70563797 GCA_028751875.1 Rapana venosa | reverse complement strand
CACACACACACACACACACACACACACACACACACACACACACACACACACACACACTATATCTCTTATTCTGAAAGCTTTACACAAATATAAAGTGAGGCTGCGCACAACCTCAGGATGACTTGATACCAGGAGTGAACAGAGTCTAAATAAATTAGGCTGTCTACTATACTTTCTTTCGAGCCAGAAGGCCCATAGAGCCGGAGCTTATCCCGGTTTCTGTAGCGTTAAGCGAACTGATGGTTCTACTATACTTTACCGGTATGTAATTCTGCCTAACATCCTCTAATACTGGACAGCACAACACAAAATGTACTTCATCCTCCGGTGCTTACTTACATAATGGGCATAGCAGCCTGAGGTCGTCAATATAATGTTCTCTGTATCTGAATTTATGAACATTTATATCTGATACACCAAGTCTAAACTTTGACATAATTCTTTTCAAATGTTTATCCATATCAAGTTTTAGATAAGGTTTGACATAATGCGAACTTATAAATTGTCTGTACATTTGAAATCTTTCACTGCTTGAGAGAGAGAGAGAGAGAGAGAGAGAGAGAGAGAGAGAGAGAGAGAGAGAGAGAGAAAAGAGAGAGGGGAGAGAGAGAGAGAGAGAGAGAGAGCGAGAGAGAGAGAGAGAGAGAGAGAGAGAGAGAGCGAGCGAGCTAGCTTACAGTCGACTAGTCCTTTCAACAGGGAAAATGCTTCAATTTATGATCAGATACACAATAATATAGAAAGAAGCTTTAAGAAAAAACCCCGCAGACAATTAGACAGTTGACCCTCCTTCTCTCCTTGTATGTCAGCTTAGAATCAACATTTGTTTCTTCTTTATGTCATGTTTTTACTTTTTGCTTCCTCGTCTTTAGTGACTTCCCAGTCCTGCTGTATCCACGCCACTGCTCACTGCGATCTCACCTCACCTCTCCAGCCATACCCCTGGTCGTTGTGCCACACCATCGGAGTCGGGACTCCATAAGGAGCTTGTAATTGTCAGGCTTCCTTAAGGCCACCAAACAGAAGAGTTCTGCACTGCTGCTAGGTCATTATGGTGGTGTTCTGGGGTACCTGCTCGCAACTAACATAGGCAGGACACCATCTATCAAGCTCCCTTACTGACGACTATAATATCCTAGTCGAGGAGCCAGACAGAGTGAATAACCTGGCTCGGGTGGTGGCCACCACGACACCATGTTTTGGCAGTTACCACTTAATCATATAATGTTTTGCTTTAACTTTGTTTTGCTACACTTTGTTTAACCCCATTCTAGGGGCAAGAGGCCTGAAGAATAAATTTTGTTCATTTTTCCATCCCCCTCTCTCTCCCTTCCCCCCCCCTCTCAATTTACACACAGATAGGCGCACGAACACACACACACACTCTTCTCGTCTACTATCACTTTGAGTGAACAGACGTAAAATCGAAGCAACAACAGCAACAACAACAACACGCATGCATTGCTTACTGAATGTACCACCTGGAAATAAGAAAAAGACTTTGATTGTTACTTTGCTACACACCTGTATGTGTTTCTACTAAGAAGTGATGGTTTCAGATGATGCCCTACTTTGTGATTCACGTGCTGGACGACCTCCCTGGCTTTGCCGGCCTCTACATGTCCATGCTCTTCAGCGGAGCCCTCAGGTATCTGGCCAAAACATCGTTCATATCATGTCCTGGACAACATGTTTGTAAAATGTTCCATCCTATGCTTTTATTTCTATATTTGAGTTCGTTACACTCAAGAATAATTCTACATTGTTTTCTCTATCGGCGCCAAATCAAACTGAGTTTTTTCCCAGCATATGCAGATTTCACGTATTTGATACTACAGACACAGAAACAACTTGATGGAGCCGATGGAACGCCAAGCCGGATGTAGTTTTTGAGTTAACTCCCCAGGTTGATGATAGTTCTAGTTTGTATGGATAGCATATACACATAAAATCATGAAGTACCTATTCATCTAAATCCAAAAAGAATAAAATCAGATGCTATGATAAAATCACCAGATCATCTACCCATACAGACAGGAAAGAAAAGAAGAGAAGAAAAGGTGGAAAGACAAAGTGAAGCTTCAAATTGGCTAACCCTTTGGAGTGACATAGGGCAACCATGATAGCAAATAATGGCCGAGACATCAAAATACCCAAAGAAACAAGGGACTGATTGATTGGGTGGTTGATAATAAATTCACCTATGCAAATCGTTCGTGAATTTTTACTGGCGAGAGCGCATTGCATAATTAAACCTACTCATGTATTTTTCTGCTCATATTATTCTCATCATTTATCATAAGAGCGTTTGTATATAGAGAATTTCGCGTGGAACAACTTTTTGGTTACCAGAAGTTCTTGTATATATTTACTACATGATGTAAACGAAATTTCACTTAATTATCTTTCGAAAGACTAATACTTAGACCATACTTCATACATATCCTTCGGATGAGACTATAAACCGAGGCCCCGTGTGCGAACGCATGCATAACATCTTGCGCATACGTGAAATCCTGTTCCGCTTTTCGGAAGAGTAGGCCATTGTGTGCCGGTGGGAACAGATGACAAAATTTACAAAACCGCATACACACAGGGACTGGATGTAAAAATCACATGAGTGCTTATTCCATTATCCTCGATATAAAAAATTCATCTGAGCGCTTTGATTTGCTGCTTTACAAGATTCAGCGCTATATAAAGTCCATACATTATTGTTATTATTATTATACAAAACAGAGGAAAATAAATGTTGCAATAGGGAACTTATCATGTTTGTTTGTTTTTACTTTGGTCTGGTCATAATACTACGTTATGTCTTCAAGTCGACCAGTTGATGATATTAACTCAGTTCACATTTACAGACAACTAAGAGGACCGTCTTCCACCCTCATTTCCTTATCTAAATGACATTTCCAGCCAACGAGTAAGGTTTCCAGGGATATACACAAAATCGGACTAACGGGGAGTTATTCATTTTTCACCACAACAATCCTAACTGTGTGGATTTGCCACAGTCATGGCTTCATACTTGTGTTCTGTCCCCAGCACAGTGTCTTCAGGAATTAACGCTCTGGCGGCCAACTCGGTGGAAGATCTGCTGGCCACGCCCTTGCAAGGCCTACGAGACACCACCGTCACCATCATCGCTAAACTGCTCGGTGAGTGACGAGATACACGGAACATAGAAAACCCCCCACACCTTACAGCCGTAGATTGCCGTCAGCGCCTGGGCTTTATCACAGTTCTTGATTAAACCATTGACGCTGGGGGCAACAGCAAAGTGAGAGGCTGTATGACCAGTGGCTTTCCCACTCATGGAATTCCACTTTACAGCTTAGTCTTTAGTGATCGACTATGACTCTCTGACTAGGAGGCTTGACTCGCACAGTCCTTATGTGCTGCAGCCCTAGGGGCTTGTTGGCCTTTGGAGAGCATCTCCAACGCTGACTGTCCTTATGCCCACTTGGCCGAGAGAGTGGGGATGTGCTGTGGGCAAGGCATCTCCACTATAATCAAATTTCTGCCCAGTTTCCAAAACAGCAGCTGCCTCCTCTGCTGTTTTGGAGGTCATCGTCAGACACGACGGACAAACATACAGCCGTAGAAAACAGAGTTAAAGGATTGCCTGACTTAACACGATGTAGGCTTTTAGGAAAAAAAGCTTTTCAGTAAGGTTGTGTTATCAGATTCAACCCCGGGACTTCATAGGCCTATAGGATTGAAGTCGAACGGCCTTAACCACACAGCTATAGCGTCCGACAACAGGACATTGGACTTGAATCCCATGGGTCTGTGAAGTCTTGGGTTCGAATCTCAGCTGCGGTGTATGGCGAATTGATAGTGCATTTGTTGTTAATTTTTCTGTGTTTGTTGTTCTTGTTGTTGTTTTTGTTTTTGTTCGTCTTTTTCTTGTTGTTGTTGTTCTTATTCTTGTTGTTGTTGTACTTTTGCTGTTGTTCTTATTCCTCTTGTTGTTGTTGTTGTTGTACTTGTTCTTCTTGTTGTTCTTCTTCTTGTTGTTCTTGTTGTTCTTCTTGTTGTTCTTATTCTTGTTGTTCTTGTTGTTGTTTTCTTCTTGTTTGTGTTGTTGTTGTTGTTGTTGTTCTTCTGCTCTTTCTGCTCCTCCTCCTCCTACTACCACCACCCCCCCCACCACCACCACCACTTCTTCTTCTTCTAATTCTTGCTGTTGTTGTTGTTGTTGTTGTTCTTCTTCTTCTTCTTCTTCTTCTTCTTGCATTGTTGTTTTTCTCTTCCCATTCTGTATCTTTCTTTTTTTCTCCTCGTAGCTGCTGTTGTTGCCTTTGGTATTGTTGTGTTATGATGAATACGACTGTTGTTGCTGTAGCTATGTATGGTGTGCATGTGTTGTTTGTTGTTCAGTGGTTTGATATTGTTGTGTTATGATGAATATGACTGTTAATGCTGTAGCTATGTATGGTGTGCATGTGTTGTTTGTTGTTCAGTGGTTTGATATTGTTGTGTTATGATGAATATGACTGTTAATACTGTAGCTATGTATGGTGTGCATGTGTTGTTTATTGTTCAGTGGTTTGATATTGTTGTGTTATGATGAATATGACTGTTGTTCCTGTAGGTATGTATGGTGGGCATGTATTGTTTGTTGTTAAGTGGTTTGGTATTGCTGTGTTATGATGACTATGACTGCTGTTGCTGTAGCTATGTATGGTGTGCGTGTATTGTTTGTTGTTGCCTTTGGTATTGTTGTGTTATGATGAGTATGACTGTTGTTGCTGTAGCTATGTATGTTGTGCATGTTTTGTTTGTTGTTCAGTGGTTTGATATTGTTGTGTTATGATGAATATGACTGTTAATGCTGTAGCTATGTATGGTGGGTATGTGTTGTTTGTTGTTCAGTGGTTTGATATTGTTGTGTTATGATGAATATGACTGTTGTTCCTGTAGGTATGTATGGTGGGCATGTATTGTTTGTTGTTCAGTGGTTTGATATTGTTGTGTTATGATGAATATGACTGTTAATGCTGTAGCTATGTATGGTGGGTATGTGTTGTTTGTTGTTCAGTGGTTTGATGTTGTTGTGTTATGATGAATATGACTGTTGTTACTGTAGCTATGTATGGTGGGCATGTGTTGTTTGTTGTTCAGTGGTTTGGTATTGCTGTGTTATGATGACTGTGACTGTTGTTGCTGTAGCTATGTATGTTGTGGATGTTTTGTTTGTCGTTCAGTGATGTGATATTTTTGTTTGGTATGAAAAATATGTTGTTGCTGTAGTTCTGTATGTTGTTAATTAATTTTTGTTTATTGTTCAGTGGTTTGGTATTGTTGTAGTATCATCCATATTGTTGTTGCTGTTGTAGTGTATGTTGTTCATTATTTTTCTCTTTTGTTCAGTGGTGCTGTACGGCATGGCGACCATAGGCCTGGCTTACGCTATGAAGGCGCTGTCAGGGCCCGTCACTCAGGTTAGTTTCCGCTGAACTCCTCAAAAGATGGCGACACAGGAATTCTGATTTCTTCTGCTAAATTAATCATCGATGATGATTGATGGTGATGAAGATTTCTTAAAAAGATTTATTGCTGGATGAGTAGCACAATCGTACATTTCTTAATGTAAATAGTATATTTAAGATGGCTGCGGTGTTTTGTTGGTATTAGTTTGCGTTAGTCCTTGCTTAACTTTGTTGAAGATCTTTGAATTGAAGCAGTCTATATTTTGATTACGGATCTTGCTAGGAAGAGGAAGAGGCAGTAGCTATCTAAATGGTGGTAAAACGGCCATATATGAAAAATCTCTTTAACCTTGGAGCTCTAGCCGAGGAATGGGGAATATCTATGTATGTATGTATGTATGTATGTATGTATGTATGTATGTATGTATGTATGTATGTATGTATGTATGTATGTATGTATGTATGTATGTATATATGTATGTATGTATGTATGTATGTATGTATGTATGTATGTATGTATGTACGTATGTACGTATGTATGTATGTATGTATGTATGTATGTATGTATGTATGTATCTATCTATCTATCTATCTATCTATCTATCTATCTATCTATCTATCTATCTATCTATCTATCTATCTATCTCTTTCTTTTACCTTGACAACAATGTCATAATTATGCCATGCGCACAACTGTCAGTTTCCCCCGCTTTCAGCTCCTCTCAGATGCAATCCACCCCATCCAAGTTGGTGCCAATTACAGCAGGAACTGACCACACTTGGACTTGGTAAAAGGAAGGGGCCAAATTTAGCACAGGGCCCTGGACCCTCTGACTGAGTTATGCTGGATTTGAGTGCTGTGTGCGCAGTCTATTTGACATGTACAACAATGTCATTCTAGTTATCACCGGTAGTCTGATCTTTAAAAGAGTGTTATAAAATAATTTAGAGACGTGTTCATCATAATTATCTGCGGACAAGGCCAAAGTATGATATAAATAAGTCCGTTTTTGACCAGCAGTCATGGACAAAATTTTTATTTTCGTTTCTCGGCTAGAGCTCCGAGGTTCACCAAGGGTGAGATTTTGCGTATGTCACCGTTTTTGCCCACCATGAAGGTAGCCGCATTCCGACTTCGGGGATGTATACTGGGCAGCTCGTGTTTTCTTGACCCAGCGAACACTGGCATGAATTACAAGATCTTTGAAGGGCATATTTTATCTTCTGCATGTGTATATCCACGAAGGAAATGAAGGCACTGGCAACTGGAACGGGATTCGAACTCCGGTAAGCAGATCACGAATACATCACGCCAACCACCAGGCTATTCCTGTGTGTGTGTGTGTGTGTGTGCGCGCGCGCGTGAGCGTGCGTGCGTGCGTGCGTGTGTGCGTGCTTGTGTGTGTGTGTGTGTGTGTGTGTGTGTGTGTGTGTGTTATCCATGCAGTTGGCCACGACAGCTTTCGGGGCATGTGGAGGACCAGTGTGGGGATGTTCATGCTTGGAGGGGGCGTTCCTCGCGCCAACAAATACGTGAGTCAGCTGACACTGTACACATGTTCCCCGCTGTGTGCCTGGTGGATGGACAGAATGATAGGTAGACAGATGGACAGATAGATAGGTAGACAGATGGACAGATAGATAGGTAGACAGATGGACAGATAGATAGGTAGACAGATGGACAGAATGATAGGTAGACAGATGGACAGATAGATAGGTAGACAGATGGACAGATAGATAGGTAGACAAATGGACAAATAGATAGGTAGACAGATGGACAGATAGATAGGTAGACAGATGGACAGATAGATAGGTAGACAGATGGACAGATAGATAGGTAGACAGATGGACAGATAGATAGGTAGACAGATGGACAGATAGATAAGTAGACAGATGGACAGATAGATAGGTAGACAGATGGACAGATAGGTAGACAGATGGACAGATAGATAGGTAGACAAATGGACAAATAGATAGGTAGACAGATGGACAGATAGATAGGTAGACAGATGGACAGATAGATAGGTAGACAGATGGACAGATAGATAGGTAGACAGATGGA
>CM054136.1:70548797-70551297 GCA_028751875.1 Rapana venosa | reverse complement strand
AAAACTCTACGAAAGTATAATCCTATAAACTGGACCATAATCATGGATGGGCAAAGAGGATGATGATGTTGTTGTGCGTTCCCCAGCTTAACACTCTGGGGGTCATCGAGAATGTGCACTCTAACTCACTCATCCCACCTAGGAATCACTATGAGATTGAAATAGCACACTGAATGAGAAGTTTGCGTGTGAGACTGTTTACAAGTACCTCGCCGTATAGGCAGCCTTACTCCGACTTCAGAGGATTTGTTATCATTTAAAGGAGAGTGCAGGTTGTTAAGAGCTCGTCATGACTGAAGACAATCTCAACACAACATTTTACAACGTAACATTTTAGTGTAGGCCTTGGCAATAAGCTGACATCAATAATAATTGACACAGCTTTTGGCTTACCTCAAGACACATTTATTTCAAACCTAAGATTCTCCCCTCTTGTTCCATCTCATTTTTGTCCCTGCCCTCAACAGCCCAAACCCCATCACCCTGCCGAAGTGTATAATAACCTTTATGTGCATGCGGCATGTGTGTGTGTGTGTATAGATTTGATTTTGTAAAAAACTATTAATTGTAACTGGCTGCATCATGTGAATGAGTGGGATGAACGAAAGCGCTTTGATTTGTTTTCTTTGCGAGATATGGCGCTATATAAATTTCATGTATTATAATAATAATAATAATAATATTATTATTATTATCATTATTATCCTCCTCCTTATTATTATTATTATTATTATTAAAATTACGTTGCAAGGCGCAGAGAACTGGAAAGACAGCATCAAGACTTCTAGAGAAGTGGTTAACTTCCAGTCAGCTGCAGAAAGGGAAGCCCTCACCAGAGTCATGGGTTTATTGACTGATTGGTAGCGAGCGCTATAGCCGAGTGGTTAAGACCGTTCGACTTCAATCCCATGGGTCCATGAAGTCGTGGGTTCGAATCTCGGCTTCGGCGTTTGGTGAATTAAGGATTGGGATTTTAAAAATGATTTTTCAGGTCAACTTAAAGTGCAGATCTGCTAGTGTCTTAATTCCCTTCATGTGTGTACACACACGCACACATGCAGAAGATCAACATTAATAAGCACATTATTAAAGATCCCGTAATTCATGACAGCATTCGGTGGGTTTGCGGAAACGCGAACATGCCCAGCATACACCCCCCGAGGTCGGAATGCGGCTACCTGCATGGTGGAAAAAAAGTCGCATACGCAAAATCTTACCATTGGTGAACCTTGGAGCTCTAGCCGAGGAATGAAACAAAAACCCCAACTGATTGGTTGGTTAGTTGGTTGGTTTGTTGGTTGGTTTGTTAGTTGGTTGGTTTGTTGGTTGGTTGGTTTGTTG
The DNA here is from genome assembly GCA_028751875.1 of Rapana venosa. Classification (NCBI taxonomy): domain Eukaryota; kingdom Metazoa; phylum Mollusca; class Gastropoda; order Neogastropoda; family Muricidae; genus Rapana; species Rapana venosa. Next base: position 70,549,956 of record CM054136.1, on the reverse strand, counting down.
GTTTGTTGGTTGGTTGGTTGGTTGGTTAGTTGGATGGTTGGTTGGTTGGTTTGTTGGTTTGTTGGTTGGTTGGTTGGTTTGTTGGCTGGTTGCTTTGTTGATTGGTTGGTTGGTTAGTTGGTTGGTTAGTTGGTTGATTGATTGGTTAGTTGGTTGGTTGGTTGGTTAGTTGGTTGATTGATTGGTTAGTTGGTTGGTTGGTTGGTTAGTTGGTTGGTTGGTTGGGTTAGTTGGTTGGTTGGTCGGTTGGTTGATTGGTTGGTTGGCTAGTTGGTTTGTTGATTGGTTGGCTGGTCATGTGTATATGAGGAGAGGGTGAATGGAGTGGGTAGGTGTGTGGAATACACGGTCGGTTGATTTGTTTGTTGGCTGGTTGGTTAGTTGGTTTGTTGGTCGGTTGGTTGGTTGGCTGGTTGGTCGGTTGGTTTATTGGTTAGTTGGTTGGTTGGTTGGTTTGTTGGTTTGTTGGTCGGTTGGTTGGTTGGTTTGTTTGTTGGTTGGTTGGTTAGTTGGTTGGTTGGTCGGTTGGTTGATTGGTTGGTTAGTTGGTTGGTTTGTTGGTTGGTTGGTCGTTTGGTTTGTTTGTTTGTTTGTTTGTTGGTTGGTTGGTCGTTTGGTTTGTTGGTTGGTTGGTTGGTTTGTTGGCTGGTTGGTCGGTTTGTTTGTTTGTTTGTTTGTTTGTTGGTTGGTTGGTTGTTTGGTTTGTTGGTTGGTTGGTTGGTTTGTTGGCTGGTTGGTTTGTTGGTTGGTTGGTTGGTTGGTTTGTTGGCTGGTTGGTTGTTTGGTTGGTTGGTTTGTTGGTTGGTTGGCTGGTCATGTGTATATAGGGACAGGTGAATGGAGTGGGCAGGTGTGTGGAACAGTGGTGTAAGTGTCTGATGGTGTTGGACAGGCCCTTCTCCGTCTATGACGTGTCTTACATGTGGCTGGGGGTCTTTGGCCTGTTCACCACGCTCATCTCCGGCATCATCGTCACCTTCATCACAGGTACTCCCCCCCCCCTCCCTCCTTGCCTCTCTTTCTCTTCCTATTTCCCTGTCTCTCTCTGTCTGTCTTTGAATGTAATTCCCTTTTCTCTCTCTCTCTCACACGCACACACACACACACACACACACACACACACACACACACACACACACACACACACACACACACACAC
>CM054136.1:70528797-70538797 GCA_028751875.1 Rapana venosa | reverse complement strand
ATATACGAAGGAAGGTGGTAGGATGGTTAAAACGTTTGCCTGCCAACAAGTAAACCGTGAGGTTCTGGGTTCGATTCCCAGCCTCGCCCTTTCTTCCCAGTTTGACAAAAAAATCGAACTGAATGTCAAAGTCCTTCGGATGAGACTATAAACCGAGGCCCTGTGTGCGAGCACATGCAGAACATCTTGCGCACGCGTTAAATCCTGTTCCGCTTTTCGAAAGAGTAGGCCATTGTGTGCCGGTGGGAACAGATGACAAAATTTACAAAACCGCATACTTACGGGGACTGGATGTAAAAAAGCACATGAGTGCTTATTTCATTATCCTCGATATAAAAAAAATCATCTGAGCGCTTTGATTTGTTGCTTTACAAGATTCAGCGCTATATAAATTCCATACATTATTATTATTATTGGGGACGGGATAGCTCAGTGGTCGGAGCACTCGCTTTCCCCCAGCCAAGTTAAGCAGCGTCGAGCGTGGTTACCAGTTGGATGGGTGACCGTTTGCGCGCCTTGGCTTCAGTACTGTTCCCCCAGTTCACCCAGCTGTAAATGGGTACCTGCCCTCTTTAGGGTCAGGGAAGGTAAAGCAGCGAGGGAGAGGAGATGGGCGCCGCCCTCAATATGCTGGCCCTAGAGAAGTGAGGTCTCTGACACCTCGCTCCCCTACGACCTTATAGGTTATGGGACTCCTTTACCTTTACCTTTACCTATTATTATTATTATTAAATAAAATAATTTGTCATTGTCATTGTCTCTGTCTCCTCCTTCTTTCTGCCACTGTGTGGTTATCAATTTCGGCATGAAAAGATGCCGAAGTCTGGACTGCTGGCAACAGTGCATTAATTTATGAGAGGACCTTCACTTGTTTCCCTTAAAGAAAAAAATGTTCACAGCAAAATGCAAAGCAAGTTACTTTAACATGAAGATTGTGATCTTTCTCTGTCTAATTGGAAAACTTTTGCCTAAAACTAAACTCACTTTATATATTAAATTGTTTTACCTTTTCATTTTATCATTATAACTTTTATTTATTTATCTATTTACTATTATTATTATTATTATTATTTTTTTTAATAGTAAACGAGTCAGTCAGTTAATACCCCCAACAAAGTACTTACACACATCCATCTCTCTGTAGACTGGTACTGCTGATAACTATGCCAGCATAAAGAGGTTGTCAGGGAATTCATTACACGGCATGGAAAATTCGTTCTGTGCACATAGTAGATCATTAATCTTGACAACGTCCTTGTTGTTTTGTTTTTTTGTTGGTTGTTGTTGTTGTCTTGTCTAGTTTCTGTGTAGATGTATGGGCTTGTACTGCGTGTAACCCCATCATCACAAGGCCTTTCATGGATCTGAATCTGTCTTTGTCACTCTCTCTGTCTTGGTCTCTGTCTATCTCCCTGTCTCTTTGTCTCTGTCTCTGTGTCTCTCTGTCTCCCTGTCTCTTTTTCTCTGTCTCTGTGTCTGCCTGTCTCTGTCTCTGTGTCCCTCTGTCTCCATCTGTATGTGTCCCTGTCTCTCAGTGTTTCTTTGTTTGGCTGTTTCTGTCTGTCTGTCTGTCTCTGTATCTTTATCTCTTTGTGTCTCTTTGTTTATGTCTCTGTCTGTCTCTCTATGTCTCTACATATCTGTGTCTGTGTCTGTCTGCCTGTCTCTATCTCTACCTGTCTATCTCTGTCTATGTCTCTCTCTCTGTCTCTATTTCTCTCCATCCTTCTCATCCTGCTCCTCTTCCTGCTTCCCCTCTTCCTCCTCCTCCCCTTCCTACCCCCCTCTTCCTCCTCTCTGCTATTGTGGGGTTATCAATTTTAACATGAAGAAATGCTGGAATCTGGATTACTGTCAACGCTGCATTAGTTTATGAGGAAATGAACTTGTTTTCCTTAAAAAAAGTTTTCAACAAATGCTGTTCGAAGTGAACCTCGTTAATATGTAAAAAATCATGATCTTCTTTGTCCGATTTGAAAAAAACCCCTTTCATCTAAAAATAAGCTCGTTTTGTATATTGCTCTCATATTTTTTATTATCATTATTTCTTCTTTTTATTTATTAATTACTTTAGAGTAAATTTCGAAGTCAGTTACTACCCCAAACAAAGTACTACAGACATCCATCTCTCTTTACACTGGTCGATCTGTGTCCGATTTGAAAACTTCCATCTAAAAATAAGCGAACTTTTGTATTTTGTTGCCTTACTTTTTAGTAAAGGTAGAAGTTAGAAGTGAAGTAGTTAATACCCCCAACAAAGTACTTCACACATCCATCTCTCTGTGGACTGGTACTGCTGATAACTATCCCAGCATAAAGAGGTTGTCAGGGAATTAATTACACAGTAGGGAAAATTCGTTCTGTGCACATAGTAGATCATTAATCTTGACAACGTTCCTTGTTGTTTTGTTTTTTTGTTGGTTGTTGTTGTTGTCTTGTCTAGTTTCTGTGTAGATGTATGGGCTTGTACTGCGTGTAACCCCATCATCACAAGGCCTTTCGTGGATCTGAATCTGTCTTTGTCACTCTCTGTCTTGGTCTCTGTCTATCTCTCTGTCTCTTTGTCTCTGTATCTGTGTCTGTCTATCTCCCTGTCTCTTTGTCTCTGTCTCTGTGTCTGCCTGTCTCTGCCTCTGTGTCTCTCTGTCTCCATCTGTATCTGTTCCTGTCTCTCTGTGTTTCTTTGTTTGGCTGTTTCTGTTTCTGTCTGTCTGTCTCTCTGTATCTTTATGTATCTTTGTGTCTGTCTCTGTCTGTCTGTCTCTGTCTCTACATATCTGTTTCTGTTCCTGTCTGTCTGTATTTCTGTCTCTATCTCTGTCTATCCGTGTCTGTCTGTCTCTGTCTCTCTTTCTCTCCATCCTCCTCCTCTTCCTCCTCCTCGACTCTTGCTCTTCTCTGCAATTGTGTGGTTATCAATTTTAGCATGAAGACATGCTGGAATCTGAATTACTGACAACTGCATTAGTTTATGAGGAAATGAGCTTGTTTTCCTTAAAAAAAAGTTTCAACAAATGCTGTTCAAAGTGAGCCTCGTTAATATGTAAAAATCATGATCTTCTTTTAACATGTAAAAATCATGATCTTCTTTTAGTATTTAGAAATCATGATCTTCTTTTAACATGTGAAAATCATATCTTCTTTTAACATGTAAAAATCATGATCTTTTAACATGTAAAAATCATGATCTTCTTTTAATATGTAAAAATCATGATCTTCTTTTAACATGTAAAAATCATGATCTTCCTTGTCCAATTTGAAAAAAAACCCACTTTCATCTAAAAATAAGCTCACTTTGTATATTGCTGTCCTACTTCTTCTTGTTCTTCTTGTTCTTCTTGTTCTTCTTCTTGTTCTTCTTGTTCTTCTTCTTGTTCTTCTTGTTCTTCTTGTTCTTTTGTTGTTGTTGTTGTTGTTTCTTCTTCTTCTTCTTCTTCTTCTCTTCTTCTTCTTCTTCTTCTTTTTTCTTCTTCTTTTCTTCTCTTCTTCTTCTTCTTCTTTTCTTCTTCTTCTTCTTCTCTTTGTCTTGTTGTTTTGTTGTTGTTCTTGTTGTTGTCTTGTGTTGTTGTTGTGCTGCTGTGTTGTTGTTGTTGTTGTTTGTTGTTGTTGTTGTTGTTGTTGTTCTTCTTCTTCTTCTTCTTCTTCTTCTTCTTCTTCTTCTTCTTCTTCTTCTTCTTCTTCTTCTTCTTCTTCTTCTTCTTCTTCTTCTTCTTCTTCTTCTTCTTCTAGTAAACTTCGAAGTCAGTTACTACCCCAAACAAAGTACTACAGACATCCATCTCTCTTTACACTGGTAGATCTTTGTCCGATTTGAAAACTTCCATCTAAAAATAAGCGAGCTTTTGCATTTTGTTGCCTTACTTTTTAGTAAAGGTAGAAGTTAGAAGTTAAGTAGTTAATACCCCCAACAAAGTACTTCACACATCCATCTCTCTGTGGACTGGTACTACTGATAACTATGCCAGCATAAAGAGGTTGTCAGGGAATTCATTACACAGTAGGGAGAATTCGTTCTGTGCACATAGTAGATCATTAATCTTGACAACGTTCCTTGTTTTGTTTTTTGGTTGTTGTTGTTGTCTTGTCTAGTTTCTGTGTAGATGTATGGGCTTGTACTGCGTGTAACCCCATCATCACAAATGGCCAAGGCCTTTCATGGACCTGAATCTGTCTTTGTCCCTCTCTGTCTTGGTCTCTGTCTATCTCCCTGTCTCTTTGTCTCTGTCTCTGTGTCTGCCTGTCTCTGTCTCTGTGTCTCTCTGTCTCCATCTGTATTTGTCCCTGTCTCCCAGTGTTTCTTTGTTTGGCTGTTTCTGTTTCTGTTTCTGTCTGTCTGTCTGTCTCTCTGTATATTTATGTATCTTTGTGTCTGTCTCTGTCTGTCTGTCTCTGTCTGTCTCTGTCTCTACATATCTGTTTCTGTCTGTCTGTATCTCTGTCTCTGTCTGTCTATGTCTTTCTGTCTCTGACTGTCTCTGTCTCTCTCTGTCTCTCTTTCTCTCCATCCTCCTCTTCCTCCTTCCCATCTTCCTCATCATCCTGCCCCTCCTCCTCCCTCTTCCTCCTCTCTGCAATTGTGTGGTTATCAAGTTAAGCATGAAGAAATGCTGGAATCTGGATTACTGACAACGCTGCATTAGTTTTTGAGGAAAGGAACTTGTTTTCCTTAAATTCCCCCCCCCCCCCCACAAATGTTGTTGAAAGTGAGCCTTGTTAACATGTAAAATTCGTGATCTTCTTTTAACATGTAAAACTCATGATCTTCTTTTAACATGTAAAAATCACGATCTTCTTTTAACATGTAAAAATCATGACCTTCTTTTAACGTGTAAAAATCATGATCTTCTTTGTCCGATTTGAAAAAAAGCCCCTTTCATCTAAAAATAAGCTCGTTTTTGTATATTGCTGTCCTCCTTTTTATTATCATTTTTTCATATTTATTATTTTTTTTTATAGTAAACTTCGAAGTCAGTTACTATCCCAAACAAAGTACTACAGACATCCATCTCTCTTTACACTGGTAGATCTTTGTACGATTTGAAAACTTTCACCTAAAAGTAAGCGAGCTTTTGTATTTTGTTGTCTTAACTTTTTAGTAAAGGTAGAAGTTAGAAGTTAAGTAGTTAATACCCCCAACAAAGTACTTCACACATCCATCTCTCTGTGGACTGGTACTGCTGATAACTATGCCAGCATAAAGAGGTTGTCAGGGAATTCATTACACAGCATGGAAAATTCGTTCTGTGCACATAGTAGATCATTGATCTTGACAACGTTCCTTGTTGTTTTGCTTTTTTGTTGGTTGTTGTTGTTGTCTTGTCTAGTTTCTGTGTAGATGTATGGGCTTGTACTGCGTGTAACCCCATCATCACAAGGCCTTTCGTGGATCTGAATCTGTTTTTGTCACTGTCTCTGTCTTGGTCTCTGTCTATCTCCCTGTCTCTTTGTCTCTGTCTCTGTGTCTGCCTGTCTCTGTGTCTCAACCTGTGTCTGTCCCTGTTTCACTGTGTCTCTTTGTTTTTCTCTTTCTGCCTCTGTCTCTCTCTCTTTGTGTCTGTGTCTCTCCGTGTCTCTTTCTGTATCTTTGTATCTCTCTGTGTTTATGTGTGTCTCTGTCTCTGTGTCTGACTCTGTCTCTGTCATTGTCTCTTTCTGTCTCTTCTTCTCGGTCTTACTCTGTCTCTCTCTTTGTGTCTGTGTCTCTCTCTGTGTCTCTTTTTGTATCTCTGTATCTCTCTGTGTTTATGTGTGTCTCTGTCTCTGTGTCTGACTCTGTCTCTGTCATTGGCTCTTCTTGTCTCTACATCTCTGTCTTACTCTGTTTCTGTCTCTCTCTTTGTGTGTGTCTCTCTCTGTGTGTCTCTTTCTGTATCTCTGTATCTCTCTGTGTTTATGTGTGTCTCTGTCTCTGTGTCTGACTCTGTCTCTGTCATTGTCTCTTCTTGTCGCTACATCTCTGTCTTACTCTGTTTCTCTCTCTCTCTCTCTTTGTCTGTGTCTCTCTGTGTGTCTCTTTCTGTATCTCTGTATCTCTCTGTGTTTATGTGTGTCTCTGTCTCTGTGCCTGACTCTGTCTCTGTCATTGTCTCTTTTTGTCTCTACATCTCTGTCTTACTCTGTCTCTGTCTCTCTCATTGTGTCTGTGTCTCTCTTTGTATCCCTTTCTGTATCTCTCTGTGTTTATGTGTCTCTGTCTCTGTCTCTGACTCTGTCTCTGTCATTGTCTCTTTTTGTCTCTACATCTCTGTCTTACTCTGTCTGTGTCTCTTTCTGCCCCTTTTCTGTCCCTGTCTCTCTCTCTCTATCTTTGCCTGTCTTTGTATATTTCTGTCTCTATCTGTCTGTTTATCTGTCTGTCTGTCTCTGCTCTCTCTCTCTCTTTCTTTCTCTCTCTCTCTCTCTCTCTCTCTCTCTCTCTCTCTCTCTCTCTCTCTCTCTCCCCTCTCTCTCTCTCTCCCAGCATCACGATCTAACTCTCTCTCTCTCTCTCTCTCTCTCTCGCATCATCACGATCTCTCTCTCTCTCCCCCCCCCCTCTCTCCCCTCAGCTCTCTCTCTCCCAGCATCACGATCTAACTCTCTATGTGTGTGTATGTCTCAACATCACGATTTTCATTACGTCAATGCCAACAACAACCACAAGAACAAATAATCACCACAAGCATCCTCTTCCCTCTGGTGACTTACTCTCTGTCGTCATCACGTCATCACAGTCTTTTTGCGTGGAATTGTTAAGTAGTGAGTTGGGGGGGGGGGGGGGGGGAGTAGGGAGTAAAAAAGGGGGGGGGGGGTGATGGTGAGAGCAAGTTGAAGGGTAGGGGAGGAGGTGGATGATTTATGGAGAAATGACTAAGAGCCCGAAACAGAGTAATTAATGCGCTGAATGTGCCTGTGCTGACAGCCAACTTTCTAGATTTATAAGCAGGAGGTAAGCTAGGAAGGGTTCTGACTTATAAAAGGCCTTGTCGGTAGCAGCAGTAGAAGAGAGCGATTAGTGGGTGTGATCCGCTGGTTAAAAATAATATCTACAGCCAGCCATAAAAAACAAACGAGGAACGCAGTTTTCTTTCTGTGTGTTTTAGGTCTTGTCGTGTGGGTCTTTTTTATGCCTGTCTGGTTTTTTTTTTTGGGGGGGGGGAGGGGATCTGTCTGTCTGTCATTTCTTGTCTCAGTTTCTCCCCCCCCCTCTCTCTCTCTCTCTTCTCTCTCTCTCTCTCTCTGTGTGAAGTGAAGTGAAGTGAAGTCAAATTTTTTAAATTTCCAGATGGTACATTGAATGAGCAATGCATTTGCTTTGTTGTGTGTGTGTGTGTGTGTGTGTGTGTGTGTGTGTGTGTGTGTGTGTGTTGTGTGAGTGTGTGTCTGTCTCTCTCCCTTCCTCCCCCCCCTCTCTCTCTCCACAGATAAGAATATTAACAACATTTAGATTTTGTATCTCAGAACTGAAAACGCACCATTTTACTATAGACAAGAAAACGAGAAAGAATCGATTTGTCCTCTTTGTAATAATTCTATTGGGGATGAAATTTATTTCTTATTTGGTTGTTCACAACTGTCAGAATTAAGAGAACAGTTTCTATTACTCCTCCCCCCCCCCCCCCCCAAGTTTTTTTTGGCGTCAACCATCTCTCCATACGTTAAACATGCTCATCACGTCTGGGAAATGAAAATGCTATTAAACAACTAGCCATGTTTCTATATAAACCATTGCAAGTCCTTCGGATGAGACTATAAACCGAGGCTCCGGACTGGATGTAAAAAAGCACATGAGTGCTTATTCCATTATCCTCGATATAAAAGAATAAATGAATGAATGAATAAATGAATTGCAATTGCGGGATACTCTGCTTAATTCTCGATTCATTGTTTCGTTGAAAATCTGTGTTGAGAATGTTGTGTATGAAGATTTTTTTACTTGCAGATGGTGAGTAACACCTCTGTCATGGCCTCTCTTCCTGCCTGGACCAATTCTGATGGAATGTTGTCCACTCCTGCTGACTTTTCTTTCCCTCTTTTGAGTGATCTTACTGCACTTTCACCTTCTTCCCGTAGGATGGGGTAGCTGCTGTTGTTGTAGGCTGGTGGAGGGACATCTATCACCTTGGGGGTCTCTCTCCTGTTGTTGTGTGAGTGTACAGTTCAGAACAGTACTCTTGTCTACCTCTTTAAAATAATCTTGATCACCACCACCGCTACTACCTCATAAAATCCCACACACCCTAGCAGTAGCAATAGAAAACTAACAACAGCAACAAAACATATATATATATACACACACACACACGTATGCATGCACATACACGTGCATGCACACACACATGCACACGCGAAAACACCCCCCCCCCCCACCCACACACGCACTCACGCACACACACACACACACACACTCCACACATATACACACACACACGCGCGCGCGCGCGCACAAACACACACACACGTACACATACACACACGCACACACAGACACACACGTACACAAACACTCACTCACATACACACTCTCGTACACACATACATACACACACACAAACACACACACGCAAACACACACGCACATACATACACACGCACACACACACTATGATTCACATGTATAATGGAAGGTACACACACACACACACACACACACACACACACCGCGCGCGCGCCGCGCGTACACACACATACACACACATGCACACAAACACGCACACACACGCCCACACACACGCACGCACACAAACACTCCACACACACAAAGCACGCGCGCACACACACACACACGCACACACACTATGATTCACATGTATAATGGAAGGTACACACACGTACACACACAAACACACACACACACATAAACACACGTACACACACACACGTACACAAACACACACACACACACACACTCACACACACACACACAAAACACACACACACACACAGAGGTCACCATCAGCTGTTCTCTGATCCTCCCTCCAGTTTATCCCCATAATCTGACCTTTCACCCTTCACTTGCCTGTCCATTTTCTTTGTTCTTTACTTTTTTTTTGGGGGGGGGGGAGGGGGAGGAGGGGAGGGGGGAGGTCAGGGACACTTACCTACTTCTTGTTGTTGTTGTTGCTGGTGCTTTATGGTTGGTTTGTTGTTGTCGTTGTTGTGCGTTTCCCCAGCTTAACCACTCTGGGGGTCACCCAGAATGTGCACTCTGACTCACTCATCATCCCACCTAAAATCACTGTGAGATTGAAATTGCACACTGGATGAGAAGTTTGCGTGTATGACTGTTGATTTAAAAAAAAAGTACCTCGCCATATAGGCAACCATACTCCGACTTCAGAAGATTTTTTTTCTCCTTTCAAGGAGAGTGCAGGTTGTTATGTTAAGATCTTGTCATGGCTGAAGGCAAACCTTAAGCAGCAACAACAACAAAATAACGAAACAAAAAACTAAAGTAAAAATGAAAACGAAAATTGAAAGAAAAGAAAAGAAACAAAAAAGCACTTCCACACACCCACCCACCCACCCAAACACACACACCACACATTCACACACAAAACACACTACTACACACACACACAACACACACCACCACAACACACACACACCACACACCCCACACGCAAGCACAGTGACGCAACAGCACAAGCAAACACAAACAGCACAACAACAAACAACACACGCAAACACACACACACACTACACACGCATAAACACATCACAACACGACACAACGAGCACACAAAGACGCAACACACAAACACAAACACACTACACACACACCACACACACACGCAACACCACACAACACACGCACAGCACACACACACCAAACACACACACACACACACACGCACGCACACACACTACATCACACACAAAACACACACACACACACACAAACTACACATATGATCACAGAGTACACACACACTACACACACACACACACACACACACACCCACACACACAAACACAAACACACAAACACACACACACACAACACACACACACGTACACA
>CM054136.1:70518797-70521297 GCA_028751875.1 Rapana venosa | reverse complement strand
GTCTGTGTCATGTGTGTGGACCTGTTGTCTGTGTCTTGGGTCATGTCTGTGTCCTGTTGTCTGTGTCATGTCTGTGGGTCTGTTGTCTGTGTCCTCCTGTCTGTGTCCTCCTGTCTGTGGAACTGTTGTCTGTGTCTTGGGTCATGTCTGTGTCCTCCTGTCTGCGTCCTCCTGTCTGTGTCCTCCTATCTGTGTCCTGTTGTCTGTGTCCTCCTGTCTGTGGGTTTGTTGTCTGTGTCATGTGTCACGTCTGTGGACCTGTTGTCTGTGTCTTGGGTCACGTCTGTGGACCTGTTGTCTGTGTCCTGTCTGTGGACCTGTTGTCTGTGTCCTGTTGTCTGTGTCCTGTTGTCTGTGTCCTGTTGTCTGTGTCCTGTTGTCTGTGTCTTGTTGTCTGTGTCCTGTTGTCTGTGTCCTGTGTGTGTGACCTGTTGTCTGTGTCTTGGGTCATGTCTGTGTCCTGTTGTCTGTGTCTGTCTGTGGGTCTGTTGTCTGTGTCCTCCTGTCTGTGTCCTCCTGTCTGTGGAACTGTTGTCTGTGTCTTGGGTCTGTCTGTGTCCGTCCTGCCTGCGTCCTCCTGTCTGTGTCCTCCTTCTGTGTCCTGTTGTCTGTGTCATGTCTGTGGGTCTGTTGTCTGTGTCCTCCTGTCTGTGTCCTCCTGTCTGTGGAACTGTTGTCTGTGTCTTGGGTCATGTCTGTGTCCTCCTGTCTGCGTCCTCCTGTCTGTGTCCTCCTATCTGTGTCCTGTTGTCTGTGTCATGTTGTCTGTGCCTTGGGTCACGTCTGTGTCCTGTTGTCTGTGGACCTGTTGTCTGTGGACCTGTTGTCTGTGTCTTGGGTCACGTCTGTGGACCTGTTGTCTGTGTCTCCTGTATGTGTCCTGTTGTCTGTGTCCTCCTTGTCTGTGTCCTCCTGTATGTGTCCCTGTAGTGTGTCCTGTTGTCTGTGTCCTCCTTCTGTGTCCTGTTGTCTGTGTCCTCCTATCTGTGTCCTTTGTCTGTGTCCTCCTGTCTGTGTCCTGTTGTCTGTGTCCTTGGGTCCGTCTGTGTCCTGTTGTCTGTGTCCTTGTCTGTGTCCTGTTGTCTGTGTCCTCCTTGTCTGTGTCCTCCTGTCTGTGTCCTCCTGTCTGTGTCCTCCTGTCTGTGTCCTGTTGTCTGTGTCCTGTTGTCTGTGTCCTGTTGTCTGTGTCCTCCTGTCTTTGTCCTGTTGAGGTTTGTTGTCTGTGTCTTGGGTCATGTCTGTGTCCTGTGTGTCTGTGTCCATGTCTGTGGGCCTGTTGTCTGTGTCCTGTGTCCTGTCTGTGGACCTGTTGTCTGTGTCCTCCTGTCTGTGTCCTCCTGTGTTCCGTTGTGTTCCTCCTGTCTGTGGATTTGTTGTCTGTGGGCTTGTTGTCTGTGTCATGTGCCCTGTCTGTGTCATGTCTGTGGAACTGTTGTCTGCGTCCTATTGTCTGTGTCCTGTTGTCTGTGTCCTGTTGTCTGTGTCCTGTTGTCTGTGTCCTCCTGTCTGTGTCCTGTTGTCTGTGTCCTCCTGTCTGTGTCCTCCTGTATGTGTCCTGTTGTCTGTGTCCTCCTGTCTGTGTCCTGTTGTCTGTGTCCTGTTGTCTGTGTCCTGTTGTCTGTGTCCTCCTGTCTGTGTCCTGTTGTCTGTGTCCTGTTGTCTGTGTCCTGTTGTCTGTGTCCTGTTGTCTGTGTCCTCCTGTCTGTGTCCTGTTGTCTGTGTCTCCTGTCTGTGTCCTGTTGTCTGTGTCCTGCTGTCTGTGTCCTGTTGTCTGTGTCCTCCTGTCTGTGTCCTGTTGTCTGTGTCCTGTTGTCTGTGTCATGTCTGTGTCCTGTTGTCTGTGTCCTGTTGTCTGTGTCATGTCTGTGTCCTGTTGTCTGTGTCCTGTTGTCTGTGTCCTGTTGTCTGTGTCCTCCTGTCTGTGTCCTCCTGTCTGTGTCCTCCTGTCTGTGTCCTGTCTGTGGGCCTGTTGTCTGTGTCCTGTGTCCTGTCTGTGGAACTGTTGTCTGTGTCCTCCTGTCTGTGTCCTCCTGTCTGTGTCCTCCTGTCTGTGGATTTGTTGTCTGTGGGCTTGTTGTGTGTGTCATGTGCCCTGTCTGTGTCATGTCTGTGGAACTGTTGTCTGCGTCCTGTTGTCCGTGTCCTGTTGTCTGTGTCCTGTTGTCTGTGTCCTGTCTGTGGACCTGTTGTCTGTGTCTTGGGTCACGACTGTGGACCTGTTGTCTGTGTCCCTTCTGTGTCCTGTTGTCTGTGTCCTGTCTGTGACCTGTCTGTGACCTGTTTGTCATGTCTGTGCCCTGTGTCCTGTCTGTGTCATGTCTGTGTCATGTTGTCCGTGGGCCTGTTGTCTGTGTCCTGTTGTCTGTGTCCTGTTGTCTGTGTCCTGTCTGTGTCCTGCCGTCTGTGTCCTTCTGTGTCCTGCTGTCTGTGTCCTGTCTGTGTCCTGTCTGTGTCCTGTCTTTGTTTTGTTGTCTGTGTTCTCCTGTCTGTGGGCCTGTTG
>CM054136.1:70499833-70507333 GCA_028751875.1 Rapana venosa | reverse complement strand
GGAGGCTTGACTTGCTACAGTCCTTATGTGCTGCAGCCCTGGGGGCTGGTTGGCCTTTGGAGAACATCTCCAACGCTGACTGTCCTTATGCCTCTACTTGGCCGAGAGAGTGGGGATGTACTGTGGGCAAGGCATCTCCACTATAATCAAATTTCTGCCCAGTTTCCAAAACAGCAGCTGCCTCCTCTGCTGTTTTGGAGGTCATCGTCGGACACGACGGACAAACATACAAAGTAACGCGCCTGCCTAAAAACAGCGAAAAGTCCGGGTCGGAATTGTGTGTGTGTGCGGTGGTTCGATCCCTGTTTGGGCTCAAAACTTTTCCCCCCAATCCATTAGATCATGAGTGGAGATCTGGATGCTAGTGTTTTGGGATAAGACGATAAACCGAGGTCCCGTGTGTTACTCATAATTATTTAGCGCACGTAAAAGAGCCCACGGCAAGAAGGGAGTTGTGTCCCTGGCGAAATTGTGTAGAAAAAAAAAGATAGGGAAACAAAATACAGTTGCAGACAGGAAAAGAAAAAAAGTAATGGAGTGGCGCTGCTCTTGTGGCGACGCTCTCTCCCCAGGGAGAACATCCGAATGTCACGCAGAGAAATCTGCCGTGACTTAAAGTGGTAAGAAATGAAATACCACAGGCCTTGGCTCAGGCCGCAAGCTGTGTATGTCAGGTATTATTGATGTCAGCTAAATGCCAAGGCCTGCATTAAAATGTTGTTATGTTGTAAACTGTTGTGTTGAGATTGCCTTCAGCCATGACAAGCTCTTAACATAACAACCTGCACTCTCTATTACGGAGAAAAATCCTCTCAAGTCGGAGTATGGCTGCCTACGTGGCGACGAGGTACTTGAAAAGATTCATACACGTAAACTTCTCTATCCTTCCTATCTAATAATAATATATAGAATTTATTTAGCGCTGAATCTTGTAAAAAAAAAAAAAAAACAACCAAATCGAAACGCTTGCACTCAAATCATTTACACGCATGCAACTCTCACAGTGATTCCCAGGTGGAATGATGAGTGAGTCACAGTGCATGTTCTGGATGACCCCCTGAGTGTTAAGCTGGGGAAGGCATAACAACAACAACAACAACAGCACATACCACAGGCCAGTCTTCTGAGTCCTGCATACTCACTTTTGCTTAGAGGGTCTGTTGGATGGACGACTGCAGATCATAATGTGCGATGAGCTTCCTCTCTCTCTTCGCCAGAAGTCTAGCTATGACACTTTTAAATCCAGCCTCAAGACATATTTATTTCAAACCTAAGATTTCCCCCCTCCTGTTTCATATCAGAACTGTCCCACCTTCACTCACCCATGTCCCATCACCCTGCTAAAGTATATGACCTCTGTGTGTGTGTGTGTGCGTGTGTGTGTGCGCGTGCGTGCGTGCGTGCGTGCGTGCGTGTGTGCGTGTGTGTGTGTGTGTGTGTGTGTGTGTGTGTTGGTTGTTGTTGTTGTTTTGTTGTCTTCGATTTTACGTCTGTTCACTCTCAGTGATATTAGACAGTGTGGTGTGTGTGTGTGTGTGTGTGTGTGTGTGTGTGTGGTGTGTGTGTGTGTGTGTGTGTGTGTGTGGTGTGTGTGTGTGTGTGTGTGTGTGTGTGTGTTGTGTGTGTGTGTGCTTTTGAAAAACATTTGACTTTTGAAATTTTATTTCATGGATTTGGTCTGCAGCGTACCATGTTTGTAAAAAGAAGAAGAAGAAGAAGAAGAAGAAGAAGAAGAAGAAGAAGAAGAAGAAGAAGAAGAAGAAAAGAACAACAACAACAACAACAACAACAACAACAACAACAAAACAAGAGAAGAAGATTATTATTATTATTATTATTATTATTATTATTATTATTATTATAATAAATGAAACTTATATTGCGCTATATCTTGCAAAGACAAATCAAAGCGCATGCATTCAACCTAATCTCACACAGTCATGCAATCAATGATAAATAATCAATAGTTTAAACAAACAGATATTTACAAACATGGTGCGCTGCAGACAACATCTATTAAATAGAATTTCAATAGTCAAATGTTTTTCAAAAGCACACAAACACACACACACACAGGCCGTATACTGTAGCATACCCTGCAGGATAGGACATGGGTTAGTGAAGATGGGATAGTTCTGATATGAAACAGGAGGGGGGAAATCTTAGGTTTGAAATAAATATGTCTTGAGGCTGGATTTAAAAGTGTCATAACTAGGTTTCTGGCGAAGAGAGAGAGGGGGCTCATTCCAGGTCGATGGACCCGAAATAGAGAAAGTGCGGCTTGTTTAAACTATTAATTGTTTGTCATTGGTTGCATGACTGTGTAAGATTAGGTTGAATGCATGCACTTTTATTTGTCTTTGCAAGATATAGCGCTATATAAGTTCCTTTTTTTAATTTAAATAATAAAAATGGGTGGCGCTGCTCTTGTGGCGATGCGCTAGCTCTCCCCAGGGAAGAGCATCCCGAATTTTTCACGCAATGGAATCTGCCGTAATTTAAAAGTTGTATACAATACAGTGCGATACAATATAATGCAGTACAATACAATACAATACAACAGAACAGAAAAGTACAATACATCACAACACAATCCAATGCAATAAAATGCAAAACAAAGCAATACAATTCAGTACAGTACCATACAACACAACACAACACAATACAATACGATACAATGCAGTACAATACAACATGATACCTACACTTACTGTGGCGGCATAGAAACACAGTTGCTATACGCAGCACAATACAATACAATATAATTCAATACAATACAACATAATACCTACACTTACTGTGGCGGCATACAAGCAAAGTTGCTACACATGACACAACTCTGCTTGGGAAGGGGCAGACACAATAATGTCAACTTGGGTAGCTGTGTAATCCAAAGGCCACAGGTTCGGCAGACTTGCCATTTCCCATTAAAATAACGAGTGGTTAGGACCAAGATAATTACTATGATGCTATGATGTGTTTGCTTCAACGTTGTGCCATGAGAATGTCCTCCTTGCATTAATCAGCTATGGTGGCCATTCTAAAAACTGAAATGCACGCTCAAACAGTGTGTGTCCTCGCTGCTTTTTATATGTTGTCTATTAATTAAAGTAGGAAATTCATGCTATAGCAATCCGTTGTTTTTATATGTTGTTTATTATAATAAGAAATTCATGTTAGAGCAATCCGTTGTTTTTATAGTTATGTTGTCTATTATAACAAGAAATTCATGCTATAGCAATCCGTTGTTTTTCTATGTTGTTTATTATAATAAGAAATTCATGTTAGAGCAATCCGTTGTTTTTATAGTTATGTTGTCTATTATAATAAGAAATTCATGCTATAGCAATCCGTTGTTTTTATAATTATGTTGTCTATTATGATAATAAATTCATGTTATAGCAATCCGTTGTTTTTATATGTTTTCTATTATAAGAAATTCATGTTAGAGCAATCCGTTGTTTTTTTTATATGCTGTCTATTATAACATGAAATTCATGTTTTAACAACGTCCTTGTAGTTTTGTATGGTGTCTATTACAATAAGAAATTCATGTTACAGCAGTTTCCTTGTTGCTTTTACATGGTGTCTATGAAATAAGAAATTCCATATTACAACAATGCCCGCGTTGCTTTCATATGCTGTCTATTAATTTAGCAATAATAAATTCATGTTAGAAAAATGTTCTCTTTGTTTTTCTATGTTGTCTATTCAACCAAACAATTCAGGTTTAAACAGTAGTGTTTGTGCTCTTGTATGTTGTCTATTGCGACAAGAGATTCGTATTAAAACGATGTCACCATTGTTTTGTATGTTGTCTATTACAACAATAAATTGATGTTAAAGCTGTTTTCTTTTATTTATTTATTTTTTTAACAATAGATTCATGTTAAAACAGTGTCATTGCTGTTGTTTTCTGTTGTCTATTTCCAGAGGAAATTAATGTTAAAACAATTTTCTCATTCCTTTTGTATGTTGTCTATTTCAACAATAGGAGGCACCGTGGTCGAGTGGTTTAGGCGGTCAACTCGTGATCCAGAGGTCGCGGGTTCGATCCCCGCTCGGCTCGGTGTTGTGTCCTTGGGAAAGACACTTTACTCCTATTTTCCTCACTCCACCCAGGTGTACAAGTGGGTACCAGCTCTGCTGGGGAAGTATCTGGCGACAGACTAGCGTCCTGTCACAGGGGTGGTGAAAAACCGTCAGTTCGCTTAACGCTACAGAAACCGGGATAAGCTCCGGCTCTATGGGCCTTCTGGCTCGAAAGAACATACTTACTATTTCAACAATAAATTGATGTTAAAACAGTGTCATCGTCGGATTTTTTGTATGTTATCTATAATAACAAGAAGTAATTCATATTAAACCATGTCATCGTTCTATTTGTTTGTCGTTCTGTCGCAACAATGAACTGATATTGAAACAATAACCTCCTTGCTTTTGTATGGTGTCTATTACAACAAGAAATTGATGTTTTTAAAAAGTATCCTCGCTGCTTTTACTTTGTCTATTACCCCCCCCCCCCCCCCCCCCAAAAAAAAAAAAAAAATTCATCCAAATTCATGTCATAACAATGCCATCGCTATTTTTGTTTGTTGTCCATTACAAACAAGAAATTGATGTTAAAACATTGCTCTCCTTGTTGTTTCTATAATTATATTGTTTAGTTTAACAATAAGTTCATGTAAACATCTGTGTCATCGTCGTTTTCATGCTGTTTCCAGAAGAAATTAATGTTATAACCATTTTCTCGTTCCTTTTGTATGTTGTCTATTGCAACAATAAATTGATGTTAAAACAGTGTTTTTGTTGTCTTTATATGTTCTCTGTTTCAACAATGAATTGATGTTAAAACTGTGTTCTCGTTGTTGGTTGATTTTATATAATTTATGTTGTAATTCCTGTTAAAAGAGTGTCATCGTCACTGTTTTCATGTTGTCTATAATAATAATGATAATAATAATCATCATCATCATAACGATGATGATGATGATGATGATGATGATGATGATGATGATGATGATGATGATGATGATGATGATGACGATGATGATGATGATGATGATGATGATTACAAATGGAATTCATATAGCGCTATATCTTACAGAAAACAAATGACAACAATACCGTCGATGTCAATGCAGTGTTCTTCTTGTTTTTTCCATTCATTTTTTTATGTGGTCTATTTCTAGAATGAATGAATTCATGTTTAAATTAAAAAACGGTGCCAAGTCCTCGCTGGTTCTGTTTGCGTTTTCATTTTCTTTTCATTTCTTTTCTGTTGTTGTTTAAATGTCAACCCGGATTGCCAAATAGGGATGTTTGCAGGGGTGTTGGTGGGGTCATTGAGGGGGTAGCCTCCCCCTCCCCGCGAACAGTCAGAGGTGCTTTCAGCCCTTTGGGTCTTCATGTCCGCCTTCAACTCTTTAACTGCCGTGGTAAAAAGGAGAGAGAGAGGGGGGGGCAGGAGGGAGGAGGGAGGAGAGAGAGAGGGGGAGGGAGGGAGAAATATGGGAGAGAGAGGGGAGAGGGAGAGGGAGGGAGAGAGAGGGAGAGAGAGGGAGGGAGAGAGGGAGAGAGAGGGAGAGAGGGAGGGAGGGAGGGAGGGAGAGAGGGAGGGAGGGAGAGGGAGGGAGGGAGAGGGAGGGAGGGAGAGGAAGAGAGAGAGGGAGATAGAGAGGGAGAGAGAGAGAGAGAGAGAGAGAGAGAGAGAGAGGAGAGAGAGAGAGAGAGAGAGGAGAGAGAGAGAGAGAGAATACGAATACGAATACGAATACGTATACGAACATTTTTATTGAGGGTAAATGGATAAGCTTGCAGCTTCTTTACCCCATGCCCTCAACCCCACCCACCCATTTCCTTTCCCCCAAAGAAAAACGCAAAGGAAAAAGCCCAAAACATCTCAAATGTAAATAATCGCATAGCAAATTTCAAGTAAATCAAAGAGACACACAAACAGACAAACTAACAAACAAGCAAATAAACTAACAAACAAACCTGAAAATCCGATTAAGCGCACTGACATCTATTTCAAAGTACCTTCAGCAAATCCCTTCATCTCCCCATACCCTCTCTCCCCATCAATGTTTCATACAAATAACACACATATGTTTACAGATACACATACACCTACATATGCATACATAAATAAAATATATACATTAAAAAATCAAATCAGAGAGAGCAGTCGAGTAGGAGGGAGAGAGAGAGAGAGAGAGAGAGAGAGAGAGAGAGAGAGAGAGAGAGAGAGAGCATTTTCAGGTTACATGAACATCAAAATAAACCAGATATCAAATTCTGACAAAGCACCCTCTCTCAAACCTTTCTTTTAAACACACTATCAATAAACATATCAAGTTAAGTTACAAAATGCCAAAGAGCCTGATATAAAACGGTTTTAACAGCCCCGCCAACAACAGCATCAATACAACAATTGGAAGTGAGGCAAATTAGTTAAAACTCACTCAATACATTTCCAAGAGGCATGGCATATTGATTGAAGAAGGAGAACAATAGTGTATGCATTTTGGACGACTATAAAATAAAGCACAATAAAGTGGATAAACCAAACAGTTATGTAAAATAATACATTTCATATATAAGAGGAATACTAAAAGGAGAGAGAGAGAGAGAGAGAGAGAGAGAGAGAGAGAGAGAGAAGAGAGAGAGAGAGAGAGAGAGAGAGAGAGAGATCAAATCAAATCAAATCTTTTTTCTTTTTCATTTCGAGGATAATGAATAAGCATCCATGTGCTTTTTTCTTAACGTCCATTAAAGATACATCATATACTAAAATAAACCCAATACCCATACACTCACATAATTTTTTTTAAAAATAAACAAAAGGAGAGAGAGAGAGAAAGAGTTTAGACTTCAGACTTTGACTGTACATCAGCCTTAGGCAAGAGAGAGAGAGAGAGGGCAGGAGAGAGAGGGGGGAGGGAGGGAGTGAGGGGGGATGGGGAGAGAGAGGGGGGGGTAGGAGGAAAAGGATAAGCCAGAGGCTTCTTTACACCAGGCCCTCATGAAAAAAAGAGAGAAAACAAACATGAAGAACTCTGTAACTTAGATACACAACAATAAAAGCTAATAATAAACTTAATAACTTGGATAATTATGCTATCGATAGCTCACATTGCTAAATCAGTTAATAAACCAAGCAGTCGGTACAATAAAGAAGATACGCATCCTTATATATATATATGCACATTTATCCACATACATAAAAATGGACTCGCATTCTTTACATTTACTATTTGCTTAATCATGCATTTTCGCCAAAAGAACCAAGCAATCGGCATAACTTAATGCTCGAAGATTTCAACCATGTAGATAATTATGGGAATCGCTTGATTTTACATCAACTATTGAAATGAAAAGTAATTAGAAAAGAGAGAGAGAGAGAGAGAGAGAGAGAGGGGGAGGGAGAGAGAGATGTGTGTATAGGCACACATGCTCTCACACACACACACACACAACACACACACACACACACACACA
>CM054136.1:70492333-70497333 GCA_028751875.1 Rapana venosa | reverse complement strand
AAGTCAAAGTCAAAGCGGATAATGGAATAAGTACTCACGTGGAGGGTTTTCATCTAGTCCCCGTGTGTATGCAGTTTTGTAAATTTTGTCATCCGCTCCCACCAGCACACAATGGCCTACTCTTCCGAAAAGCGGAACGGGTTTTAACGTGTGCGCAAGATGTTCTGCGTGCGTTCGCACACGGGCACCTGGGTTTACAGTCTCATCCAAAGCGAGGTGACTATTGCTAGTGGGTAGGTGAATCAAATGTCCCGATCCCTCGTCATGCTTTGCCCTCTTCTGGCCGCTCCATCAGTCCCCGCACAGTCGTTAGGAGAGAAGGCAAGATGAGCGGGGGCCCAACACACACTCCCTCCCGTCTGTCCCTCTGACATTTAAACAACGTATGTATTGAAGGATTCATTTCTGTCACAGTGACTATCAGAATGTGTTTTTATTGAAACAGATCTAAGGGAATGTCGTGCTCATTGGGAATTAACACAGAATACAACTTGGAAGACAGGAAACGAAAATGCATTGACATAGCTTAGAGCCATTTATTTTGATAATAATAATGTATGGAATTTATATAGCGCTGAATCTTTTTTTATATATTTTTATTCTTTTATATAGAGGATAATGGAATTGCTGTATGTTCCAGAGTATAAACACATGGATTTTTTCCAAGGTAGTAGGAATTTTTTTTTGTTCAAGGGGACGGGATGGCTCAGTGGTCAGAGCACTCGCTTTCCCCCGGCCAAGTTAAGCAGCGTCGAGCGTGGTTACCATTTGGATGGGTGACCGTTTGCGCGCCTTGGCTTCAATACAGTTCCCCCAGTTCACCCAGCTGTAAATGGGTACCTACCTTCTTTATGGTCAGGGAAGGTAAAGCAGCGAGGGAGAGGAGATGGGTGCCGCCCTCAATATGCTGGCCCCTAGAGAAGCTGAGGTCTCTGACGCTTTGCTCCCCTACGACCTTATAGGCTATGAGACACCTTTACCTTTTTTTAGTATGATTTTTCAGTTTTAAGGTCTGGAATGACAAAGGCTGCATCTACTTGTTGACTGCTAAGAAGTGATCCATTTGTATAATTCTATTTTCAGATGATGTGGGTATGTGTTTTCAATAGGCCATCTGACGGAACTGATTACAGTATTATGTGGATTATGGTCTTTCTTGTATGGTGTATGCTCAGTGTCAACGCCAAAATGTGTGTGTGTGTGTGTGTGTGTGTGTGTGTGTGTGTGTGTGTGTGTGTGTGTGTGGTGTGTGTGTGTGGTGTGTGTGTTTGTGGTGTGTGTGTGTGTGTGTGTTGTGTGGGGTGTGTGTGTGTGTGGGCGTCTGTGGTGTGTTATTTTTGGTGTATTGCTGTTAGGTTTATTCTTCTGTTGAGTTTGTTTGTAATCCTCCATACCCCAAAAGGGATGAAAGGAGTTAAACCTTGAATATCTTGTGTAGATAGGTGGGTGAGTGTGTGTGTGCGCGCGCACATGCGTTGGTGTGTGTGTGTGTGTGTGTGTGTGTGCGTGCGTGCGTGGGGTGCGTGTGTGTGTGTTGTGTGTTTTTGTGTGCGTGTGTGTGGTGTGTGCGCGCGTGCGTGCATCTGTGTGTGTGTGTGTGTTCTTTATTTTGCTCCCACTTTTGGACAAGGCGTGATTTTTTTTTTTTTTTTTTTGCTCGCCATCAATATTCTCTGGAACTGTTCCTGCTTTGTCCAGTAATTCAGTCGAGTAAGATTTCACTGTAGTTAAGAAAAGAAATGGTTTTTGTACTTTGGGGAAAAATCAACATCGAAATCTGAACCTTTTCTGCCACAATCTGGCTGCACGATGAACTTCTGACAACGTATTTTCGCGCAAGCAAGGTGTTGTTGTTGTTGTGCGTTCCCCAGCTTTACACCCTGGGGGTCACCCAGAACATGCACTTTTTGACTCATCATCACCCCCCCGGGAACACTTGAGATAGGAATGCACACGGATAGAAGTTTGCGTGCAGACTTTTTTCAAGCACCCGCATATAGGCAGCCATATCCGACTTCAGGTTTTTTTCCCCTAAAAAGGAGAGTGGGGGGTTTTATGTTAAAAGGCTTTCAGGTAAAGGAAAACTAAACAAAAATTTTTACAAATAAAAAACGTTTTTAAGGGGCCTTTGGCAATTACTGACATCAATAATAACTGACCCGCTTTTGGCCTGGCCTACGCGAAAGCAAGTGTGGTCGGTATTCTTCTAAAGGGAAACAACTTTTCTGCTTCCTTAATGTATTAAAAATGAGCTAGGTTGTGGTTGTATGTGTGTGTATGGTAGTGTGTCGTGTGTGGCGCGCGGGGCGGGTGTGAAAAAGGGTTTAAAAAGGTTTTTTTCATTCACCCCTCTAACATACAAAAACAACCACACACCAACACACCACAACAACACACCACAAACACACACACACACACCACCACACACCCCCAAACCACAACCCCCCCAAAAACCCCCCCCCCCCCCCTCCCTTTTTTCCCCCCCCCCTTTTCCCCTTAAAAATTTTTCCCCCCCCACCCCCTTTTCCCTTCCCCCAACCCGTCCAAATTTTTTAAAAAACAAAACAAAACAAAAACCAAAAGGACAAATAAGTACAACCCATTGAAAATTTAAAAATTTCAAAATTGTGTAAGGGTTTTGAAAAAAAAAAAAGGAATGAAAAAATTTTTTTAATTCACACTTTTCCAAAAAAATTTAATTTTTTTTTTTCAAATGTCTACCTAAACTTTTTCTTTAACTAACTTCTAACACCACCCCCTCCCCCCCCCCCATTTTGTCTTTTCCCCCCCCCCCAAAAATCCCTCCCCCTTTTTTTACCCCTTTTTATTTCCCCTTTTCTTTTTTTTTTTTTTTCACCCTTTCCCCCCCAGCCCTTTTTTTTTTTTTTTTTTCCCCTTTCTCTTTCTTTTCCCTTTTTCTTTCCCCCCTTTTTCTTTTCCCCCCCCCCTCCCCCCCACCCCCCCTCCCCTCTCTCTCTCCCCCTCTCACCCCTCTCTCCTTCTCCCCCAAAACCACCCTATCTCTCCTCCTCCCTCTCTCTCTCTCTTCCCTCTCTCTCTCTCCTCTCCTCTCCTCAAATCATTCTCTCTCTCTCCACACACACACCATCCAACCCCCACCCCCCTCTCTCTCGCTCCTCTCTCCCGCTCTCTCTCTCTCCTTCTCACATCCATCCCTCTCTCTCTC
This sequence comes from Rapana venosa, assembly GCA_028751875.1. NCBI lineage: Eukaryota > Metazoa > Mollusca > Gastropoda > Neogastropoda > Muricidae > Rapana > Rapana venosa. The sequence goes on along the minus strand of CM054136.1, from coordinate 70,494,146 downwards.
TCCTCTCTCTCTCTCCCCCCTCCCTCTCCCCTCCTTTTCTCTCTCCCAGCCCACCTCTCTCTCTCTCTCTCTCCCAGCCATCCTCTCTCTCCTTTCTCTCACCCACCATCCCTCCCTCTCTCCTCTCTCTCCTCTCCTCTCTCTCCCCTTTTCTCTCTCTACCTCTCTTCTCTTTTCTCTCCCCACATCCTCTTCCTCTTCTCTCCCCCTCCCTCTCCCTCTCCCCCTCCCCCACCAATCTTCTCTCTCCTCCCCTCTCCTCTCTCTTCCTCTCTTTCTCTCTCTCTCTCCCTCTCTCACATCCCATCCTCTCCTCTCTCTCTCTCTCTCTCTCCTCTCTCTTCCTCTCTCTCTCTCTCTCCTCTCTCTCTCTCTTTCTCTCTCTCCTCCTCTCCATCCATCCTCTCTCTCTTCTCTCTCTCTCTCCCTTCTCTCCTACTCTCTCCTCTTTCTCTCTCTCTCTCCCTCTCACATCCATCCTCTCTTCTCCCCTCTCTCTCTCTCTCTCTTTCTCTCTCTCTCCCTTTCCCTCTCGCATCCATCCTCTCCCTCTCTCTCTCTCTCTCTCCCCTCTCTTCTTTTCCTCTCTCTCTCCCTCTCACATCCATCCTCTCTCTCTCTCTCTCTCCTCTCTCCCCTCTCTCCCCCTTTTCTCCCTCTCATCTCTCTCAGTCAGTGCATGTTAAAGTCATTTCATACAAACAGGAAGAAAAAATCTGAAGGGTTTTGGGATAATGAATGTAAAAGGGCAAAAAAGGAAAGTAGGAAAAAGCTAAACTGTTTAGTAAGTGTAGAGCATGAGGATAGACTAGTATATATAGAAGCAAGAAAAAGGTTTTAAACATTTACTGAGAGTTAAAGACAGAGATTCAGAAAACAAAAAATGAAACTCTGGCGGGGAGAAATGGATAACTCTTTTCAGTTTTTGGAACCAACAAAAAAAGATGGGTTGTGGAGGAAAAAAGAGAATTGATAACAATATCAGTATAGAAGAGTGGTTTAACCATTTTAAAAAACTATTTCAAAATAGTAAATGGAGAAATAGAGCAGGGCTATTGAAGCGGGACTTATCTGAAGGAAACAATCATGTGTAAACAAACCTATCAGAGAAGAAGTCGCTCATACCATTGGGAAAAACTCAAGAAAGGTAAAAGCATGTGGGATCGATAATATTTCTGCAGAAATGCTACAGGTTGGTGGGGAAGAAGTATATTTTTTTTTGGGACAAAATATTCAATACTTTTTTTGACCAAGGTATCTTTCCGCAAGAATGGTCAAAAGCTATTATCATCCCAATATATAAAAAAGGGAATCCTGAAGTGGCTGATAACTACAGGGGAATATCCCTACTTAGCATTATTTCAAAGTGTTACACAACATTCTAAACAAAAGACGTACACCTGGCTAGAAGATAAGGATTTACTTTCAGATTCTCAAGCAGGATTTCGCAAAAACCACTCTACTGTCGATCATATTTTTACATTGTATGCCACAGTTCAGAAATATTTTAGTAAAAAGGGCAGAAAATTATATGTTGCATTTGTGGATTTTAGAAAGCTTCGACTCTGTTCGACATAACAAACTTTAGAATGTATAGATGCTCAAGGTGTTTAAAAAGGAAAATTCTTTGCTTGTTTAAAAGATATGTATCAATCATTATTGCGTGCATTGCATAAATCATGAACTTTCAGATATGTTTGAATGTCCTATTGGTGTACCCGGGAAGGATGTGTTATGAGTCCTACATTTTTTTTCCATTTTTTATTGATCAGATAGCACACAACATTAAAAAAAGGCAAACATGGAGCACTGT
>CM054136.1:70472333-70484833 GCA_028751875.1 Rapana venosa | reverse complement strand
ACTTGGCACAGGTATTGGGAAATGTCTGTTATTGTACTGACATGCATACTTGGCACAGATATTGTGAAATGTCTGTTATTGTACTGACATGCATACTTGGCACAGTTATTGGGAAATGTCTGTTATTGTACTGGCATGCATACTTGGCATAGTTATTGGGAAATGTCCCTCATTGTACTGACATGCATACTTGGCACAGATATTGGGAAATATCTGTTATTGTACTGACATGCATACTTGGCACAGATATTGGAAAATGTCTGTTATTGTACTGACATGCATACTTGGCACAGATATTGGGAAATATCTGTTATTATACTGACAATACTTGGCACATATATTGGGAAATGTCCTTTATTAAACTGACAGGATACGGGCACAGTTTTGGGGAAATGTCTGTTATTGTAACTGACATGCATACTTGGCACAGTATTGGGAAATGTCTGTTATTAACTGACATGCATACTTGCACGGGTTTATTGGGAAATTCTGTTATTGTACTGACATGCATATTTGGCACAGGTTTTGGGGAAATGTCTGTTATTGTACTGGCATGCATACTGGCACAGATATGGGAAAATATATGTTAGTTTACTGACAATGCATACATGGCCCCAAAAATTGGGAAAAATGTCTTTTAAATTGTACGACATCCATACTTGCACAGATATCGAGAAATGCCCTGTTATTGTACTAAAAAGCATACTTACCACAGATATATGGAAATGTCTGTTATTGTACTACATCCATATTTGGGCACGATATCGAGAAATATATGTTAGTAACTGACATGCATACCAATGGCACAAAATTTTGGGGAAATGTCCTGTTATTGTAACTGAATGCTACTTGGCACAGATATCGAAAATGTCTTTTATTGTACAAACATGCATACTTACCACAGATATTGGGAAATGTCTGTTATTGTAATGACATGCACACTTGGCACAGATATTGGGAAATGTCTGTTATTGTACTGACATCCATACTTGGCACAGATATCGAGAAATGTCTGTTATTGTACTAACATGCATACTTACCACAGCTATTGGGAAATGTCTGTTATTGTAATGACATCCATACTTGGCACAGATATCGAAATGTATGTAGTAATCCCTGACATGCAACAGGGCACAAATATTGGAAATTCTGTTATTGTACTGCCCACATACTTGGCACAGATATCGAAAATATATGTTATATACTGACATGCTACATGGCACAAAATTGGGAAATGTCTGTTATTGTACTGACATTCATACTTGGCACAGATATCGAGAAATGTCTGTTATTAAAACTAACATCATACTTACCACAGATATTGTGAAATTTTCTGTTATTGTACTGACATCCATACTTGGCACAGATATCGAGAAATAATGCTAGTATACTACATTGCATACATGGCCAAAAAATTGGGGAAAATTCTGTTATTGTACTGAAAAGCATACTTGGCACAGATTTTGGGGAAAATTTCTGTTATGTACGACATGCATACTGTGCACAGATATCGAGAATATATGTTATATTACTGACATGCATACATGGCACAAATATGGGAAATGTCTGTTATTGTACTGAACATGCATACTTGGCACAGATATTGGGAAATGTCGTTTATTGTACTGACATGCCATACTTGGCACCAGATATTGGGAAATTTCTGTATTGTACTGACATGCATACATTGGCACAGAATATCGAGAGATATATGTTAGTTACTGACATGCATACATGGCACAAATATTGGGAAATGTCTGTTATTGTACTGACCATGCATACTTGGCACAGATAACGAGAAATTCTGTTATTTTACTACATGCATACTTGGCACAGATAATCGGAAATGTCTGTTATTGTACTGACATGCATACTTACCACAGGTATTGGGAAATGTCTGTTATTGTACTGACATGCATACTTACCACAGGTATTGGGAAATGTCTGTTATTGTAATGACATGCATACTTGGCACAGATAGTGGGAAATGTCTGTTATTGTAATGACATGCATACTTGGCACATATATTGGGAAATGTCTGTTATTGTACTAACATGCATACTTGGCACAGGTATTGGGAAATGTCTGTTATTGTACTGACATGCATACTTGGCACAGATATCGACAAATGTCTGTTATTGTACTAACATGCATACTTACCACAGATATAGGGAAATATATGTTATTGTACTGACATCCATACTTGGCACAGATATCGAGAAATATATGTTAGTTTACTGACATGCATACATGGCACAGATATTGGGAAATGTCTGTTATTGTACTGACATCCATACATGGCACAGGTATTGGGAAATGTCTGTTATTGTACTGACATGCATACATGGCACAGATATTGTGAAATGTCTGTTATTGTACTGACATGCATACTTGGCACAGATATCGAGAAATATATGTTAGTATACTGACATGCATACTTGGCACAGATATCGAGAAATGTCTGTTATTTTACTAACATGCATACTTACCACAGATATTGGGAAATGTCTGTTATTGTAATGACATGCACACTTGGCACAGATATCGGGAAATGTCTGTTATTGTACTGACATGCATACTTACCACAGGTATTGGGAAATGTCTGTTATTGTAATGACATGCATACATGGCACAGATATTGTGAAATGTCTGTTATTGTACTGACATCCATACTTGGCACAGATATCGAGAAATATATGTTAGTATACTGACATGCATACTTGGCACAGATATCGAGAAATATACGTTAGTCTACTGACATGCATACTTGGCACAGATATCGAGAAATGTCTGTTATTTTACTAACATGCATACTTACCACAGATATTGGGAAATGTCTGTTATTGTAATGACATGCATACTTGGCACAGATATCGGGAAATGTCTGTTATTGTACTGACATGCATACTTACCACAGGTATTGGGAAATGTCTGTTATTGTAATGACATGCATACTTGGCACAGATAGTGGGAAATGTCTGTTATTGTAATGACATGCATACTTGGCACAGATAGTGGAAGTGTCTGTTATTGTACTGACATGCATACTTGGCACAGGCATTGGGAAATGTCTGTTATTGTACTGAAATGCATACTTGGCACAGATATCGAGAAATGTCTGTTATTGTACTAATATGCATACTTACCACAGATATAGGGAAATATCTGTTATTGTACTGACATCCATACTTGGCACAGATATCGAGAAATATATGTTAGTATACTGACATGCATACATGGCACAGATATTGGGAAATGTCTGTTATTGTACTGACATCCATACTTGGCACAGATATTGGAAAATGTCTGTTATTGTACTGACATGCATACATGGCACAGATATTGTGAAATGTCTGTTATTGTACTAACATGCATACTTGGCACAGATATCGAGAAATATATGTTAGTATACTGACATGCATACATGGCACAAAAATTGGGAAATGTCTGTTATTGTACTGACATCCATACTTGGCACAGATATTGGGAAATATCTGTTATTGTACTGACATGCACACTTGGCACAGATATTGGGAAATGTCTGTCATTGTACTGACATGCACACTTGGCACAGATATTGGGAAATGTCTGTCATTGTACTGACATGCACACTTGGCACAGGTATCGGGAAATGTCTTTATTGTATCGCCCAGGTCGCACCTCGGGGAAAACTCGGGGACTCTCAATGGGACCGCAGTGGGGCCCGGCCAGGGGCCCTGCGCTCGATGGTCACTTTCGGGGTTCAGGGGTTCAGTTCCTTTCTGAATTACCACGGGGAACAAAAACACCAAAAACACACACACACACACACACAACATCTTTTAAAAATTAGTACGAAAAATGACTGAACACAAAAAAACATTTATTGGTAAAAACCCAAATAACCCAAACCCACAAAAAGCAAGTAAAAATCGGGTTTAATGAATAAAAGTACTAATAACCCCCACCAATAAAAAATTTAAACGAGAAATTAAAAAAAAAACAATCAAAAAACAAAAAAAAAACAAATCCCTGGAAAAGAGGAATCACAAACAAAATGATAAAAACAGTTTCATTAAGTTTAGGTTTTCGAATATTTTTTAAAATTTGTATTAAAAGGGTTATATCCCTGGACTGGAAAGTAGGAGGAAGCCCAACTATAAAAACGGATCATATAAACCCAAAAACCCCAAAGGAAAAAAGTTGACAAAACACTATTGGAAAACTTTTTTGTCAAACTGAACCAAAAATTTCTGATATTTAGAAAAAAACCAAAAGTATTTCAAAACAACTGTTTTCAAAAAGCATTCAGAAAGGCCCCTTCTTCCACTAATAATTTAATAAAAGTGTACTGAAAATAAAAAATAAAAAAACTTTATTTGCTGCTTTTTAATTTCAAAAGCGTTGATAATGTGTGGCTGAGGGCTTCTTTAAAGTTAAACAAATAAATAACAGCAAAAAATTTTTAAAGTTTAAAAACATGTTTTTAAACAAAAAATATTTTTTCAAAAAACGAGGGAAACACACAGGGGAAATCATAGTCAAAAAGGGGGACATCAGGGAAAAAACATTAATTCACATTATTTAAAGTATATTTCAAAGAATATTCAATATATTTGAAAAGATTCCCTATATAAACCGCAAAAGACGAATTTCCCTTTTTTACTTAATTTTGATGACCTGCATTTATCAAAAACCAAAAAAGTCTTTTAAAAATAAAAGAAAAAAAACTGCAAAATACTTTTTAAATTTGGGGGGTTAAAGAAAAACAAAACAAAAAAAATAATATCTTTAAATCACCTCCTAAAAATTTCCCTTCATTTAAAAGTGGAACATGTAATTGAAACAGAGAAAAATTATAAAAACTAGGGGCGTTTTTCTCAAACGGGAAAAAATTTTAACAAAACAAGAACACTTAAAAAAAAAGCAACAAAGCAATTACGCCTTTAAAAAGCACATGGACAAAATTTAAAAACACTATAATAAGGTTTTTTTTCGACTCATGATAACCCTGTTTTTTAAATATGGGGCAAATTTGGGTTTTCCTTTTTGTTTTAAGGGGGAAACAGAGTTTCAAAATTGAAAAACGGGTTCAAGGCATCCCTTAAACCAACCCATTTTTTTGTATGAGAATTCCATGAAAAATTTTTTGTAAACAAAAAAAGGGTTTTCAAAAAAAAAGCAATAGTACTACCCATTTTGGGTTTGAATTAGGGATTTTTCCCAAACTGACCCTTTAAAAATTTTTTGCCAGATAATATTTTTTTTTGGATTCATTTGACAAATCAAAACCAACTCTTATTTAGAATATATACGTTTTATTTGAATCGGGAAAAATACACACGATAAATGGATAACACAGTAAAAAATATTTTTTTCCCCCAATTTGGTTCAAAAAGTCTGGAAAAACCAAAGCACCTTAATTTTCATGGGTTAAAGTTATGTTTTTTAAAGAAAACTTGAGGAAAATGTATAAAACTTTTTTGGAAATCTCCCAAAAGAAAAAGTTTGCAAAACAAAAATTTTAATTTTTTTGCTACCAAAGAAATCGAAAAAAACCTTAACCATACTTAGTAAACAAATAAAAAAAAACTCAAAAGAAATTTATTAAAAATTTTCGCACAAATCACAAAATTTAAGGGATAGGGGGAAAGGGGGAGACACCAAAAAAATTTTCCAAAAAAATGAAAGGAAAAATGTAGACACTGTAAACAAAATTTGAAGAAAATTTTTAAAAATTTACTTGAAAAAGCATTTTATAAAAATTAAACTCAGAAATATTTTGTTATTAAAAATCAAAAAAAAAGGGACAAAAAAAGAAAAAAACTTGAAACATAAATTAAGTACAAAAATAAACAGTTGAAAATACAACAGAAATCATTCAAAATATGTGAAATGAAAATTTTTTTAAAAAAGAGAGAAAAAAAAAAAAAAAAAATACGGGGTTTTTAGTGTAAAATCACTTTTAGCCAAAATAGAAAAAAATTTTATAGTTGATGTTTTGTTGTGCAAAAAAGTCTAAAAGTTTTAAAAAATGGCAATAAAATAACTTGAATCTAAAATCTGAACCCCTAAACCCACACACACACACACACACACACACACACACAACACCCCCGAAGGGTTTGGGAAAATTTCAAAGTTTAAAGGTGGCGAAGCCTGACAAATTTTGACGCACAAAAGGATGATGTCAGGGTCTGCAACCCCAAAAAGGGGGATGGGGGGTCTAAAAGGTAACATCCCTGTTTAAAAAAACGAAAAGCCCGGGGCCCGAAGTGGCGGGGGTTTCCGATTCCCTTTTGGGGGCCCGAAACTTTTCCCCCCCCACCATTGGGCCTTTAGGGGAGGCGGGTTGCAGATTTTCCGGGATGAACCGGGGGCACAGTGTTGTTTTCACATAATTATTTAGCGCACGTAAAAGAACCCACGGCAACAAAAGAGTTGTTTCCCTTTTGGGAAAATTTTTAGAAAAAAAATTCACTCTGAAAAGGAAAAAAAAAATACAGTTGCAGACAGGAAAAAAAAAGAAAAAAACATGGGGTTCTGCCTTTTGGCACGCGCTCTCCCCCTTGGGAAAACAGCCCAATTTCACCAGAAAATCTTCGTGCCTTAAAGTGATTTTAACATTTTAAAAAAAAAAAACAAACAAAAAAGAAAAAGCAGGCTAAGGCTTCTTTATAACCCAAAAGGGCCCAACCCCCGGGGGGGGAAAATAAAAGACGCCTTATGTTGGCCCGGGAAAAAAAGGCCCAAAACCTCAGAAACGCATCCTCAAGTGGATGAAGCTTAAAAAGCGTGGTCAGTCAAGTCACGTCGGTCCAGGTCAGGCCCAGGTCAGGTCAGGTCCCGGTCAGGTCAAGTCATAACAGGGCAATCGTTTAAGTTTAAGTCAAAAAAATTTAATCATCCCCCTGGGAAAGGGGAATTACAAAACTGCAGGCCCCCTTGATAAAGTTTTCATCATCGCGAAAGACACAAGGGAAACTATAAATTTAAATTGGGAAAACCAAAATTTCCAAGATAACTTCAAAAAAAATAACACACACACACACAACACAAACCCCCAACACACACACCCCCTCCCACGGGCCACACAAAACCCCAAAACCCGCCCCCACCCCACACACATACACACACACCACACACCCCACCGCCCAAAAAAACCACATACAAACAAAACACTCGCGCGCCACACACCACACACACACACACAAAAAACACACACATACAAACACAAATACACACACACAACAAAACACACACACATAAAACACCAAAAACACACACACAACACCCCCAAACACACACCCACAAAAACACACACTTTCACAAAACAAAAACACACACACAACACACACAACACACACAACAAACGCCCAACACACACACACACACACACACAACACACACACACATTCATTCATTCCTTTTTTTCTTTCTTTTTTCTTTTATTTTGAAAGGGTTATGGAATAACTACCCATGGGGCTGTTTTTTTATCCATTCCCCCCCTGTAGGAAAACACTGTCCGGGGCCCAGTCTTTTCCCCCTAGCGCACCTCAGCCAAAACTCACTCCCCTACAAACGGCAAAGTCCAAAAACAAACGTCGACTCTGATGGGGTTTTGGAAAAACCCCCACCTTCTCCCCCATAATACCCCAAAAACGCTAACCAATACGCCCCTGGCGGGTGAAGCAGCGATAGGGAGGTAGAAACCCTAGGGAGGGAGGGAGTAAAGGGAGGTAGAAAGGTAGGAGGAAAGGGAAGGGATAAAGGGAGGGGAAAGGGAGGTAGAAAAGGTAGGGAGGTAGGTAAAAGAATAGGGAGGTAAGGGAGGGAGGAAGCAGGTAGGTAGGTTTGGTAGAAGGTAGGTAGGTAGGTAGGCAGGGAAGGGGGAGGTAGGGGAGGCAGGGAAAATTAGGCCCGGGGAGGCAGGTAGGTAGGCAAAACAGGCAGGCAGGGGGGTTGCAGGTTTTAACTTAAAAGGGGGACTTAAACTTTTTCCCCAAATGTGGCACGGCACGGATAAGTCGACTTGCCCCGGAAAGCCGGATACGGGTTCCGTGGTGTGAAAACCCACACACACAACCTGCACGCAACCCCAAAAAACCGGGGCCCGGGAAACACACACCGTAAAGCACGCACGCACGCGACACACATTTTTTTTAAAAACGCTATTTTTAAGGTAAAGACGCATAAAAAAAACACACGTTTTTTCTGGGGGAAGGGAAGGAGGGAGGTCAATTTAAGGGAATAATTTTTCCCGTAAAAGACGCAAAAGAAGCCTAGTATTTTCTAACGTTTTTTTTCCTGTTCCTTTTATTATCTAAATATAAACGTGAAAGAATGGATGAAACATAGGTAAATAATTTGTTTTCCTAATTTTAAAGATTTTTTTTTTTTTTAATTCTTAAAAAAATTATTTATTTAAATTTGTTTTTTTGGACGGAGCGCGCACCCCGGGGCAGGGGTTTTTTGAGTTTTGTGTGTGCGGTATATTATATGTTTGGGAATTTTGTATTTTCCCCAAAGTATTTCGTTATCGATTTTCCTTTCTTTACCCGGTTTAAATTTTTAAAGATTAAAAGGGTGCAATAATGTATATTTCAGTATAAAAACATTAAAAAATTTGTTCTTAGATGGCTTTAAAAAAAAAAAGCAAATGCATAGCTTAAACAATTTTACCACTGGAAATAAAAATTTTTTACTTGACTTACTTCACTTCATTTCCCCAAAAAACCCCACACACACAAACACCAAAACACAACACACCCCACACCACCCAAAAATTTACCTGTTGTTTTGTTTTACTTCTCCTTTTTCCCCATAAGAAGGCTTTTTGGTTTCCCACAGAATTTTGTCAGGAACAACTCTCTTGCTACCGTGGTGGATTTTTACTTGCTTAATATGTATGTTGTACACGAAACCTCGGTTTCTTGTTTCTCCCGAAACATTAGCACCCAGACCACCACTAGTGGATTGAGGAGTGGGGGGGGGGGGGGGAGAGTTGGGGATTGAATCCACCACAACTTCTCGCTTTCTACTCAGGTGCGTTATCTCTAGACCCCTGATACACCATACACCGTCTTCCGAGGATTTTTGTTGTTAAGCTGCTATCGAAAGAGCATGCCACGGATGTTGTTGTTGTTGCTGCTGCTGCTGCTGCTGCTGCTGCTGCTGCTGCTGCGCTGCTGCTGCTGCTGCTGCTGCTGCTGCTGTGCTGCTGTTGTTGTTGTTGTCGTTGTTGTGCGTTCCTCAGCTTAACACTCTCGGGCTCATCCACAATGTGCACTCTGACTGACTCATCCCACCTAGGAATCACTGCCATACTCCGACTTCAGAGGATTTTTTCGGCTTCAAAGGAGACTGCAGGTTTGTTATGTTAAGGGGTTTGTCATGGCTGACGGCAATCTCAACACAACATCTAACAACATAACAACATGTCTAGTGTAGGCCTTGGCAATGAGCTGACATCAATGGCTGACACACACAGCGTGTGGCCGGGGCCATATGCACGGATGAAAACCTCCTCTGGACTTCACCTCAGTGCCGACTCCACTTCTCCCAACAAGTCCTACGGATGAGACTATAAACCGAGGTCCCGTGAGCAAAACATACGCAGAACATCTTGCGCACACGTTAAACCCCGTACCGCCTTTCGGAACAGTAGGCCACTTCGGATGGCAAAGTTTAAGAAACGCCTGCACATTGGTGTTGAGTTGGAATTCATTTCATGTCCCTTCACAAACTGTGATAATTATTAGACCACACAAATAAAAAGGAAAGAAAGGGGTGGGGTGGGGTGGGGTGGGGTCTAGGTCGGGGTTTGAGGGTGGCAGCCAGCATGTTTGTGTACGGGTGGACCAGTACGTAGACACAACACACTGACCTACACCAGAAGCTCAGAACATGCAACTCTATAGTAACTCTTAAGTACAAACAAGTTCCATCTCCACATTTCTAACAAAATCTTTGCAACTCTATAGTAACTCTTAAGTACAAACAATGTCCATCTCCACATTTCTAACAAAATCTTTGCAACTCTATAGTAACTCTTAAGTACAAACAATTTCCATCTCCACATTTCTAACAAAATCTTTGCAACTCATATTTTTTTTAAAAGAACAAGTCACGATTCTTTTTGTCATACATATCAACAACTGCAGTCAGACAGTAAGTATGTATGAAACTTCGTGAGGACAAATCAGGAAGTTTCATTGGCTCTTTCTTTAAGGGGTGAGGTCGGGTGGGGTGGGGGGGGGGTTTCTTATTTTTCGAACGACCAGTATCAAAGAACAAAAGTTTGGTTTTTTCTTCAATAAAAAAAAATCTGTAGGTATCGAATGTCCCAAACTTTCTAGGATACTTCCTGAATCATAAGAAGAGAACTGAACTTTCCTGTCTTGTCTTGTAACCGGCTTTGTCTTGGTTCGCTTTTGGCATCTAATGTCAAAATATGTCAGTGGGAAAAGATGAACAGAAAAGAAAGTGTTGTTTATAGAAATATTAATGGTACATCGACAGAGAGACACACACACACGGGTAAAGAGATCGATAAGGAAATATGGTATTACGACCACCTACGCGTGTGATTGCGCACACACCCGCCCGCGCGCGTGCACGTGCACACACACACATGGTGCAAGCATGTGCGTGCGCGCGCACGGACGCACGCAAGCAAGCACGCACACACAAAAACACAACGAAACACAAATACGCACTGCGCGCAAGCGCGCACTCACACAACAAACATACATACATATATACATACAAACATGCATACATACATGTATGCATACACACACATACATTCATACATACACACACAAACACACACACACACAACTCCCACCTCACAACCCCCACACACCAACGCATACCCCCACCCCCCACCCCCACTACCACCACACCCCCACCCCCCCCCCCCCCACACACACACCACCACCTCCCACCACCCACCCCCCCTACCCAAAACCCTACCCCCCCCCCCAACCACACACACAAAACACACACACACACAATCATACGTACTTCCATCAAACAGCAACAAAACGGCATCATCCAGAATGAAACATAGATTTGACTTTTCTCGCAGAAACATGGTTAAAACAGCAAGGCCACGAGCCATGGATAAAACAGCTAACGCCACCTGGCTACAAGACTCTTTCCTTCCCCCGACTCTCCCGTGGAGGTGGCATTGCTGTTGTTTACAAGGACACACTGCATCCTGCTCTGTCATTCTGCCACACCCTCCCTTTCTCTTTCTGATCTTTCGAAGTCTGTGAACTCAACCTCAACCTACCCGGCCATTCTGTCACTTTCTGTAGCATTTACCGCCCACCTCCCAGCCTACCCGGCCATTCTATTACTTTCTGTAGCATTTACCGCCCACCTCCCAGCCGTAAAAACAATCTGACATCTTCCCTTTTTCATCAAGAATTCCAGTCACTCCTTGATCACTACAGCCTCTCTCCCAAGAAGCTTATCATTCTTGGCGACTTTAACTACCACTTCGACAACCAGTCTTCTCCTGATGTCAAGCGTCTTTCTCTTTCTTTGTCTAACCACTCTCTCTCCCAGCTGGTAAATTAAGCTACACATGGATCAGGTCATATTTTAGACTGGTTCATCACTGATGTTTCACTAGATCTCGTCACTCCGTATCCGTCACTAATGAACTACTTTCTGGTCATTCTGCCATTCTTTTCTTTCTTAACGTTGCAAGGCCTATCAAAAAGGAAAAGTGCGTCACCCGTCGCAATCTCAAGGCCATAGATATCCAAACTTTCTCTACCAAAGCTGCAGAACGCCTATCACAGATCCCTGACCACACTGACCCTTCCAAACACTACAACACTGTTCTTAGCCAACTGCTCGATGAGCATGCACCTCCCACTGACCTCATTCTTCCTGATAGGCCCTGCGCCCCGTGGTACACCCATGATGTCCTGGTCGCAAAGCGCAAACGCCGACAACTCGAGCGACAATTGAGAAAAACAAAAACTGAAATAAATGAACAGCTCTTTCGAAAACAAATCAACAAAGTTAAAGCCTTAGTCCATTCAGCAAAGACAAATTGTTACTCTACTCAGGTTCTTGACGCTACGTCCATGAAATCTCTTTTCCCTCACCTCAACTCTTCTGGGATCTGCAACGGCAAGCCCTCTGCCCACTGTCCACAGCCACTCTGAACTTCCTGCTATATTTTCTTCCTTCTTCTCTGACAAAGTCCAAAACAATCGCTCCAGACTGGATCAGACTTCTTTCCAGCCTGCGCCTCCTGATCCCCTATTCACTGACATTCCTCTCCATCTCTTTCACCCAACAAGCGAGAAAGAAATCAAGACAATTCTGAAAGAAACGACAATAAAATCATGCGATTTTGATACTGTACCTGCTTCTCTTCTCACTCAGTGCATTCCACAGCTTATACCCACTATCACGAAAATAGTAAACTCATCTCTTCTATCAGGAATTTTTCCATCAGATCTCAAAACTGCAATAGTTCACCTCTACTCAAAAGC
>CM054136.1:70452333-70459833 GCA_028751875.1 Rapana venosa | reverse complement strand
GTGCAATTCAATACAACACAATACAATGCAACACAATACAATACAACATAATACAATACAACGCAACACAATACAATACAACACAATACAATACAACGCAACACAATACAATACAACACAATACAATACAACGCAACACAATACAATACAACACAATACAATACAACATAATACAATACAATACAACACAATACAATACAACGCAACACAATACAATACAACGCAATGCAATACCGTGCAATTCAATGCAACACTATACAATACAACACAATACAATACAACACAATACAATACAACGCAATACAATACAACATAATACAATACAACGCAACACAACACAACACAATACAATACAACACAACACAATACAATACAGCACAATACAATACAACACAATACAATACAACACAATACAATACAAAACAATACAATACAACGCAAAGCAATACAAACGCAATGCAATACCGTGCAATTGAATACAACACAATACAATACAACAAAATACAACACAACACAACACAACACAATACAACTAAATACAATAACGTACATCAACCTACTACGACGAAAACGAGAACATCATTATTGCCAGTAACGTCAAAACCGAACCCTTCTCTCTGAAGGATATAGGAACATGATTATTAAGCTTCACCCCCACCACCACCAACCACCACCCACCACGCCCACCACCACCACCACCACCACCACCACCACCACCACCCACCACCACCCTCCCCCTTCCTTGCCCTGCCCAAACGTTCCCAGGGCACTGGAGCCACTACTGCCTTGTGCAGTGTGCTTTTCTTCCCGGAGCGAGAAGAGGGAGAGTGATCACGTGTGGTGTGTTGTGTGTGTGTGTGTGTGTGTGTGTGTGTGTGTGTGTGTGTGTGGTGTGTGTGTGTGTGTGTGTGTGTGTGTGTGTGGGGTGTGTGTAGTGTGTGTGTGTGTGTGTGTGTAAGTGTGTGTAGTGTTTGTGTGTGTGTGTTGTGTGTGTGTTGTAGTATGTGTGTGTGTGTGTGTGTAGTGTGTGTGTGTGTAGTGTGTGTGTGTGTTGTGTGTGTGTGTGTGTAGTGTGTGTGTGTGTTGTGTGTGTGTTGTGTGTTGTGTGTGTGTGTGTTGTGTGTGGTGTGTGTGTAGTGTGTGTGTGTGTTGTGTGTGTGTGTGTATGTGTGTGTGTGTACACTGACTTGGAACATTCGCTTCCTGGAAAACTCTACTGCTATTTCTGATCACACACACACGCGCGCGCACACACACACACACGCGCGCACGCACGCACGCACGCACATACACATACACACACAAGGCACTCAAGAAGATGAGGAAGTGTAAGTGTGTGTGTGTGTGTGTGTGTGCGTGCGTGCGTGCGTGCGTGCGTGTGTGTGTGTGTGTGTGGTTAGGGGGCGGTATGGGCGGATTGGTAAGTGAGGTGATGTTGTTGTTGTTGCTGCTCTTGCTGTTGTTGTTGTTGTGCTTTTTCAAAAAAATGTTGGGAAGAGGACAGAATCCCTCAGCTCTAGAAACAATTGTTGTCCCAATACACGAACAAGGAAAACCCTGATCTGACAAAAATAGTTATCGCCCAATTGCCTTAATATCGCACACATGGAAACTTATGGAAAAAATTATTCTACAAAGATTTGTTCACCACTGTGAGAAATATAAAATCATCCCTGTCAATCAAGCAGGTTTCAGACAAGGAAGATGCACAACTGATCATTAATAATAATAATAATAATAATGTATGGAATTTATATAGCGCTGAATATTGTAAAGCAACAAATCAAAGCGCTTAGTCAAACTAACAACACAAATAAAAATACAGTTTGCAAGACGAAAAAATATCTTGGCTACGTTTTTTGATGTGAAAAAAAAGCCTATGAACAGGTATGGCATCGTCGCCTTTTATATAAACTGAATAAAGTTGGCATCACAGGCCATATTTATAATTATATAAAGAGGGTTTTTTTTATCCAACAGATATCTACAAACACGGATTGGTAGTACCTACTCAAACCCTAGACCACTGGAAATGGGCCTACCTCAAGGTTCGGTAATCTCTCCTATTTTATTTGATATTCTATTAGCTGATCTCCCCAAACATTTGTCAAAAGATTCAGTTCTAGTACAGTATGCTGATGACATTTGTTGATGGATGAGAGTTACGATGAAACGTCAGACTCCAGCTAGGGCCTTGAACTACACCAGAAAAATACACAACAAATTGACAAACTTAACAACTTTTCTTAAAAACAAAATGGACTTGCATTATCAGTAGAAAAGACCGATCTAATGCTTTTTAATTCAGGGTACGTACGATCCAGAAAATCTGCCAAAATTCACTGTTGACGGGTTTGCGCTGAAATATGCGCAAGCTGTTAAGTTTATCGGTGTGTGTGTGTGTGTGTGTGTGTGTGTGTGTGTGTGTGTGTGTGTGGTGTGTGTGTGTTCTGCATGCGCGGGTAAATGGATGGGTGCTTTCCGTGCGATGTGTGAAAGCGAGTTTTGTATAGTGCTGAAGAAAATTGAAGGTGTTAAACCAGCAAGTTATCTGAGATCAGACTGTGAAAAATAATGTGATTTTCCAACCCACTCCATTCTTCAAGCTTGTATCCTTCAAAATAAATAACTAAATAAATGTTAAGTTTCTTGAATAAAAACAACGTCTAGAAAGTAATTTCTCCTGGTCAAAAACATGTCTAGAATATTCTGAGCGGTAATGCTGCCTTGAAAATATTCTGAACTTTTCGATTCTTTTGTTTTTTGGTGGTTGGGGTTTTTTTTGGTCATTTCTCGGCTCGAGCTCTGACGTTCACCAGTGGTGAGACTTTAGCATATGCGGTCGTTTTTACCCACCATTAAGGTACACGCATTTCGACTTCGGGGATCAATCTTGTTAAAAACTCTAGTCTTTGTGCCCGCAAATGTCATTGAATCTGTGGTATAACGGATCGTGAGACCATGACAAGTGTTGGAGTGATATCTATAGGACGATGATGTGTGAGTGACAATAATGATTTTACAAAAACAATATGTCCTATATCACCATCATCTTGTTGATAAAAATATCACATTGTTCCTTTGATTTCGTATGTCTGCTGACGCCCAGAACAATATTTATACCGGTATTGTATTGTATTGTTTTGTATTGTATTGTGTTGTATTGCATTGTGTTGTATTTATTGTATTGTGTTGTGTTGTATTGTGTTGTGTTGTATTGTATTGTGTTGTATTGTATTGTGTTGTATTTATTGTATTGTGATTGTTGTGTTTGTTGTATGTAGTTGTGTTGTGTTGTATTGCATTGTATTGTGTTGTGTTGTATTGTGTTGTATAATTGTATTGTGTTGTATTGTATTGTATGTGTTGTGTTGTATTGTGTTGTTTTGTATTGTATTGTGTTTGTTGTGTTTATTGTGTTGTATATATTGTATTGTGTTGTATTGCATTGTATTGTGTTGTGTTGTATTGTGTTGTATATATTGTATTGTGTTGTATTGTATTGTATGTGTTGTGTTGTATGTGTTGTTTTGTATTGTTGTGTTGTGTTGTATTGTGTTGTATATATGTATGTGTTGTATTGTATTGTGTTGTATTGTATTGTGTTTGTTGTATTGCATTGTATTGTGTTGTGTTGTATTGTATGCCACTTTCAGTCATCACAGATTTTTCTGCGTGAAATTCGGGCTCCCCGCCCTAGGAAGAGCGCGTCGCCACAAGAGCAGCGCCATTCATTTTTTTCTTTGCTTCTGAATTTGTTTTCATGTCTGAGTGACATCGTTTTTGAACAGAAGACAGCTCTTTTGTTGATATGGATTCTTTTACGTTCGCAAAATATGTTGCACGCGGAACCGACTGTTATCGTTTATTCCAAAAGACTAGCCCCCAAACCACTACTCAAGGTCTAGAGAATGGCAGAAAATGCTTGGGACTCAAACGAGAATGGACACCGCGACTCCTCGCTCCCCGTACATGTGTATTACGTTCAGACCATGGAGCCCAGAGTATAGTATATAAACTGGCTATCGCTATTCAGCCCTAATGACATCGGGGACAGGATAGCTCAGTGGTCAGAGCACTCGCTTTCCGCCGAGCCAAGGTTAAGCAGCATCGAGCGTGGTTAGGACAAGGTTGGGTGACCGTTTGTGCGACTTGGCTTCAGTACAATCCCCCAGTCCACCCAGCTGTAAATGGGTACCTGCCCTCTTTAGGGTCAGGGAAGGTAAAGCAGCGAGGGAGAGGAGATGGGCGCCGCCCTCAATATGCTGGCCCCAGAGAAGTGAGTCTCTGACGCCTCGCTCCCCTTCGACCACGTAGGGTTATGGGACACCTTCATCTTTTAATGACATTATCATGATTTTCAACTGCGGACTATGGCCCAATATATATATATATATATATATATATATCATACATGTGATACTTGCTCTTTACAAGTGCATCTTTCTAACAAGATAAACTGATGTACCCACAGACTGACCAATGAAAATATTTTCTTCTAGAGGTGACAAGATCAGGCTGACAGGAAATTTTCAATCTTTAAGAACTAGAGACCTGCTTTTTTTTTAATAAGCATATCTGTTGAGCTCCCCTGTGGTACTGCTTTGAACAGCCCGATGGTTGCACTCCCATAAATACCAGATTGCCTGTAAGTTTTAACTAATAGACATTACTTAATGCTAACGAAGGTCGGAACTACCAGTCGCCGAAACAGCCTCGCATAATTTACCGGTGTGTCCCATTTTGGGGGCGCACGGCGTTGTGCCCCTTGCCGCTTCCACATGGGAGACAATTAGCACAGCTCCCCCATTGCATAAATTACAGTCTCTCGCCCAGTCATAAAAAGATCATCACGGCTCGAAGTTCACGATCTGGATCACCGTAAACAGGAAAGATGATAATTAGAACGCAGGGGTTTAATTAAGCAATCTGTTAAAACTTGTGTACTTGAAGCTGTAAGGACAAGTAAGAGGGCACAATAATTATTTTTGACAGAACTATTCTTTCCCTAAGGGGATGCCCGGGGAAGGGGGGGGGGCGAGGGCAGTGGGTGGGGGGGGGGGCTCTCAGTATAAATAGCATCCCCACCTTCTGGAAATTCTGTGCTAGGAATTCCCACGTCTCTATCCCTCTCTTTGTTTCTGCCTCGTTCCTTTTCTTCCTGTCTCCTCCTGCTTGTCTATTTTCTGCCTTCTTGGTCCATTCTCATGGGGGGGGGGGGGGGGGTGTTTCCAGACAGACTTAAAAGATAACAATTTCTTCCTAGGCTGTAGTCGAAGCCGCTGGGCCTGACTTGTCAGGCGCTTAGCGGCAGCACAACGCATTTTCGTTCATATGACAAACAACAATAGTGGCTGTCTGAGCGTTGGACGAAGAAGAAGAAGAACAACAACAACAACAACAAACATTTTAAATACGTGTATGTTTTCCTGGTCAGATATTTTATTTCCCTTCTTCAAGATCCTGTATTCAAAAGGTTCGTAAACACGCTCTGTAAGTTATGTTTTAGCATTTGTTTTGTTCTCTCTCTCTCTCTCTATCTCTCTCTCTCTCTCTCCTCTCTCTCTCTCTCTCTCTCTCTCTCTCTCTCTCTCTTTCTCTGTGTGTGTGTGTGTGTGTGTGTGTGTGTGTGTGTGTGTGTGTGTGTGTGTGTGTGTGTGTGTGTGTGTGTGTGTGTGTGTGTTGTATACTTTAAGACTTAAGTCACTTCTTCACGTATGGGGTTTTTGCAATGTGTGTGTGTGTGTGTGTGTGTGTTGTCTTTATATAATATCGATATTAAAGAGCGTTCAGAGAGAGAGAAGAGAGAGATAGAGAGAGAGAGAGAGAGAGAGAGAGAGAGAGAGAGAGAGAGAGAGAGAGAGAGAGAGGGGGGGGGGGCATAAAATGAGCTAGAGCAATAATATCTTTATAGTCCCATCACCGCAAGTGGGTTTTTTCTTTTTCTTTTTTTAATATGTGTGTGTGTATGTGTGTGTGTCTGTGTCTGTGTGTGTATGTATGCGTTTGCTTGGGTCTGTCTGCCTGTCTGTGTGTGTATGTATGCGTGTGTTTGGGTCTGTCTGCCTGTCTGTCTGTGTCTGTGTGTGTATGTATGCGTGTGTTTGGGTCTGTCTGTCTGTGTGTGTATGTATGCGTGTGTTTGGGTCTGTCTGTCTGTGTCTGTGTGTATGTATGCGTGTATTTGGGTCTGTCTGTCTGTCTGTGTCTGGTGTGTATGTATGCGTTAGTTTGGGTCGGTCTGTCCGTCTATCTGTCTCTGTCTGTGTGTGTATGTATGCGCGTGTGTGGGTCTGTCTGTCTGTCTGTCTGCCAGTCTGTCTGTTTGTCTGTGTACCTTTTCCAACTTCCTACACACACGTAACTATTTTCTCGAGTGCAATACCAACACAGAAATTCGTTCAGATTTTATTTTTTTTGCTGCCTCATCTTCTGTGACGTCCCTCGTCCTGCTGTTCCCACGCCGCTCATTCCAATCTCCCCGCCTCAGCCATACCCAGATTCGTCATGTCTCATCCTCAGATTCGGAGGTCCACAGGGATCCCATCACTATCAGGCCGCTGTGGGGCCACCAGCCAGAGGGGCCCTGCACTGCTGCTGGGTCACTGTGGTGGTTTTCAGTGGTGCCTGTTCTGAGCTAACGTACGCAGGACACCACCCACTAAGCCCCCTACTAACGCCAGTATTAGCTCAGTCGCAGAGCCAGACTGAGTGAGTTGCCCACCCGAGGTGGCAACCACCACAACGTCCCTCCAACGACTGTCCCCCGTAAAGCTCCAACCCCAAAGGCTTTGACACAAACTCATCACAGGCACAGAAGTGTTTGGGCAAACCGAACCTGAGGATACCATGAGACCAGAGCAACTGGGACCACCGAATCAGAGGCAATTTTTTTTTATGCATGATGATCAATGACAATGAGGATGACGTAATTATGCTGCTGTGGAAGTGCATATGCTTTGAGACTACTTGACAGGGTTGTACTCTACGCTTACTATCATAATATATCCCGGCGTCAACCGGACCCGAGAGATACAGACACCTGCAGTGTTGGTCAGGTAATTTGAGCAACACTCTCAAACTTGCATCCGTTAAGTGGATGATGCTCGACTGTGTGGTCCCAGTCTTCCCACTGAGCCCACAACACACTCACTCTGGGTAGGAGCCGGCCGGAGTCCGAAAAATCCCTATGACTCTTATGGGAATGGAACCCGCGACCTTCCAGTCCGTAACCCAAGGCGCTAACCACTGCGCCATGGCGGCTGGTTCGTTCAGATAATATTTACCTGATGCTGGAGAAGAAGGAAACGACCTTGACACAAATCTTAACACGCAAAAAAGAGAAAAACCGAAAACAACAAACAAAAAATAATCAAAGCCAAAAAAAAACAACTGCGTCTGTTCTCGTCGCGGTAAGTTTTCCCGCGACGCGTCGTCGCGTACATTTCGGGGCGTCAGCTGTTGCGTGGCTGCGTCACAATTTACCTAGCATCTTTTGAG
>CM054136.1:70437333-70439833 GCA_028751875.1 Rapana venosa | reverse complement strand
TGTTTTTTTGTACGTTCATAAAATTTCTGCTGTTAAAATGAAATGGCTCCAACTTAGGATAATTCACAGGTGTCTTGGGACCAACGTTGTACTGAAAGAGATGGGTGTGACTGACAGCGACTTCTGCAATTTTTGCAATACAGCAGTAGACAGTATTAGACACGTGTTTTGGCAGTGCACAGTTGTTCAGAGTTTTTGTCAGGCACCTACTGAAGTAATGAATGAAAAATGTCAGAATGTGAACGTTAAAACCCGTTCCACTTTTCGGAAGAGTAGGCCATTGTGTGCCGGTGGGAACGGATGACAACATTTACAAAACTGCATACACACGGGGACTGGATGAAATAAAGCACATGAGTGCTTATTCCATTATCCTCGAAATAACAGAATTTTATTTGTTAAATCCCTGTCTACTTGTAGCGAATGGAGAGGTGGGGGGGGGGGGGGGTAGGGGGGGGGGGGGGGTGTGGGGGGGGGTAGGGGGGGGGGGTAGGGGGGGAGGTAGGCTGGGGTCATCAACATTACACCAATGTGTAGGCTGGGTGGGATGGAGTGATGTGGGGTGTGAGATGGGGTGGGTGTGTAGGGGGATGGGATAGGGTGGGTGGAGGTGGTGTGGTGTAGTTTGGTGTGGTGGTGTAACTTGGCAAGTTTCTAAGTGGTGTATATTGTAACTTGGCAAGTTTCTAAGTGGTGTAACTTGGCAAGTTTCTAAGTGGTGTGTACTGTAACTTGGCAAGTTTCTAAGTGGTGTAACTTGGCGAGTTTCTAAGTGGTGTAACTTGGCAAGTTTCTAAGTGGTGTATACTGTAACTTGGCAAGTTTCTAAGTGGTGTAACTTGGCGAGTTTCTAAGTGGTGTAACTTGGCAAGTTTCTAAGTGGTGTGTACTGTAACTTGGCAAGTTTCTAAGTGGTGTAACTTGGCGAGTTTCTAAGTGGTGTAACTTGGCAAGTTTCTAAGTGGTGTATTCTGTAACTTGGCAAGTTTCTAAGTGGTGTATACTGTAACTTGGAAAGTTTCTAAGTGGTGTATACTGTAACTTGGCAAGTTTCTAAGTGGTGTAACATGGCAAGTTTCTAAGTGGTGCATACTGTAACTTGGCAAGTTTCTAAGTGGTGTATACTGTAACTTGGCAAGTTTCTAAGTGGTGTATACTGTAACTTGGCAAGTTTCTAAGTGGTGTATACTGTAACTTGGCAAGTTTCTAAGTGGTGTAACTTGGCAAGTTTCTAAGTGGTGTAACTTGGCAAGTTTCTAAGTGGTGTATACTGTAACTTGGCAATTTTCTAAGTGGTGTATTCTGTAACTTGGCAAGTTTCTAAGTGGTGTATACTGTAACTTGGCAAATTTCTAAGTGGTGTATACTGTAACTTGGCAAGTTTCTAAGTGGTGTATACTGTAACTTGGCAAGTTTCTAAGTGGTGTGTACTGTAACATGGCAAGTTTCTAAGTGGTGTAACTTGGCAAGTTTCTAAGTGGTGTATACTGTCACTTGGCAAGTTTCTAAGTGGTGTAACATGGCAAGTTTCTAAGTGGTGTATACTGTAACTTGGCAAGTTTCTAAGTGGTGTATACTGTAACATGGCGCGTTTCTAAGTCGTGTAACTTGGCAAGTTTCTAAGTGGTGTATACTGTAACATGGCAAGTTTCTAAGTGGTGTAACATGGCAAGTTTCTAAGTGGTGTGTACTGTAACATGGCAAGTTTCTAAGTGGTGTAACTTGGCAAGTTTCTAAGTGGTGTATACTGTAACTTGGCAAGTTTCTAAGTGGTGTAACATGGCAAGTTTCTAAGTGGTGTGTACTGTCACTTGGCAAGTTTCTAAGTGGTGTATACTGTAACTTGGCAAGTTTCTAAGTGGTGTAACTTGGCAATTTTCCAAGTGGTGTAACATGGCGAGTTTCTAAGTGGTGTGTACTGTCACTGGCAAGTTTCTAAGTGGTGTATACTGTAACTTGGCAAGTTTCTCAGTGGTGTGTACTGTAACTTGGCAAGTTTCTAAGTGGTGTATACTGTAACTTTGCAAGTTTCTAAGTGGTGTATACTGTAACTTGGCAAGTTTCTAAGTGGTGTAACATGGCAAGTTTCTAAGTGGTGTATACTGTAACTTGGCGAGTTTCTAAGTGGTGTATACTGTAATTTGGCAAGTTTCTAAGTGGTGTGTACTGTACTGGCAATCTTGGTACGAAGTTTCTAAGTGGTGTTACTGTAACTTGGCAAGTTTCTAAGTGGTGTATACTGTAACTGGCAGTTCTAAGTGTGTATACTGTACTGCAAGTTTTAGTGTGTATTCTGTAACTTGGCAAGTTTCTAAGTGGTGTATACTGTAACTTGGCAAGTTTCTAAGTGGTGTATTCTGTAACTTGGCAAGTTTCTAAGTGGTGTGTACTGTAACTTGGCAAGTTTCTAAGTGGTGTATTCTGTAACTTGGCAAGTTTCTAAGTGGTGTGTACTGTAACTTGGCAAGTTTCTAAGTGGTGTATACTGTAACTTGGCAAG
>CM054136.1:70432333-70434833 GCA_028751875.1 Rapana venosa | reverse complement strand
GTACTGAAACCAAAGCGCGCAAACGTTCACCCATCCAAGTGGTAACCACGCTGGATGCTGCTTAACCTTAGCTGGGGGAGAGCGAGTGTTCTGACCACTGAGCTATCCCGTCCCCTCATGACATACAGTAGGATACACCGCACTTTGGTTTTCATTCCTCAGCTGGAGTTCCCAGGTTCACCAATGGTGAATATTTTGCCTATGCTATCGGGTTTTTTCCTCCCACCATCAAGGTAGCCGCATTGCGACTGTGGGGATACACTTGAGAAGACAAAAGAAGATTGCCAGCAACCCATCTGGAATATCACAGAGGTTGTTGTTTTTTTAATTCCTTGAGACCAGTTTGACCATGTGTTAGTTATGACGTGAATGGGATGCCTATGACCTCTTTATAGATATATGTACATATATATATATACATATATACATATATATAAGGATACTATAAGGCTATTATATATATATATATATATATATATATGTATACCACCCATTCTCGTATATATATATATATACGAGAATGGGTGGTTTCACACCCCTGTTATTGACGATCGTCAATAAAAACTTGACTCGAGCCGCCGGGGATCGAACCCGGGTTTTCTGATCATAAGTCAGATGTACTGACCACTGTACCACGGCCCCATTGTCTCTTACAGCCTGAAAATAAGTTATAAACTTGATGACGTGTTGTGATGCAATGCTGTGACGTCATCACGTTTTCCTGCAATGGACCAACATCTTTCTGGGAATTACCCAAAGGGAGGTCATTCAGCTGTCTTGGGAGGGTGATGTAACTTTCTCTTTTTTTCTTTTTTTTAAATTTGAGTTAATCTATAAATGCTTTATGACCAGATGTATATTCAGTTGTCTCTCTTTCTATTCTATCTGTCTATCTGCTTGACTGTCTGTCCATATGTCCGTCTATCTGTCTGTCTGTCTGTATGTATGTCAGTCTATAAATACTCTCTCTCTCTCTCTCTCTCTCGCTCTCTCACTCACTCACGCACGCGCACAACCACACATTCATCATCATCACCAACAGCATCATTATCACCATCATCGTCATCATCATCATCATCTACTTATTGTCAGATTAACATTACGTTGCGCTGACCTCACAACACACACACACACACACACACACACACACACACATGCACACGTACACACACACACACACACACACACACACACACACACATGCACACGTACAAACACACACACATGCACACGTACACACACACACATGCACGCACGCACGCACACACACACACACACACACACACACACACACACACATTTCTTTCTCCTTTTACTTTTTCACTCTCTGTCTTTCTGTCAGTCAGTCTCTATCTCTCTCTCTCGCTCTCTCTCACCCTCTCTCTCTCTTTTTCTTTCTTTAAATTTTATTATGATAAAATCCCTAAGGGCCGGGACTGGATGAAAAAAGCACATGGGTGCTTATTCATTATCCTCGAAATAAAAGAATTGGTCATTGTCATTCACACGCGCGCGCAAACACACACACACACACACACACGCACTGAATTTATTGAAAATATTTCCTAAAAGGTTGATTGAGAGAATACTTAACACTCTAACCAGCACACCTGGTAATGATGTTGATAATAGCAATGACTATGAAATCATAATCATTATCATCATAACTATGAGTTTATTAACAAAAAGGAAAGAAACTATTCAATTGAAGTTTGAAGGTTTTAGTGACTGAACATTGCCAATATCCCATCTTATATATCAGAGAGTATTAATTGTACTCTGTAAGATAAGTTTCTGTATCAAGTATGGCGTGAAACAGCTACAAAGGCCCTCTTTCACACACACACACACACACCACACACACACAACACACACACACACACACACACACACACACACACACACTCACTCTCTCTCTCTCTCTCTCTCTCTCTCTCTCTCTCTCTCTCTCTCTCTCTCTCCCCTCGCTCGCTCGCTCGCTCGCTCTGAATTTGATTTTTTTAATAATGATAATAACAGATAATATCCATTATATAAAAAAATAATAACCCAAAGAAAAAATATTCTCTTTGTGACTGAAGAGTGCAGCAACCCATCTTGAATATCACAAACGTTGTGGTTTTTTAATTCCTTGAGACCAGTTTGACCATGTGTTATGACGTGAATGGGATGCCTATGACCTCTTTATATATATATATATATATCTATAATCTCTCTCTCTCCCTCTCTCTCTCTCTCTCTCTCTCTATATATATATATATATATATATATATAATACATACATACCACACAAATACGAGAATGGGTGGTTTCACACCCCTGTTATTGACGATCGTCAATAAAAACTTGGCTGGAGCCGCCGGGGTTCGAACCCGGGTTTTCTGATCATAAGTCAGATGTACTGACCACTGTACTACGGCCCCATTGTCTCTCAAAGCCTGAAAATAGAGTTATAAACTTGATGACATGCTGTGATGCAATGCTGTGACGTCATCACGTT
>CM054136.1:70397333-70407333 GCA_028751875.1 Rapana venosa | reverse complement strand
ATAAACTGACTGACGTTGTCGGCGTTGTCTTCTCTCGTTTCTGCTCACTCACTAACATCAAGGTTGTTTGAAGGAATCTGGTTTGGGTGTCATTTCATTTTATGTGTGGTTGATGTTGGGGGTTTCCCCCACAACGCGGTGCCCGTCCTGGGTTGATTGACTCTTATGGTTGGCCAGGGCGTTGCTACAAGGAACGACAGTAGAGTTGGTTTTATACCCTGTTTTAATCTGTATATAGCTGCACAGTTTTGATCTGACGGGATAGCTCAGTGCTCAGAGCACTCGCTTTCCCCCAGCCAAGGTTAAGCAGCGTCGAGCGTGGTTACTTACCAGTTGGATGGGTGACCGTTTGCTCGCGCCTTGGCTTCAGTACAGTTCCTCCAGTTCACCCAGCTGTAAATGGGTACCTGCCCTCTTTAGGGTTTAGGGAAGGTTAAGCAGCGAGGGAGAGGAGATGGGCGCCGCCCTCGATATACTGGCCTCTGGAGAAGTTGAGGTCTCTGACGCCTCGCTTCCCTACGACCACATAGGTTATGGGACAAGTTTAACCTTCACCTGTTTACTGTCAGGCTGACATTTCAAAAAACATGGCGCGCCTTTACATGCCTGCAGCCAGCTTCTCTTTGTTTTGAAAAAGGTGGGTGGGGGGAGGGGGGGGCGTTGTTTGTCAACTTCGTTCAAAACTTCACGCAGTTAGATGAAAAAGTGTTTTTATTCGAAACTTCAGTTTTGACTTTCAACTGGTCCACAGTGACATAGTGTTAGGTGACATGAGGCGTTAGGCGTTGTTCTTCAATGATTTAACGTCTACCCACATAAAGTGATATTAAACACAACAAGGCAGACAATTCCAAAAAAAACAAGGGTAAGGAACTGTCTAAATGCTGTAACCACAATACAAGGAAAGACGAGTGTGTATAGAGTGATGTCACTGAACTTCTTTCCCTATGACGACAGAGTTTGCTGTGCTGACGTCATCGGTCAGTTTGAGCCCAGTTAGGGCATGTAGAGGCCGTCCGCGCTCTCTCCGGGGAGAGCAGCTCGAATTTCACGCAGAGAAATCTGCCATGACTTAAAGTTTTATAAAAAATAAAAAGGTAAAGGGTGTCCCATAACCTATAATGTAGGGGAGCGAGGCATCACAGACCTCACTTTTCCAGGGGCCAGCGTATTGAGGGCGGCGCCCATCTCCTCTCCCTCGCTGCTTTACCTTCCCTAACCCTAAAGAGGGTAGGTACCCATTCACAGCTGGGTGAACTGGGGAACTGTACTGAAGTCAGGCGCGCAAACGATCACCCATCCAAGTGGTAACCACACTCGACGCTGCTTAAACCTTAGCTTGGGGGGAAAGAGAGTGCTCTGAACACTGAGCTATTTATTTATTCTTTTATATTGAGGATAATGGAACAAGCACTCACGTGCTTTTTTTACATCCAGTCCCCGTGTGTATGCGTTTTTGTCAATTTTTGTCTTCTGTTTCCACCGGCACACAATGGCACCTACTCTTCCGAAAAGCGGAACAGGATTTAACGTGTGAGCAAGATGTTCTGCACGCGTTCGAACACGGGGGGCCTGGGTTTATAGTCTCATCCGAAGGTGCTCTATATATACAAGACAGTAATTATTGACACCGACAGGGACACCGGGCATTCCCACAGGGGGTTCAGTGTGTCGTGACATCAAGATGACTCTGTGTGTGTGTGTGTGTGTGTGCGTGTGTGTGTGTGTGTGTGTGAGAGAGAGAGAGAGAGAGAGAGAGAGAGAGATTCAGAATATTTTATTGCCATTTAAATCATGTAGACTTATTTGACACAACAAAAACATCAACTATAATTATTATCTATTTTTGGCTAAAAGTGATGTACACTAAAAACATGTTGTATTTTACTTCTCTTTTTCTCTCTTTTCAAAACACATACACATATCTGATGATATCTGCTTGATATATATCAACTGTGATTATGTCACTTAATTTATGCACACAGTTTTTGCGTTCTTTGTCTTTCGTTTTGATTTTTAATAACAAATTATTTCTGAGTTCATCATATAAAATGCATTCATCAAGTAAATGAAATTCATCTTCAATTTTGTTACAGTGTCTACATTTTCTGTCCTCTCTGGATATATTTTGGTGTCTCCCTTTCTCTATCATTAAATTGTGACAGCTTGTGCGAAATTTACAATATGTCTTCTTATGAGTTTTGTTTTCATAGTTTACTAAGTATGGTTCCAATCTGTATTCTTTGGTAGCAAAATCATAAAATTTTAGTTTTACAAACTCTTTCTTTTGGTAGATCCAAAATGTTTTATACATGTCCTCAAGCTTTCTTCTAACAGCATAACTCAACCGATGAACATTAAGAGTGCTTTGGTTCTTCCAGACATGTTTGAATCCAATTGTGTACAGAATATTTTTCACTGTGTTTATCCATTTATCGTGTGTATTATTCTGATACAAATAATCGTATACTATTCTAATATAAGAGTCTGGTTTTGATTCTGTCAAAAGAATCCAAAAGGATATTATCTGGCATATGTGTGTGTGTGTGTGTGCTGCAGTGCCCAGTCCCCTGCTGTGGAGCAAGCAGGACGTCAGGGGGTGGCTGGAGTTCTGCGCTGAAGACTTCTCCATCGAGCACGTCCGCCCCGACAAGTTTGACATGAACGGTAAGCGCGTGCCAAGGGTTAAGGGCGAGCACCATGATTATTCATTCATGAGGAGGCATTAGCATACCTAGCTGGTGGTGGTGGTGGTGGTGGTGGTGGTGGTGGTGGTGGTGGTGAGATGATGATCATGGTGGTGGTGACGATGATGATGACGATAATGATGATGGCGACGATAATGACGATGACGATAATTATGATGACGATAACGATGGTGGTGGGTGGTGGTGGTGGTGGTGGTGGTGGTGGTGGTGGTGGTGGTGGTGGTGGTGGTGGTGGTGGTGGTGATGGCGATGATGGCGATGATGACGATGATGATGACGATGATGATGATGGCGATGATGATGATGGCTGGTTTCTTCCTTCTGGTTTCTTGGATCTTCTGCTCTCGTTCGCTTTGTTACACCGTCACAGACGTTTTGGAGAAATAGTGGCATGACCTTTCCAGCTCCTCTCGTGGGCCGTACAGCTTGGTGTGCAGGGTAATGTTATCTCTGTCAGCCACACCATCTTCTTCCTCAGGTCGCTGAATAGCGTACATCTCTTAAGGATGTGCTCGCCAGTCTGGTTTTCTTTTCCACAGGGGAGAAGGAACGAGTTTCAGCTTTGTGGACATGCAGTGATTTAGTCTGTTGTGTCCAGTGCGGTGTCTTAGAATTATTCTCGGATCTGAAGGAGATGGTTTGATGTCCTACAAGCTCTCTGTGGACTGAAGAGGCCGCACATATGTGAAGGCAGAAAGCGGCGCACACCGGCAAAATGGCTTGTTTGCCAAGTGTGCATGCATCCTACATAGTTGAAAATTACTCTCTTTTTTTGCCAAGGATTCAAAATTGGAACAAAACGGACAGCTGTACTTTTAGAATTAAACTGCTCGCGCTGTTGGTTGATTTTTCTTGTAGTGTTATCTGTGTGGGGGACGGGGTAGTTCAGGGGTCAGAGCACTCGCTGTCCCCAAACTAAGGTTAAGCAGCGTTGGGCGCGGTTACCTCACGAATAGGGTGACTGTTTGCGCGCCTTGGCTTCGGTACAGTCCCCCAGTTCACCCAGTTGTAAATGGATACCTATCTCTTTAGGGTCAGGGAAGGTAAAGCAGCGAGGGAGAGGAGATGGGCGCCGCCCTCATTATGCTGGCCCCGAGAGAAGTGAGGTCTCTGACGCCTCGCTCCCCTACGACCACATAGGTTATGGGACACCTTTACCTTTTACCTTACAGAAAATTATGTTTTTATCTAAGTGAACCTAAGGGTGTGGTTTTTTTTAACTGTTGACAAGCGTTAAAAAACCCGTGAATATTGCCGATTATGGAAACATTTCCATGTCAATATCAGCATGTACTCGTCTGATATCACTAGAAGTGAACAGACATAAAATTGAAGTCAACAACAACAACAACAACAACAATCACAGCATGTACGTGAGGCTGGCGCCATAAAACATGTGGTTTCAGTTTTCCAAACCTCCCCTGATGAGTCATTTCTACCCCTTCTTTTTCAAACTCTCTCTCTCTCTCTCTTTCTCTCTCTCACTCTCTCTCTCTCTCTCTCTCTCTCTCACTCTCTCTCTCTCTCTCTCTCTCTCTCTCTCTCTCTCTCTCTCTCTCTTCTCTCTCTCTCTCTCTCTCTCAGTTCTTGGAAGAACCACTTCGGAGAATTTCAAACACCAGCAACTCGCTGGCGGCCAGGAATTGGAGCTACGTCTTCAATTGCAAGGCATGTGGTGTGTCGCAGTTGTGGCTTACCAATGCTAGACAGCGGTATTGCAGCTAGCCTGTCTTTGTAGCAAACCACTCTGACTTCCTTGATTGGGAGAAAAAGACGTCTATTCTCATGAAAGCTGCACTGATAAGCGGCAATTGGGAAGGGAGTGGGCAGGGGGGGGGGGGGGGGGTACCCAACTACCTAACCCCTTCTGCTTCTTCCAGCACCTCCCCCCTCCCCCACTCCCCGTCCCCATTCCTGGGTTCTTAATCACTGGCTATCCATTGTATCACAGGCTGCACAGAGACAGAGAGAGAGAGAGAGAGAGAGAGAGAGAGAGAGAGAGAGAGAGAGAGAGAGAGAATGTTTTGCTTAGTAGAAAGAACAGGTAGGTATTTTTGTACAAAAAAGTCAGATGTTTTCTGTACAAAGAACAGTTAGGTACAAAGAACACTACAGCCAGTATTTTCTTTACCAAAAAAGTACAGCCAGTATTTTCTGTATATAAAAAACAGTACAGCCAGGGTATTTTTGTACACAAGAACAGTACAGCCAGGTGTTTTCTGTACAAAAGAACAATACAGCCATGTGTTTTCTGTACAAAAGAACAGTACAGCCATGTGTTTTCTGTACAAAAGAACAGTACAGCCAGGTGTTTTCTGTACACAAGAACAGTACAGCCAGGTGTTTTCTGTACACAAGAACAGTACAGCCAGGTGTTTTCTGTACAAAAGAACAGTACAGCCAGGTGTTTTCTGTACACAAGAACAGTACAGCCAGGTGTTTTCTGTACACAAGAACAGTACAGCCATGTGTTTTCTACACACCATGTGTTTTCTGTACACAAGAACAGTCAGGTATTTTTCTGCCCTGAATAGAGAATACCAGGTACTTTCTGTACAAAGAAGTCAGGTATTTTGCGCCCAGGAATTCAAAACTGTCCTAGCTTCCCGGAAATCCCAGTCGTCATAATGAAAGATATGACTTTTGCTTTGTCAGCGCGAAACTGTCCTGACATCCTTTGAATAGGATCCCCAAAACCTAAGGCGCAAAGATTCACTAGGCTTTTATTTTCTCCTGTTAATATTTGTGTTGTTATTTTGAGCAACATATGCTTCAAGCATATTTCTTTTCTTTTTTTTATCATCGTTTTTCGATGGCAGCTTTATAAAAAAAAAAAGCCACAGGAATATCAAATATTCTTGTGAATGCGATTGACACTTCTCCATTCTGAAAAGTGTCTGGCTGTAAGGTACCACAGCAGGTGAAGCTTCAATCACTGCCAGGACCTCTGATGAAGGCTCAACCAGGAGCCGTAACTCCAGTCAGGTCAGGCCAAAGGCGTGGTCCTTACTCAAAAAGGCCTAAAATGCTGTCATTGAAAGATGGTCTCTTCTAGATATTTTTAATTGCATCTTTGATAAATCCTTTTCAAAATGATGGAGAAGTTGCAAGCGGTTATCTGCACTTGTTTTACTCCACTATTTTTATTCTCAAAAACACGAATCTTTCCTTGATAGGCAGAATTGTGTGGAATGAGGAAGTATCGTTTACTTTTATGTTGTTCTTTTAGTCAAAGCGACAGGCAGCTAGGTAAAGATAGACTTTTCTGTGATGTAGCATAGATGGCCCATTCTTCGGGTGCAAAATACCGGTGTGTTGACACATCGCCCGAGGCAAGGGAAGTAATCCCAATCGGGTGAATTCAAACTGCTTCCTGGTGGAAGATTAGCGTTTCACACACACACACACACACACATACATCAACATACACACACATACATACACATACACACATCATTACACACACATACACACACACATACACACACACTACACACACACACATACACACACATACATACACACATACACATACACACACTACATACACACATACACACACATACACATTACACACACATCACACACACAACACACACACATAGCACACACACACATACAACACACACACATACAACACACACATACAACACACACACACACACATACAACGCACACCCGCACACACCTTTGAAACGCAAAATCATCTCTCTTTTTTTTAATAAAACAATAATGAACAACTGTTTTATTCGTATGAATGCATGCTGTTGTTATTGTAAAAGCAGTCTTTTATTTCTATTATCCAGATTCTCAGTTTATCTTAGTTCGTTTATAAGTTGCTGTTATTGATGTTGTGTTAAGAACGATGCTTCTTAGCCAGTTTTCTAACCTTTGTATTTATTCATTTTATTTTCTATTCGTTTATTTCGTATTCGTATATATTATATATATATATATATATATATATATATATATATATATATATATATATATATATATATATATATATGTTGTGTGTGTGTGTGTGTGTGTGTGTGTGTGTGTGTGTGTGTGTTACTATTATTACCATAGCCATCATTCTGAAAGCGGTTTCACATTCTCTCATGACTCGCATGCTGACGAACTAAAAGCAGGACTTGGACTTTTTAAAAGAAAAAGAAAAGTCAGTGTACCTAACCATCAGACAGAGACACAGCTGTGAGACAAGCCGGGAGAGGAAACCCAACACTGCTTCGCTCCTTGGCTTCCTGACTCGTTCACATCCTCACCTCCATCCTCATCCTCATCCTCATCATCAGTGCATTCCAACCGTCACATCACTCCCCTCAACAACAACAACAAACAAACAACAAACAAACAACAAAACCCCTGTTAGTCTCACATTCTTGTCACTGAGTTCACACACATCACACACACGAGCACGCGCGCACACATACACACACACACACACAAAGCCGACAACACTGGCCAGCCGTTTCCTCGTCAGAAGCCCCAATTACAACAACAACAACAACAACAACAACAACAACAACAACAGCGTGACGACTATTGAACGTTCCCTACCAAGTCAGCAGGGAGAGACTAATCGTCTTGATGTCTGTCTGTCTGTCTGTCTGTCTGTCTGGCTGTCCGTGATCCAGGAAAAGCCCTCTGTCTGCTGACCCGGAAGGACTTCATGGAGCGTGACCCCGCCTCCGGGGACGTTTTGTACAATGCCTTGCAGCGCCTCCTGGCGACCAAAAGCGAGGGTGAGTAATCTCCCTTTGTGAGGTTGCTGTCTTCAAAGGACGTCACCTCCTCTTCCAAAAAAAAAAAAAAAAAAAATGGGGAAAAAAAAAACCTGCTTGGAAAACTTTTCTTTCCTCTTTCCTTTTTCCCTCTGTTTGGGTCCGTCCGTGATGTTTTCTGCTTTTTGTTTTCTGGAGAAAACTTGGCTGGAGAGTGCAGTTCGGACAACACTTTACCTTTGTGTGGTTATTTTAGCAAGGAGGGGGGGGGAGGGGGGGCCGGGGGGGGGGGGGGTATTGTTTTTTCCTTCTTTTGTTGTTGTGTGTGTGTGTTGGTTTGTGTTGTGTATATATGTGTGTGTGTGTGTCATTGTGTGTGTGTGTTTGTACTTTCTTTGTTTTATGTGTGTGCGTGGTGTGTGTGTGTGTGTGCGTGTGCGTGTGTGTGTGTGGTTTTCTGAGGAAAGAAAGTGTTGCTTTTTTTAGTTGTGTGTGTGTGTGGTTGGTTTTGTTTTTGTTTTTATGAGGTTTTGCTATTGTTCCTGTCTTTGTTGTTGTTGTTGTCTTTTCTGATTTTTTTTTCCTTGTGTGTGTGTTTAGTTTTTCTGAGGAATAAAAGTGTTTGGTTAGGGAGGGGTGGGTGGGTGTTAAGTTGTATGTGTGGTTGTTTTTGTTTTTTTTAATGTGGTTTTGCTTTTATTGTTGTCTTTGTTGTTGTTGTATTTTCTTACTTACTGTTTCCTTGTTGTGTGTGTGTGTGTGTGTGTGTGTGTGTGTGTGTGTGTGTGTGTGTGTGTGTGTGTGTGTGTGTGTGTGTGTGTGTGTGTGTGTGTGTGTGTGTGTGTGTGTGTGTGTGAGTGTGTGTGTGTGTGTTGTGTCTTTGATTAAGTCAATTGTTTGCCTGAAACTGTGATGCTGATTTACACTATTTTATGTGATCAGTGGAGGTTTGTTGTTGTTGGGGTTTTTTTTTTGGGGGGGTTGCTGTTTTGGGGGGACTATGCTTGTAACTTAAATGAATTTCTTGTGATTTTGATATATTAAAGTGTTTTGTATAGTATGGTACAGTATTGTAATGTATTGTATTGTATTGCACTGCATCGTATGATGTGTGCATGTGTGTGTGTGTCTCTGTGGATGTCACTGTGTGCGCGCGTGACTCTGTGTGTGTGAGAGTGTGTAAGTGTGTGTGAGTGTAAGAGTGTGTGTGCGTATGTGTGTTAGTGTGCGCGCGGCGTGCATGCGTGTGTGCATGCGTGCGTGCGTATGTGTATATGTGTGTGTGTGCATGCGCGCGTGCGTGCGCGCGCGGGCGTGCACGTATGTATCTAGACATACTAGTGTGTGAACATGGTGTGTATGCTTGTGCGCCGTCTACGCACGCACACACACATACACACACACACACGCACGCACGCACGCACGCACGGACACACACACACATGTCTGCATATAAATTATCTTTTTTTTCTCGCTTTTTTTTTTCTTTCTTTAGATAGATGGCTTGATGAAAAAAAGCAAATGCACTGCTTATTCAATGTACCATCTGAAAATAAAAGTTTGACTTTGACTTTGACTTTGACACGTACATAATTATGTGAATCTATGCGTCCGTGTCTCGCTGTGTGTGACTATGAATGCGTCTGTGTATGGTGACGTGGAATGGAATGGAGGGAGGGAGGGAGAGAGGGAGGGGGCAGGACTGATGTTGGGGCAATAATTATCGTCCTTGTTAAGGATCGTCACCAGCTGATTTCCATGTCACATGGGGAAGGAGGGGTGGGTAGGCAGAGAGGAGGGGGAGAGAGGGTGGGAAGGGGAAGACGTTGGGGGGGGGGGGGGGGGGTGAGGGGGGATTGGGGGGAGTGGAGAGGGGGAGGAGGTGATTGATAGACTGTCTTTCCTGATGCAGGATCCTGGGGTTCGCTTTAGAGGAAGTCTCTGACGGAAATAGTCGAACATTTCTGTCTGTCTGTCTGCCTTATCTGTCTGTCTGTCTGTCTGTCTGTTAGCTTGCCT
Source organism: Rapana venosa (assembly GCA_028751875.1). Lineage (NCBI taxonomy): Eukaryota > Metazoa > Mollusca > Gastropoda > Neogastropoda > Muricidae > Rapana > Rapana venosa. The sequence continues at coordinate 70,397,879 of CM054136.1, read as the reverse complement.
TATCTGTCTGTCTGTCTGCCTGTCTGTCTTTCTACACACACGCGCGTGCGAGCACGCACACATGCACACACACACACATACACACACATACATATATACAAACAGAGAGAGAGAGAGAGGGAGGGAGAGAGACAGAGACAGACATTATGAGAGAAAGAGGAGAGAGAGAGAGAGAGAGAGAGAGAGAGAGAGAGAGAGAAAGAGGGAGAAAGAGAGAGGGGGAGACAGAGACAGATACACAGTGAGAGAAAGAGAGAGGGGGAGAGAGACAGGGAAAGAGAGAGACACAGAGAAAGAGGAGAGGGAGAGAAACAGAGACAGAGACACACAGAGAGAAAGAGAGACAGACAGAGACAGAGAGGATGATTCAAGTTTTTCACCGGGTCCCTTATCACAGAGGGGATAGTCGCAGGGCAACGTGTATCGCTGAATTGCAAATTGGCAATCAAACGTCACATCAAATCAAATCATCATCAACAACAACAACAACAACAACAACAACAACAACAACAAAGCAAAATAGCATAGGCGACAGCTAACGTTTGC
>CM054136.1:70379833-70387333 GCA_028751875.1 Rapana venosa | reverse complement strand
GTGTGTGTGTGTGTGTGTGTGTGTTGTGTGTGTGTGTGTGTGTGTGTGTGTGTGTGTGTGTGTGTGTGTGGTGTTGTGTGTGTGTGTGTGTGTGTGTGTGTGTGTGTGTGGTGTGTGTGTGTGTGTGTGTGTGTGTGTGTGTTGTGTGTGTGTGTGTGTGTGTGTTTTGTGTGTGTGTTGTGTGTGTGTGTGTGTGTGTGTGTGTGTGTGTGTGTGTGTGTGTGTGTGTGTGTGTGTCTTAATCTTGCTAGATGTGTCCGTGTGATTTTGACAGTGTCTTATATCCTGCTTACAAGTGTCCATGTCCTTTGATAGTAATAATGTCAGGTATGGGATTTATAAAGCGCTGACGGTAGTTGAAAGCCTCCTATTTGTGACTGTGCCTTTTACGGGTGTCTTAAACCCTGCCATGTTATGTGGTTGTGTCTTTTTCTGATGCTTGAAATATAAGTCCTGTATAATGTTTGTCTGTTAAGTCCTGCTGTATTATGTATTGTCTGTGTTAGTTCCTGCTGTATTAGATCTGTCTTTAATCCTGCTTATATGTTGTCTGTGTAATCCTGCTTATTATTATGTCGTGCTAAGTGTGATAGTTTGCCTGTGTTGTCATTAATTCCTGCTGTATTAATGTCCTGTCTGTTATAATCCTGCTTATTGTATGTGTCCTGCTGTCTAATTCTGCTGTATGTGTCTGTGTCAATTCTGCTGTATTTGTATTGTTCTAATTCTGTATTAGTGATTGTCGTGTTAAGTCCTGCTGTATTATGTATTGTCTGTGTCTAATTCCTGCTGTGTTTGTATTGTCTGTGTCTAATTCCTGCTGTAGTTATGTATTGTCTGTGTCTAATTCCTGCTGTTTATGTATTGTCTGTGTCTAATTCCTGCTGTATTATGTATTGTCTGTGTCTAATTCCTGCTGTATTATGTATTGTCTGTGTCTAATTCCTGCTGTATTATGTATTGTTGTGTCCTGCTGTATTAGTTGTCTGTGCTAATTCCTGCTGTATTATGTATGTCTGTGTCCAATTCCTGCTGTATTATGTATTGTCTGTGTCTAATTCCTGCTGTATTATGTATTGTCTGTGTCTAATTCCTGCTGTATTTGTATTGTCTGTGTCTAATTCCTGCTGTATTATGTATTGTCTGTGTCTAATTCCTGCTGTATTATGTATTTGTCTGTGTCTAATTCCTGCTGTATTGTATTGTATGTTGTCTAATCCTGCTGTATGATGCTGTGTCTAATTCCTGCTGTATTATGTATTGTCTGTGTCTAATTCCTGCTGTATTATGTATTGTCTGTGTCTAATTCCTGCTGTATTATGTATTGTCTGTGTCTAATTCCTGCTGTATTATGTATTGTCTGTGTCTAATTCCTGCTGTATTATGTATTGTCTGTGTCTAATTCCTGCTGTATTATGTATTGTCTGTGTCTAATTCCTGCTGTATTATGTATTGTCTGTGTCTAATTCCTGCTGTATTATGTATTGTCTGTGTCTAATTCCTGCTGTATTATGTATTGTCTGTGTCTAATGTCCTGCTGTATTATGTATTGTCTGTGTCTAAGTCCTGCTGTATTATGTATTGTCTGTGTCTAATGTCCTGCTGTTTATGTATTGTCTGTGTCTAATTCCTGCTGTATTATGTATTGTCTGTGTCTAATTCCTGCTGTATTTGTATTGTCTGTGTCTAATTCCTGCTGTATTATGTATTGTCTGTGTCTAAGTCCTGCTGTATTATGTATTGCTGTGTCTACCTTGATATGATGGTGGTCCTGCTGTATTATGTATTGCTGTGTCTATCATCTGTATTGTTTGCTTGTTAATTCGTGTATTTGTATTGTCGTTCTAATTCCTGCTGTATTATGTATTGTCTGTGTGTAAGTCCTGCTGTATTATGTATTGTCTGTGTCTAATTCCTGCTGTATTATGTATTGTCTGTGTCTAATTCCTGCTGTATTATGTATTGTCTGTGTCTAATTCCTGCTGTATTATGTATTGCCTGTGTCTAAGTCCTGCTGTATTATGTATTGTCTGTGTCTAAGTCCTGCTGTATTATGTATTGTTTGTGTCCAATTCCTGCTGTATTATGTATTGTCTGTGTCTAATTCCTGCTGTATTATGTATTGTCTGTGTCTAAGTCCTGCTGTATTATGTATTGTCTGTGTCTAATTCCTGCTGTATTATGTATTGTCTGTGTCTAAGTCCTGCTGTATTGTGTATTGTCTGTGTCTAAGTCCTGCTGTATTATGTATTGCCTGTGTCTAAGTCCTGCTGTATTATGTATTGTCTGTGTCTAATTCCTGCTGTATTATGTATTGTCTGTGTCTAAGTCCTGCTGTATTATGTATTGTCTGTGTCTAATTCCTGCTGTATTATGTATTGTCTGTGTCTAATTCCTGCTGTATTATGTATTGTCTGTGTCTAAGTCCTGCTGTATTATGTATTGCCTGTGTCCTGTGTTTACAGACGGAGTGTTAAGTCCTGCTGTATTATGTATTGTCTGTGTCTAAGTCCTGCTGTATTATGTATTGTCTGTGTCTAAGTCCTGCTGTATTATGTATTGCTGTGTATCCTGTGTATTATGTATTGCTGTGTTAATTCCTGCTGTATTGTTTTCTGTGTCTAAGTCCTGCTGTATTATGTATTGTCTGTGTGTAATTCCTGCTGTATTATGTATGTCTGGTTAATCCTGCTGTATTATGTATTGCCTGTGTCATCCTGCGTATTATGTATTGTCTGTGTTAATTCCTGCTGTATTATGTATTGCTGTAGTCCTGTGTTTAAGTCTGGGTGTTGAGTCCTGCTGTATTATGTATTGTCTGTGTCTAAGTCCTGCTGTATTATGTATTGTCTGTGTCTAAGTCCTGCTGTATTATGTATTGCCTGTGTCTAAGTCCTGCTGTATTATGTATTGTCTGTGTCTAATTCCTGCTGTATTATGTATTGCCTGTGTCTAAGTCCTGCTGTATTATGTATTGTCTGTGTCTAATTCCTGCTGTATTATGTATTGCCTGTGTCTAATTCCTGCTGTATTATGTATTGTCTGTGTCCTGTGTTTACAGACGGAGTGTTAAGTCCTGCCCCCACCACAGACCAAGAAAGCCATCTTCTGATGTGCTCCGTCAATAATGGTGTGGTCCCCTTGTGTTGTCTGTCCCTCTGTCTGTCCCTTGTTGTCTGTCTGTTTCTCTCTCTCTCTGTCTTTCTCTGTCTCTCTTTCTTCTGTCTGTCTCTGTCTCTCTTCTCTCTTTCTCTTTCTCTCTCTCTCTCTTCTCTGTTTCGAGTGCGTGTGGGCGCAGTTATTGTGCGCGGGGTGTGTGTGTTGTGGTTTTGTGTGTGAAAGAAAGTAAGTCTTAAATTTTTAAACTTTTTCCCCTTTAAAAGTGTACCAGCGACCCTTAATAGGAGATTTGGAATATGTGAGAAAGGGGAGGATGAGGAGAGGGGAGAGAGAGAGAAGAGAGAAGAGAAGAAGGGGGTGGAGAGAGGGAAAGGGGAGAGTTACTCTTTGTGTGTGAGTGTGCTGGGCGTCCCTCATGCTTTTGTGTGTGTGTTGTGGGTGTGTATGTGGGTGTGCACGTTCTTTTTTGGGTGTGCGCGCGCGGGTGTGTTGTTGGTGTTTCTGTCGTTCGTGTGTCGGGGTTTCATCTGCTGTCATTCTTTTTAAGTGTATCATTATGTGTGTGGATATCGTTTTTTTGGGTTTGGCGAGGGGGGGGGGGGGACGTTAGGGAAAAGGGTTATTGTTTTTGGTTTTTGCCGGGTGTGTGGAAAAAAAGAGTGCCTTGATTTTCGGGGGAGGGTTGGGGGGGGTTGTTGTTTGGGTTTTGTTGTTTTTGTTGTTGTTTGCGGAATTTTTTTTGTGTTAGGGGAGGGGGGGGGGTGTTATTTTGTTGGGTTGGGTTGGTGGGGGGGTGGGTGTTTTGTCACGTTGTGGTTTGTTTTTGTTTTTTTTGGGGGGTTGTTGTTTGTTTTGTTTGCTTTTTGGGGGGGGGGGGGGGGTTTTTTTGTTGTTTTTTTCTTTTCTGTTTGCTGTTAGTCAGTTTGTTTGTTTTTTGGGGTTTTTTTTTTCTTTTTTTCCCTTGCAGTTTTTTGTGTAACAAAAACTTTACAACGATTTCTTTTCCTAAAAATATCACACTTAATTTTTTTCAATTAACAGTCCCAAAACCCTCATTTCCATTTGTCTTTCTACTTTCTCGCCAAAACTCTGCCTCTTCACCCCCCCCCCCCACCCACCCCCCACCCCCCCCCCCACCCCCCAACCAAAACCCCAAAACCCCCCCAAAAAAAAAATTTTTTTTTAAAAACCCCCCCCCCCTTTTTTCCCCCCCTTGGGGGGGCCCCCCCCCTCCCCCGGGGGGGGGCCCCAAAAAACCCCTTTTGGTTCCCCCCCAAAAAATTTTTTTTGGGGGGGGGGCGGTTTTTTTTCCCCTTTTTTTCCCCCCTTTTGGTTTTTTTTTTTTTAAAAAACCCCCCTTTTTTGGGAGGGGGGGGGGGGCCCTTTTAAAAAGGGGGGGTTTTTGGGGTTTTTTGGGGGGGGGGGGAAAAAAAAAGGGGGGGTTTTTTCGGGGGGGTTTTGGGGGGTTTTTGGGGGGGTTGGGGGGGGGGGGGGGGGGTTTTTTTTTTTTTGGGGGGGGGGTTTTTGGGGGGGGGGGGAATTTTTTTTTGGGGGGGGGGGGGGGGTTTTTTTTTTGGTTTTTTTTTTTTGGGGGGGGGGGGGGGTGGGGGGGGGGGGGTTTTTTTGGGTTTTTGGGGGGGGGGGGGGTTTTTTTTTTTTGGGGGGGGGGGGTTTTTTTGGGTTGGGGGGGGGTTTGTTTTTTTTTTGGGGGGGGGTTTTTTTTTTTTTTTTTGGGGGGGGGGGGGTTTTTTTGGGGGGGGGGGGGGTTTTTTTTTGGGGGGGGGGGGGGGGGTTTTTTTTGGTGGGGGGTTTTTTTTTTTTTTTTTTTTTTTTTTTTTTTTTTTTTTTTTTTTTTTGGGGGGGGTTTTTTTTTTTTTTGGGTGTTTTTTTTTCCCCCCCTTTTTTTTTTTTTTGGGGCCCTTTGGGGGGGGGGGGGGGGGTTTTTGGGGGTGGGGGGGGGGGGTTTGGGGGGGTTTTTTGGGGGGGTTTGGGGGGGGGGTTTTTGGGGGGTTTTTTTGGGGGGGTTTTGGGGGGCCCCCCCCCCCCCCCCCCCGGGGGGGTTTGGGGGGGGGGGTTTTTTTTTGGGGGGGGGGGGGGGGGGGTTTTTGGGGTTTTGGGGGGGGGGGGGGGGGGGGGTGGGGGGGGGGGGGTTTTGGGGGGGGGGGGGGGGGGGGGGTTTTTGGGGGGGGGTTTTTTTTGGGTGGGTGGGGGGTTTTGGGGGGGGTGGGGGGGGTGGGGGGGGGGTGTTTTTTTTTGGGGGGGGGGGGGGGTTTTGGGGGTTGGGGGGGGGGGGGGGGGGTTTTGGGTTTTTTTTTGGGGGGTTTTTTTTTTTTTTTTGGGGGGTGTGTGTGTTTTTTGGGGTTGTGTGGGGGGGGGGGGGTTTTTTGGGGGGGGGTTTTTTTTGGGGGGGGGGGGGTTTTGGGGTGGGGGGGGGGGGGGGTTTTTTTTTTTGGGTTGTGTTTTTTTGGGGGGTGGGGGGGGTTTTTTTTTTTGGGGGGGTGTGGGGGTTTTGTTTTTTGGGGGTTTTTGGGGGGGGTTTTGTTTTTTGGTGTGGGGTTTGGGTGGGGGTTTGTTTTTTTTTGTTGTTTTTTTGGGGGGTTGTGTGGGGTTTTTTGGTTGTGGGGTTGGGGGGTTTTTTGGGGGGGTTTTTTTTTTTTGGTGTGTGTTTTTTTTTTTGGGGGGTTTTTTTTTGGGTTTTTTGGTGTGGTGTGTGTTTATTTTTTTTGGGGGGGGGGGGGTTTTTTGGGGGGGGGTTTTTTGGGTTTTTGGGGGGTGGGGGGGGGAGGGGTTTAAATGTTTTTTTGGGGGGGGGTTTTTTTGGGGTTTTTTTTTTTTAAAAACGCCCTTGGGGGAAAAAAAAACCCCCCCTTTTTTCCCCCCAAGAAAAATTTTTGGGAAAAAACCCCCCCCCCTTTTTTGGGGGGGGGGGTTTTTGGGGGTTTTTTTTTTTTTTGGGTTTTTGGGAAAAAATTTTTTTTTTGGGGGGGGGGGGGGGGGGGGGGGGGGGGGGGGTTTGTGGGGGGGTTTTTGGGGGGGGCCCCTTTTTTTTTTGGGGGGGGGTTTTTTAGGGGGGGAAAAGGGGGGGGGAAAAGGGAAAAAAGGGGAAAATTTTAAAAAGGGTTGGGGGGGGGGGGGGGCCCCCCCAAAAAAAAAAAAAGGGGGGGGGGGGGGGAAAAAGGGGAAAAGGGGGAAAAAAAAAAAAAAAAAAAATTTTTTTGGGTTTTTGGGTTGGGGGGGGTTTTGGGGAAATTTTAAATTTTTTTTTGGGTTAAAAAATTTTCCAAAAAGGGTTTGGGTTTTTTGGGCCCCCCCCCCCGGGGGGGGGCCCCCCCCCCCCGGGGGGGGGCCCCCCCCCCAAAAAAAAAATTTAAAAAAAAAACCCCCCCCCCAAAAAAAAAAAAAAAAGGGGGGGGGGAAAAAAAGGGGGGGGGGAAAAAAAGGGGGGGGGAAAAAAAGGGGGGGGTTTTGGTTTGGGGGTTTTTGGGTAAAGGGGGGGGGGTTTTTTTTTAAAATTTAAAAAAGGGATAGGGGGGGGGCCCCAAAAAAAAAAAGGGGTTGGGGGGGAAAATTTGGGGGTTTTTTTTTTAAAAAATTTAAAAAAAAAAAAAAAAAAAAACCCCCAAAAAAAAAAAAACCCCCCAAAACCCCCCCAAAAACCCCCCCCCAAAAAAAAAAAAAGGGGGGGGGGGGGGAAAAAAAAAAACCCCCCCCCCAAAAAAAAAAAACCCCCCCAAAAAAAAAACCCCCCCCCCCCAAAAAAAAAAAAAAAAAAAAAAATTTTAAAAAAAATTTTTTTTTTTTTTTTTAAAAAAAATTTCCCAAAAAAAAAAAAAAAAAGGGGGGAAAAAAAATTTTTTTAAAAAAATTTTGGGGGGAAAAAAAAACCCCCCCCCCCAAAAAAAAACCCCCCCCCCCCCTTTTTTTTTTTTTTTTTTTTTTTTTTTAATTTTTTTTTTTTTTTTTTTTTTCTCTTTTTTTTTTTTTGGGGTTTTTTCAGCGAGAGAGAGGGGGAGGGAAGGGGAGGGGAGAGGAAAGAGAGGGAGAGGGAGAGAATAGTTGATAGATAGTAGATAGTAAAAAGATAGAAGGGGAATAGTAGTAGATAGTAGATAGATAGATGATGTAGATGTAGACCCAATACACACACAACAGCCCCAAAATCCACCTCCTACCTACCCCACCCAAATTTCCAAAACCCCACCCCACAACCAAACACACACACCCCACACACACCACACCCACCCACCCCACCCCACCCCACAACACACACCACACACCACACAACACACACCACACACACACACACACACACCAACACAAAAACCCACAACACCACACCCCCAAACCACACCCCAACACACACCCCACAAACCACACACA
>CM054136.1:70372333-70374833 GCA_028751875.1 Rapana venosa | reverse complement strand
GCGCGTGCGCGCGCGCGCACACACACACACAGAGAAAAGCAAAGCAAAGCATACACACACATCAAACACACACAAACACACATCAACAACAACACCAACAGGACAACACCAACGACACAACACACACACACACACACACACACACACACACACAAGAGCAAAGCAAAGCAAAGCATACACACACACCAAACACACACACAACCACATCATCAACAACAACAACACACAGAACAACATCAACGACACAAGACACTACACACTCACACACACCACACCACACACACACACACACACACACACACACACACACACACACACACACACACACACTCACTCGCAGAGCTAATCCCTGCAAGGCAGTGACAGTGGAGTCCAACTGTGGACAGGATTATCCCACAAAACGAAGCGACTGCCGAGAGGTAGGCACAACAGTACTGGACAGAAGACAGACAAGCCAGGCTACAAACGGCCAGACAAGACAGTCCCAGACTCCAGGTAGACAGACAGACAGACAGACAGACAGACAGGCAGACAGACAGACAGACAGGGCTGGCGTGTTCCAGCCTGTTAAGCCAGACTACCAGGCTTCCAGGAGACTACAGCACTCAGGATGCTGTGTGTGCGTGCTAGTGAACTGTGCATAGATATCATTATCATTTGTTGTTTATTTGTTTGAAGGAAAATAAATCCATGTGCCTGTATTATCTCAAAGGCGTTTTGACTGAAAACGAGGCAGGGGTGAGGTTTTTCATTCAAAAAAAAAAACGATTCGTTATGATTGTTGTGATTGGTTTGTTATGAGTAAATCCTCGGATGGTTATGTCTAAACGGACAGGACCTGCATGAAAAGAAAAAAGAAAAAAGAAAACCTCACCCCCTTCCCCCTGAAAAAACAAAGTCTGGTGTCGTCAACTGAACTTGTACAGAGAGAGAGAAATCGAGTTTCAATCCAGAAGAAGGAGAGAGAAAACACAATACAGAGGACTGATGATGATGATGATGAGGAGGAGGAGGAGGAGAAGGAGGAGGAGGAGGAGGGAGGGGGATAACATGCCATAGTAGAAGAAACATTTCTCGAAAAGTAGTTAATATTGTTGTGGAGTGTGTGTGTGTCTCTCTCTCTGGCTATGTTTCTTTGTGTGTGTGTGTGGAGAGGGGGCGGGATTTTTTTTTTTTTTTTTTTTTTTTTTTTTTGGTGAAGGTGTTGTTATTAATTCCGGAGAGAGAGAGAGAGAGAGAGAGAGAGAGAGAGAGAGAGAGAGAGAGAGAGAGAGAGAGAGAGAGATGCCATGGACCCGTGTCATATTGTCATGACATTATGCCAGTTTTCCCTCCCTACCCCTCCTACCCCTCCTCCCCCCCCCCCCCCCCCCCCCCCCCCCCCCCCCCCCTCTTCACTCTGCTTGGTGTTTTGTTGGTTTTGGTTTTTTTGGTGGTCAATGTTTGAATCAAAGGAGGACAGTGTTATTCCGACAGGTTATTAACCCCGAGTCCAGCGAAACAAGCACATCCCTAGAATTGACATCGTTACACCAAAACAGGTCCTGAGGGCTTGCCGGACAGTCGGGGGTGGGGGTGGGGGTGGGTTCTTCTGTCAGTTTTTTTTCCTCCTTCCCCTCCCCCCCCCCCCCCTAAAATCAAATTGTTTCTGTGATAAATGTATTGATGATTTCTTTTTCTTTTCTTTTTTTTTTGTAGTTGCTGTGGGTTTGACGGGGTAGGGGGTAGGGGTAGGGAGGGGTGGGGGGGGGGGGTTGGAGGAGTCATTTTAGTTTGTTTTCGGTTGGGGGTTTTTTGTTTGTGTTTTTTTCTAGTGGCGGTGTCTTTATGTGCCTGTGATTTATTGTTATTTCCTTGATTTTATTTTTGTGATGAAAACTCTCTCTCTCTCTCTCTCTCTCTCTCTCTCTCTCTCTCTCTCTCTCTCTCTCTCTCTCTCTGTTGTGTGTGTAGGTGTGAAGGTGAAGAAGAAGAAGAAGAAGAAGAAGAATGTTAGCGATTGTTTTAAAAGCCCAGAGATCGACAGGAACCTTAGGAAGACTAAACTGGAGCTTCGTTGGAACGATAATGATTATTTATTGTACATAGTTATTCTGCTGTCTTTGGAAGAAAACGTTGGTTGCCATGTCCATGCTTAAAACCTGAATTTGAACATCGTCAGAAGCTTGACATCTTTGCTATGGAGTATATATATATATATATATATATGGGGACGGGATAGCTCAGTGGTCGGAACACTCCCTTTCCCCCAGCCAAGGTTAAGCAGCGTCGAGCGTGGTTACCACTTGGATGGGTGACTGTTTGCGCGCCTTGGCTTCAGTACAGTCCCCTAGTTCACCCAGCTGTAGATGGTACCTGCCCTCTTATGCGGCCTGGAAAGTGAGGTCTCTGACGCCTCGTCCTAGATCACATAGGCATGGGACACCTTATATATATAATATAATATTTATCAGTTGTGTGCGGTCCACGAAGAGGCCTGTGGTCTGTCATTGCTTGTACG
>CM054136.1:70362333-70369833 GCA_028751875.1 Rapana venosa | reverse complement strand
TATTGGCAAGGGGGGTTACCCACGCCTTTCTTTTCTAAAGCTTTTTTTGTAAATTGGTCAAAGCGTCAGAGAGAGAGAGAGAGAGAGAGAGAGAGAGAGAGAGAGAGAGAGAGAGAGAGAGAGAGAGAGAGAGAGAGAGAGAGAGAGAGAGAGAGAGAGAGAGACGTTTTACGCTTAGAGCAAGTATTATCCATTGCCACATGTGGCTATTGGCAAGGGGGTTACCACGCCTTTCTTTTGTAAAGCTTTTTTTGTATTGTTCAAGCGTAGAGAGAGATTGACTTGATGACGGTAGGGAGAGAGAGAGAGAGAGAGATAGTGGAGAGGGGAGGGAGAGAGGGAGGAGATGATGGAGAGAGTGAGAGAGAGAGATGTTACTACGAAAAACAAAAAACAAAAACCATCCCAGTTCTCTTACATGTTGAAGCAAATCCGCCAAGTTGCTATAGATATCTCTATATATTATGGGTGTCACACAATCATTCGACAATTTCTTGATCTCTGTTCGTTATGATTATTGATGATGATTATTCCTGACTTTTGACTGCTGTGCTTATTGGTGAAAGAAGGAAGAAGCATAGTGGAGGGGGGGGGGGAGGAGTGATGGTGGTTTGGGGGGAATTTCAAGCAGGCAGTGCCTCTTGTCGTCTGTGTTTCATGCTTGGGGGTGTTGATTTGATATGTTGCAGTGTCTTACTGTATGTATGGTTTTTAATGTTTGTGCATGTGTGTATGTGTGTGTGTGTGTGTGTGTGTGTGTGTGTGTGTGTGTGTGTGTGTGTGTGTGTGTGTGTGTGTGTGTGTGTGTGTGTGTGTGTGTTGTAGTGTGGGTGGTGTTGATTGTGTAGTGTGTGTAGTGTAGTGTGTGTTTGTGTAGTGTGTGTGTGGGGGGGGGGGGGGGGGGGGCGGTAGTATGTGTGGTGTAGTGTGTGTGTGTGGGAAGGTGGATGGTGTGTGTGTGTGTAGTGTGTGTGTGTGGGGGGAGGGGGTGTAGTATGTGTGTAGTGTGGTGTAGTGTGTGTGTAGGGTGTGTGTATTTGTGGTGTAGTTTGTGTGTGTGTTGCAGTGTGGATGGGTGGTGTGTAGTGTGGGGGGGTAGTGTGTGTGTGTGTGTGTGTGTGTGTGTGTGTGTGTGTGTGTGTGTGTGTGTGTGTGTGTGTGTGTGTGTGTGTGTGTGTGTGTGTGTGTGTGTGTGTGTGTGTGTGTGTGTAGTGTGGTGTAGTGTGTGTAGTATGTGTAGTTGTGTGTATGGTGTGTGTGTGTGTGTGTAGTGTGCGTGTGTGTGTGTGTGTGTTTATATATACTTAGAATCTACCTATTTAAAGCTCATATCATCCTCTAACCTTGATCTCGATGTGTGCATACAAGTGTGGGTGTTGTGTGTTATAGGGGATGGTGGGGGGAATAGGGAGAAGAGGGTCTGTGTTTAAGAGTGGGAGAGCTTGGCTTTGAATATGTATGTTAACAGCCATGCTTGTTGTGCGTTGAGATGTGTGTGTGTTCGTAATTGTTGTTGTTGGTCTTGTTCTTGTTCTTGTTCTTGTTCTTGTACGTGTTGTTTTTATTTAATCCAGATTGAAATTTACGAGTTATTTAAAATACAATCATGTGTTCAAAAGTGAAAGCATTGCAGCACTGTTACAGCGAGGACACTATTTTCCGCTCTGTGTGTGTGTGTGTCTGTCTGTCTGTCTGTGTGTGCCTGTCTAGCAATCTGTCTATGTCTGTCAGCCTGTCTCTCTGACATTTTGTCTGTATGTCTGGGGGTTGCTTGCTTTTTTTGCTTTTTTTAGTCGTATGTTACACTCTCACACATACATACACACGCGCGCGCGCGACACACACACACACACACACACACACACACACACACACACACACGCACGCACGCACGCACGCACACTGCTCTGGTGTTGGTAAGATCCTGGTGTGTACGCCAAGGGATTCTGGTGTATAGTGTGGTGTTGATAAAGATTCTGCTGTGTAGGAAATTCTGGTGTTTTCGGGAGTGACGTTCTGGTATTGATAAAGATTCTGCTGTGTAGGAAATTCTGGTGTTTTCGGGAGTGATGTTCTGTGTTGATAAAGATTCTGGTGTGTAGACCAGGAGATTGTGCTGTTTTCAGGCGTGGTGTTCTGGTGTTGGTAAGATTCTGGTGTTGCAGGAGTGGTGTGGTGTGGTGTGGTGTGGTGTGGTGTGGTGTGGTGTGGTGTGGTGTGTGGTGTTGGCAGGAGTGGTGTGGGGGGTGGGGGGGGGGGGGGGGTGTGCATGATGGTTTAATCTGCTGTCTGATGAAACACTCTGACAGCAGAGCCGGTTTGACTGACACTGGACCCTGTCTGTGCTGTCCTTAAGTAGGTTTCTTGTCCTAACTGGTGCAAGACCGGTCCACAAGAAACCAGAATGTTGCTCAACTTGCTTGAGCACACTGTCTTTATATTAAGTCAGTTGGAAACACCGCCCCATAATAACGGTAATAAAAAAAAGTTATTGATTGAATAAATAAATAAATAAATAATCAATCGAGACTGGGGGAAAAAAGAGCACTCCCTAACTTTACCAGGGGAAAGCGCGTTGAGTGTGACCAGACTCGAAGATGTATGCTTGTATTTCCTATCAGCAAGGGGTGGGTAAGTGATAACGAGACCCATTAATAATGAGGTCGAGAGAGTGAAGTATTCCGAGCTGAACGCATACATGTCTGATACACCAAACTAAATACACAGCATTCTTTCTACACCAAGTCTCCAGACTGGTAGGGAGCAGTAATTACCGTTCCTTACCTCAGCCGAACCTGGCCACTTTAGGACAACAAGCACTTAGCGACGCCCGCACCCATCATTTCTTCGTCTTCCTCGTCGTCGTCGTCGTCGTCGAACGCTCAGACAGCAACTACTGTTGTTTGTCACGTGAGCGAAAATGCGTTGTGCTGCCGTTAAGCGCCTGACAAGTCAGGCCCAGCAACATCACCCGTCCGTCATTTGAGACAGAAAGACAGTTTCTCCCGCTTTCCTCAATGCCTCAGAGTTCAGAGACTGAATAGTGAGAGAGATGCAGCCACTAGAGAGAGAGAGAGAGAGAGAGGAGAGATGAGGAGAGAGAGAGGAGAGAGGAGTGAGAGGGGAGAGAGAGAGAGAGAGAGTGTGTGTGTGTGGTGTGTGTGTGTGTATTTTGTGTATGTGTGTGTGTGTGTGTGTGTGTGTGTGTGTGGTTGTGTGTGTGTGTGTGTGTGTGTGTGTGTGTGTGTGTGTGTGTGTGGTGTGTGTGAGTGAGTGAGAGAGTGAGAGAGAGAGAGAGAGTGAGAGAGACAGACAGACACGAGAGAGAGAGAGATTCTTTTATTTCAAGGATTTAAAGGAATAAGCACTCATGTGCTTTGTTTCATCCAGTTCCGTTTGTATGCAGTTTGTAAAGAGAGAGAGAGAGAGGAGAGAGAGGGATGAGATGAGAGAGAGAGGAGAGAGAGAGAGAGTGAGAGGTAGAGGAGAGAGGAGAGAGAGAGATGGAGTGGAGAGAGAGAGAGAGAGAGAGAGAGAGAGAGAGAGAGAGCAGCGCCAGTTTGTTTTCGTTTCTCTGAGACTCGATGATTGTTGTGTAACACCAAAACCATGACCAACACCAGCACTCTATTCTCTCCATAATAACTGTTCTCTCAAGAAAGTACTCTGTTCTCTCAATAAAGTACTCTATTGCCTCAATAAAGTGCTATGTTGTCTCAATAAAGTACTATATTGCCTCAATAAGTACTATATTGCGTCAATAAAGTGCTCTATTGTCTCAATAAAGTACTCTACTCTCTCAATAAAGTACTCTATTCTCTCATTAAAGTACTCTATTGTCTCAATTAAGTGCTCTATTGCCTCAATAAAGTACTATGTTGCCTCAATAAAGTACTATATTGTCTCAATAAAGTACTATATTGCCTCAATAAAGTGTTCTATTGCTTCAATAAAGTATTCTATTCTCTCAATAAAGTACTCTATTCTCTCATTAAAGTACTCTATTGTCTCAATTAAGTGCTCTATTGCCTCAATAATAGTACTACGTTGCCTCAATAAAGTACTATATTGCCTCAATAAAGTACTCTATTGTCTCAATAAATTACTCTATTGTCTCAATAAAGTACTCTATTGTCTCAATAAAGTACTCTATTGTCTCAATTAAGTGCTCTATTCTCTCAATTAAGTGCTCTATTGTCTCAATAAAGTACTCTATTCTCTCAATAAAGTGCTCTATTCTCTCAATAAAGTGCTCTATTCTCTCAATAAAGTACTCTATTTTCTCAATGAAGGGCTCTATTCTCTCAATAAAGTGCTCTATTCTCTCAATTAAGTGCTCTATTGTCTCAATAAAGTACTCTATTCTCTCAATAAAGTGCTCTATTCTCTCAATAAAGTGCTCTATTCTCTCAATAAAGTGCTCTATTTTCTCAATAAAGGGCTCTATTCTCTCAATAAAGTGCTCTGTTCTCTCAATAAAGGGCTCTATTCTCTCAATAAAGTGCTCTGTTCTCTCAATAAAGTGCTCTATTCTCTCAATAAAGTGTTCTGTTCTCTCAATAAAGTGCTCTGTTCTCTCAATAAAGTGCTCTATTCTCTCAATAAACAGCGTAGAGAAGTTCATGTGGATTACAAGCCATACACATAAAATTTAAAACGGGGAAGTGGGAGGGGGGAGGGGTGGGGACACATTTCGTTTACCTTGCTTATCTCTGCTAGTTACATGAAGGACTTGGAGGTGGGGGAGAAAGAGAGAGACACGGGAGAGAGAGAGAGAGAGAAGGAGAGGAGAGAGGAGAGAGAGAGGTGTGTGTGTGGTGTGTGTGTGTGTGTGTGTGTGTGTGTGTGTGTGTGTTTGTGTGTGTGTGTGTGTGTGTGTGGTGTGTGTGTGTGTGTGTGTGTGTGTTTTTGTGTGTGTTTTTGTGTGTGTGTGTTGGTGTGTGTGTTGTGTGTGTGTGTGTGTGTGTGTGTGTGTGTATGTATATGTGTGTGTATGTGCAGGCGGGGAGGGGAGGGGGTGCGAGGGGGGGGATAACAACCACTTTTAAAAAATGTCTGAAAAACATCGCTGATGTTGGTGTGTTGTTGATGATTTTTGTTGTTGTTGTTTATTCTGTTTATTTTTTGTTTAGCTCATCTCGGTGATTTGTTTGGTCTGTTGTGGTTATGTGATATTACTTACATTAACTTTCGTTTAAACGCTTCTTTTTTTTCTTTTTCTTTTTGCAACAGATGTGGAGGGGGTTGAATGTGCAATGTTGGTAATTCGTGGGTTTATTGAGTGTAGATGTGAACCCCCTCTTTCTCTGTCTGTCTGTCTGTTGTCTGTCTATCTCTCTCTCTCTCTCTCTCTCTCTCTCTCTCTCTCTCTCTCTCTCTCTCTCTCTCTCTCTATCTATCTATCTATCTATCTATCTATCTCTCGCTCTCTCTCTGCGTCGACACATACACACACACGCACGCGCATTCAATCACACACACACACACACACACACACACACACACATATATAACACACACATACACACACACCACAACACACACACACACACACATACAGTCACACACACACACACACACACACACACACACACACACACACACACACACACACACACTACAACCTCATCCCTGTGTATATATACACTTAAAAGCTTGCTTACACCAGATCTTCGAATTATCTGCGTTAATATTAATATTTTGAATTGTTATCATCTTGATTCAACCTGTGTGTGTGTGTGTGTGTGTGTGTGTGTGTGTGTGTGTGTGTGTGTGTGTGTGTGTGTGTGTTGTGTGTGTGTGTGTGTGTGTGTGTGTGTGTGTGTGTGTGTGTGTATGTGTGTGTGTGTGTGTGACAGAGATAGAGATTGGATTTTTTTTAATATTATTCTTTTATTTCAAGGATAATGGAATAAGCACTTATGTGCTTTTTTGCATCCAGTCCCGTGTGCATGCAGTTTTGTATATATCATCCATTCTCCCCGGCGCGGCACGCAATGAGAGAAAGAGAGAGAGAGATGAGAGAGAGAGAGAGGAGAGAGAGAGAGAGAGAGAGAGATGAGGAGAGAGAGGAGAGAGAGAGAGAGAGAGAGAGAGAGAGAGAGAGAGAGAGAGAGAGAGAGAGAGTTGTTGATATGGTTTTCGTTGTTGAAGAAACTGAAATTTTGCAAAGAAATGATGAAATATCCTATGGATGAAAGATTCCTTATACACTGTGTGAGTGTGAAGAAGCAGACGTACAAGGTCATAATTACCTGGCTTATTTGAACAGAATTTTCTTCTCTTTTCTTTTCTTGTCTTTTCCTGTTGGTTCTTTTCTTCAATAAAGCGGCCTCCATGTTCATATGCCTCCGGTTTCTATTGTTTGTTTGAGAGTGCATGCCTGTGTGTCAACAGTCGATACTGTGTGTAACATACATGCAGTCAGACAGACAGACAGACAGATATACAGACGTATATACATATACGCATATATACATACTTACATACATCCATACATACATACATACATACATACATGCGTGCATGAATGCACTCATGCATGCATGCTCTCACGCACGCACGTACACACATACATAGATACATTACATTACATATACACACACATACATACATACATACATACATACATACATACATACATACATACATACATACATACATACATACATACATACATACATACATACACGCACACTCATACAGACTTGCTACAGACAGACATGCATACATACATACATACATACATTCATACGTACATACATACATAAATACATACATTCATACATACATTCATACATGCATACATACATATATTCATACATACATACATTCATACATACATACATTCATACATACATACCATACATACATACATACATTCATACATACATACATTCATACATACATACATTCATACATACATACATACATTCATACATACATACATACATACATACATACATTCATACATACATACATACATACATACCGTTCAAGGTGATTTTTTCCCTGGAGACAACACAGTGTGGACTCCTCCCCCCCCCCCCCCCCCCCTCCCGCCCCCCCAAAAAATAATAAAAGTCCTTTAGGTGAGACTATAATCCAAGGCCCTGTGTGTGAACACGCGCGGAACATCTTGCGCGCACGTTAAATCCTGTTCCGCTTTTCGTAAGATTAGGCCATTGTGTGCCGGTGGGAACAGATGACAGAATTCACAAAACCGCATACACTCGGGGACTAGATGTAAAAAAAAAAAAAAGCACATAAGTGCTTATTCCATTATCCTCGATATAAAAGAATAAAATAAATAAATTAGATTTAAAAATAAATCACACACATACATACATACATACATCAACACACACACACACACACACACACACACACACACACACACACACACACACACAACAACCACATACACCACACACACACACACACATAATCTAAGAGACAGACAGACAGAGGAGAGAGAGGGGCGGGGGGGGGGGGGGAGGG
>CM054136.1:70329833-70359833 GCA_028751875.1 Rapana venosa | reverse complement strand
TCCCCAGTCTTCCCACTGAGCCCACAGCACACTCACTCTGGGTAGGAGCCGGCCGGAGTCCGAAAATTCCCTATGACACTTATGGGATTCGAACCCGCAACCTTTCAGTCCGTAACCCAAAGGCGCTAATGACTGCGCCATGGTGGCTGGCTAGTTGATGGCATTCTCTCCATACACAGTAGCGAAATGGCTGATAGATGAACCACTGCCTTCACCCAGAAACAGTGCAGGGCCACTCTGGCTGGGGGCCTTGCAGACACATCAGACATTCGACCTCACACCTCGTGTTACCATCAGATCTCCTGTGTGGACGCTCTGCTCACTACACTATCCCCGTCAGGAGGGTGGCTCTGCTATTTGATTCCAGAAAAGTCGTTCAGATGAGACTATGAAACGAGGTCCCGTGTGTGGAACACACGCAGAACATCTTGCCGACACACATGTTAAAACCTCTTCTGTTTTTCACAAGAGTAGGCCATGGTGTGCCAGTAGGAGCGGATGGCAAAATTTTCAAAAGTGCATACAAACGGGGAATGAATGTTAAAGAAAAGAAAAAAGAAAGTAAGAAAAAGAAAAGCACGCGAGTGCTTATTTCGTTATCCTCAAAATAGGAGAATAAGATGAATAAATAGATGAAATAATAGTGCAATGTATTTTAGTTACTAAGATCATACAGAATAGCAAGCCTACTTTGTTTGTTTCTGAACCCAGTGAAGGAAAAAGAGATGCTCGAATCAAAATAAATAAATAAATAAATAAGCAAAATGAAATCAAATCAACAAAATATATTTTTTAAAAGCCAAAACTGATAAAGAAAGAACAAACGAAGGAAACGAAGAAGGTAGGAAAATAGCCTTGATTATAATTTTATTTCATCAAACTAATTCTATCTATCTATCTATCTATCTGTCCCGTAGTCTGACGACCGTGGGGGCACCTTCAAAGACTCAGCAACCAGTTCCCTCCATTCTTCTCTCTGTTCTGCCTTTCTCAGGGTTTTGTTGAGTTCTAGGCCTGTCCATTCACTGATGTTATCCTCCCAGCTCTTCCTTGGTCTGCCTCTTCTTCTTCCTCCTTGGACAGTGCCTTGCAAAACTGTCTTTGTAATTCCTTGGGATCTTGTGACATGCCCATACCACTTAAGTTTACGCTTTTTCACGATCGTTAGAAGGTTCTCATAGGGTCCAATGGTTTGCTGGATTCTGTTATGCACGCTTTCGTTGCTTATGTGGTCTTTGTAGGAGATGCCAAGGAGTCTCCGAAAGCATCTCATCTCCACTGCCTGTACTCTTCTCTCCAAATCTGCAGTCAGGGTCCATGATTCACAGGCATACAGAAATATAGATATGACAAGGGAGCGCATTAGTCTGATCTTGGAGATAAGTGAGATATTCTTATCTCTCCAGATGGTGTTTAGTTTTGACAAAGCTGTTATTGTCTGTGCAGTCCTGCATACTACTTCTGGCTTGGATCCCTGGTCGGATACAATGGCTCCAGGTACTTGAAGCTTTGAACTGTTTCCAGCTTCTGGTCATTAACCCTGATATCAGTGCTAATGCCGTTGGTGTTATTAGTCATCAGTTTGGTCTTCTCTGCACTGATTTCCATGCCGTATGTTTTGGAGGCCTTATCCAAGTGTTCTGTTAGGCTGGCAAGCTCTTTTTCTGATCTGCTATTCCATCAATGTCATCTGCGAAGCGGAGGTTTGTGATCGTTCTGCCCCCAATGCTGACTGATCCTTCATGATGTTCCAGTGCATCAGCCATGATTCTCTCAAGGAAGATGTTGAAAAGGGTGGGTGAGAGTAGACAGCCCTGCCTTACTCCAACTGTTGTTCGAAACCATTCTCCAATGTTGTTGTTGTAGTACACTGCACTGGTGGCCTCGCTGTACAGCTGTTTGATGACTCTGATCAGGTTTGCATTGATGCTGTACAAGTTCATGGTTGCCCACAAAGCTGCATGCCACACCCTGTCAAATGCCTTCTTAAAATCGATAAATACGTGGTATAGGTCTTGTTGATGTTGAAGGTACCGCTCACATAGTATTCTGAGGTTGAATATCTGTTCTGTTGTGCTGCGTCCTGCTCTGAAACCTGCTTGTTCCTCAGCAATGATGGTCTCTGCTTGTGGCTTCAGTCTATTCAATATTATCTGCAGCATGACCTTGCTTGGGTGACATATGAGGCTGATTGTGCGGTAATTATGGCATTGTTGTAGATTTCCTTTCTTGGGGAGGGTGATGATGAGTGACTGCGTCCATGGTGTTGGCCACTTTCCTGTCTGCCAGATCTTGTTGCAGATTCTTAGTAGGGCGCTGATCATGGCTTCCCCTCCAGCTTGGACCAACTCAGCTGGAATGTTGTCAGCCCCTGCTGACTTCCCCTTTTTCAGCGATCTGACTGCTGTTTCCACTTCTTCTCGGAGGATAGGGTGACTGTCTGTGTCTTTGCTTTTGCAAACTAATTACCCAAATCAATAATAATAATAATAATAATAATAATAATAATGATGATGATGATGATGACGACAACAACAATAATAATAATAATAATAATAAAATTTAACATGAAATCTAAAAGGAACAACAGACAAATCTTTTCTTTCTGACGTATAGTGTGAAGAACGACTAAAACTTTTTTTTCTATTACGTGTGTGTGTGTGTGTGTGTGTGTGTAAAAACAAAACGAAAGAAGAAAAAAAATATTCCCAAGCGGGGAATCGAACCCCGGCCGTCGCGGTGAGAGCGCGAAATCCTAACCACTAGACCACTTGGGACATACTGAAAAATGGGACAAAAAATAGTATATATATCTGCAATATTACTGTCGTTTTCCTTCTCCTGTGCACCTACAAGACCATGCTGCAGACATTGCCTACGAATGTGATGTTCGAATGTTCGCTGTATTTATCTAACATCCTGCAAACGATAGAAGCGCTTTCTGATCCACGGTAACTGCGTAAGTCACTGTTGAAGAACGCTTCTGTGGGCCAAGCTACGCCTTCCTTATCAATATTCATGACAAGAGTTTTGTCATCTTACAGTTGATTGGTCAAAAGAAAGCAACAAGTATTTCATGCGGTCGCAGACGACCGAACAAGTCTCAACGAGTTTTCTGGCGTGCAGGTGGATATTGATGATGTCAATTTGAAAGCTTCAAGAGTGGACAGTGATGTAAAACTTGAGTGCGAAGTTGTTACCTGGAAAACTGATGTCAGTGTCTCTGGTCCCAAATGGTGAAGTGATGATCTTTGTGTAAGTTCATTAATTTTCACATCATTATTTTTCCTTTGCCGTTCATGTGTCTGTGTCTGTGCGTGCGTGCGTGTGTGCGTATGCGCGCGCGCGCGCGGGCGTGTGTGTGTGTGTGTGTGTGTGTGTGTGTGATTTTTTGTTGTTGTTGTTGAAGTTATCTTGTAACGTTTAAACCAATATGAAATGTAGCTTTCTTGTGTCTTTGGAGATTATAATACTTATCAATGGGCCTGTCAGTATTGTAATTGCCCTTCATGGGATGATATGTATCCCTGTGCCTGTCCGTATTGTAGCCTAATTGCCCTTCATGGGATGATTAAAGTGTTTTTGACTTGACTTGACTTGACTTGACATGTGACTGATTTGGGTTTTGCACTTTTGATACTAACTTACACACTGTGCCATCCTTTAGTGTCACGATAACGATAATTATGTTGCACATCATTATGCACAGGGGGGAGGAGGGGTGGGTGGGTAGCGGATAGCCCAGTGGTTAGAACATTGAGCTCGCAATCTGACGACCTGGGTTCGATTCCTGTTCAATGGAGATATTTTCCCCTGGAGTTAACATCTGTGCAGACTCCACTCTCCCCAAAAGTCCTTCGGATGAGACTATAAACCGAGGTCCCGTGTGCGAACGCACGCAGAACATCTTGCGCACGCGTTAAATCCTGTTCCGCTTTTCGTAAGAGTAGGCCATTATGTGCCGGTGGGAACAGATGACAGAATTTGCGAAACCGCATACACACGGGGACTGGATGTAAAAAAAAAGTGCACATAAGTGCTTATTCCATTGTCCTCGATATAAAAGAATTTTTTTTTAATTTAATTCAAAAAATAAACGCAGGCCCTCTTTGATATGTAATGGCGAAAGTATGGGGCCTACCTTTGAGGACTTTCATTGTCAGGGCAAGTGACATTGTCATCAATTATCGTGATTGTTATTTTTATCAATATGTTGTTGGTGTTGTTCAGTGTTGTCCGTTCTGTTGTTGTCGCTGTTGTTTCTGTCATTGTTGTCGTATAATGAGGAGGAGGAGGATGAAATATGTGAGATGATGATGATGACTAGTAGTAGTAGTAGTAGTAGTAGTAGTAGTAGTAGTAGTAGAAGTAGTAGTAGTAGTAGTAGTAGTGTAATTGTTGTTGCTACTGTTGTTGCTGCTGCTGTTGTTGCTATCACTACTATTGTCAATATCATCCTTATTATCATCATCATTCATGTTGTTGTCCTCTCTCTCTCTCTCTCTCTCTCTCTCTCTCTCTCTCTCTCTCACCTCTGAGTTGATCTATTTGAAAATTTATCTTCTACTGAGGGCCAGATTGCATTAATGATAGATATACACTTAAATAAATGAATAAGCAAATAAATAGATAAATAAGTTTAAAGATGTGTGCTGATTCCTTTCCCTCAGAATAAATTTGTTAGGTTTGTTTTTTAACAGATTTGTTCCTTGGTTGATCATTCTGTTCATCTTATTCAGGACAAAGGTTGGATGGAGAGAAAAAAACTGTGTTAATTGGCTATGTCTCTCCATTGCAAAAATATCATCACCATCTCTCTTTCTATCTCTCTCTCTCTCTCTCTCTCTCTCTCTCTCTCTCTCTCTGATATTGTAATACACACACACACACATAGATAAATAGATAGATAGATAGATAGATAGATAGATAATAATAATGTATGGAATTTATATAGCGCTTTAGATAGATAGATAGATAGATTCATACATTCATACATACATACATGTATACATGTACACACATTGATACATAGATGCATACACTGATATAAAGATCGATATTCAGATCCATAGATCGATACATAGATGCATAGACAGATACATAGATGGATATAAAAGTAAATGAGTAAAAGCGAAGTATCCACGTACCTTCTTTTCAATTTCATGTTCAGTTTAACACAAGGGTTTTGATTTTACGTTGGTTAGTGAATTCATCTTCTTGTTCTTTCTTAGTTTCAAATCTAAGTTCCAGCACTATTCACCTTCACCTAACCACAAGCCAAAGTCTTGTAGACCATTGGAGCACCACGATCAAAATTAATACAAAACAAGAAAGATACATTTATTAAACCTATTCAAAATAGGACGTTAAAGGAAGGAGAGTTGATCAGACACCCACACAGACAGCAAGAATGGAGTGGTCTGAGACCTACCTGTTGGAACTGGCTCTGCTAAAGGGATACTTCGTTGTGAACAAACATGAGCCCCCTTAGGAATTTCATTTCATTTCATACCACTTTAGGTCACGGCAGATTTCTCTGCTTGAAATTCGGGCTGTTCTCCCCGGGAAGAGCGCGTTGCCACAAGAGCAGCGCCATCCTTTTTTTTTTTGTCCTGTCTGCAACTGTATTTGTTTCCCTATCAGAGTGGCTTTTTTCTACAAAATTTTTCCAGGGACAACTCTCTTGTTGCCATGGGTTCTTTTACGTACACTAAATGAGTTTTGCACCCGGGACCTCAGCTTATTGTCTCATCCAAAAGACCAGCACCCAGACCACCACTCACGGTCTAGTGGATGGGGGAAAGTTTCGGGCACAAACCGGTATTGAACCACCACACACATGAAACGGGGCTGTTCGCTTTCTAAGCAGGTGCGCTACCTCTAGACCACTGGATTCCGCTAAGTCTTGTTTGTAAGTCCAGCCAGCTACAGTGACCGTATCAGGGCTATCACCTGGTCAATGGTTTATGCCCCCAAACTTTTCCCCTTCCACTACAGTGTGAGTGGTGGTACGTCTGGGTGCTAGTCTTTTGGATAAGATGATGAGCCGAGGTTCTGTGTGCGGCACGCATTTAGTGAAAAGAACCCACGGCAACAAGAGAGTTGTCCCTTAGCAAAATACTGTAGAAAAAAGCCACTCTGATAGGGAAACAATTACAGCCGCAGACAGGAAAAGAAAAACAAAATAATGGGTAGCGCTAGAGCTGTTCTTGCACCTAAGTGTGTTCGCGCGCGCGTGCGCGTATGTGTGTGTGTGTGTGTGTGCGTGCGTGTGTGTGTGCGTGTGTGCGCGTAAATTTGAATTATCTTAATTATGTTGAGAAAAGTTGCATGCGTGTAAATAATTTGAGTGCAAGGGCTTGATTTGTTTGTTTTACAAGATTCAGCCCTATATAAATTCTATATAATTATTTATTATTATTATTATTATTGTTATTATATTATCATTGTTGTTATTATTATGGCGACGCGCTCTCCCCGTGGAGAGCAACCCAAATGGCAGGCAGAGAAATCTGCCTTGACTTGTGTTGTATACAGTACAATTGCATAAAAATTAAAATGGTGCATATTAAAAGACCAAAGAGAAAAGCCAACTCATTTGTGGTTCCTTCTATCAGCACCCTAGCCTATCATAAGGATCAAAGCTTTGGGGGGGGGGGGAAGAAAACACATAAACAAAAATTAAAAAAAATAAGGAAACAAATATTCCCTGAGACCTCAAAAATGACAACATTCAGCTCTTGTCAGGGACAGACAGACAGAAAGAACTCGAACTCCACAATGTTTTATTCAGGGTAATTAGATAAGCCCTAGGCTTCTTTTTTTTTTTTTTTTACACCAGGCCCTCAGGAGAGAGAGAGAGAGAGAGAGAGAGAGAGAGAGAGAGAGAGAGAGAGAGAGAGACGTATTAACTCATTTCAGACCGAAAATACCCCGTTCTCTAAGGAATTTAGAAAAAGAAGAAAAAAACACAAAATAGACCTCTCACTCAGCCAGTTCTGTTCAAGATGGGTCAGCAGTGGTAGTGCAATGCAGGAGTTTCCTTTTTTTTTATTTTCAATAACTTTTAAAAATTCAATTTGTTGCTGTAAATACATAATTGTGCATGGCAAGCGCTATCAATAACAATAAACGTTAACCATTTGCAGCGGTATGTTCATGAATATGCTTGGGTTTCTCTGCTCAATGAACCACCATCATACCAGACAGTCATGATTTCTTCTTCTGAAACTCCCTAAGAAGTCGCTGTGGCACTGTACAGAATGCCCAGCAGTGTCCAGTCTTCAGCAAGGTGAACCTGGCAGAGCGCATCTTTCTTCAGGGTGCATGCTGGGTATTTTTGTGTTGTCCACGACACTGGCCCTAGCTGGTCTGCTATTATACAAAAAGTTGACTTTTTTTTTAACGTGGTCAGGACCATCTGCATGCCTTTGCACACGGGACCTCAGTTTACAAAGTTTATAATAGTTGAAACTGTAAAAAAAAAAATCCAAATTAAAAAACAAAAAAACGCTTCATTCGAAGAGAGGATGATTTTGAAATCAGTACACATTACAAATGCAAAAGGGGTGGGGGAGGTGTTTCTTCAGGTGGACACCAGCCGAGAATTGAACTCGTTGCCTCAGTAAGCATCGTTATTATCAGGAGTTAATTAATGCTCTAAGCAATGCAGTCTTTGCCTCCCCAGTGCACTCACCCACCCGTTTGCTTGGAATTGGGTTTTTTTTCAGAAAGTCTGATCATTTTGTATATTCCATGCATTAGTAACATTATTTTTGTCTGAACTGTTTTGTCCTGGGAAGCAGGTTTGTGAAGTTGTAAACACTAGGATAATAGTCACTGCATATCCGCTCTGAAGTGTAATTTACCTGTATTGCCCTGCATATGTTTTCTCTTTGGGGGGAGGCTCCTTTTTTATTCCTTTGTTTGTTTGTTTGGGTGGGGGTAGGTTTTTTTAGGTGTGGTTTTGGGGGTTTTTTTGGGGGGTGTTGTTTTTTGTTGGGGGTTGGGTTTTTTGGGGGGGAGGGTGTTTTTGTTTTGTTGGGGGGGGGGGGGGGGTGTTGTCACAAGCTTAAGGGCAGTGCAAGGCTCATAAATTATGACATACTGACAGACAACAATAGCTGCTGTCTGAGCATTGCCACGAAGAAGAATATTTATTTTTTCTTCATTTGAAGTTTTTATCTTCTTTCACAATTAGGTGGAGGGGGGGGGGGGGGGGGGGGGTTACAATCTGAGGATGGTAAATCTAGTTGAATGACTGACGACGTCTTCAACGCAGCCTTATTTTGTTTTGGAATAGTGAAGGCACTGAATCAGTTAGTATTATTGGTGATGGATGTCACCAAGGAAAGATGGAGTCTTCAGACATTGTTAGATATTTTTATTTGTATTTTATCTCGAGGATAATGGAATAAGTACTCATGTGCTTTTTTTCATCCAGTCCCCCTGTGTAGGCAGTTTTGTCAATTTTGTCATCCGTTCCCACCAGCACACAATGGCCTACTTTTCCAAAAAGCGGAACGAGTTTTAACGTGTGCGCAAGATGTTCTGCGTGCGTTCGCACACAGGACCTCGGTTTATAGTCTCATCCGAAGGACTTTTGGGGAGAGTGGAGTCGGCACTGATGTTAACTCCAGAGGAAAAAATTTAATCCTCTTGAACGGGAATCGATGAGGAGATTGCTTTCTGCGTGTAGGGACTGAACCTGAGCGAACATTCATGCGATATTTTGGAACTGAACGAGATGGCAGATTCCCCATAAACAACACCAAATGAGATTCTTCTTCTTCGTTGTTGAACGCTCAGACAGCAACTCCTGAAGTCCCGACAAATGCTGCCGTGCGCTGAAGGCCCTCCAGGGGTCCAAAGAGTTTGTCCCTCATCGGCAGGTCAGTAGGCCAGATATCGGCCTGTCCTCAGGTTTTTGGTGTGTTGGATGGACAGGTACGGAGGAAATCCGGGAGGAAAAGATAATCAGATAGATCGAAGAAGTCACTAGTGGTAGCCTTTGAAAATAAAAAATTTTAAAAGACAGGGGAGAAAAAAAATTAATAACCTGTTAAACTTGGTACTAAAAGTGATTCCGACCATACTTCTACTTATCCCCCCACCCTCCAGATCCATGGAATCAGAAATCGCCACCTCTGCCACCTCTGCTGTCCTCCTCACCCTCTCTTCAAACAGATAGAGGCAACGTATCTAAGATGGTTGGAATGTTGCGCTGGTTGCGTCATGTAGTCTGCTTCTATATTTAGCCGCGCGGCAGGTAAAGCTTAGGCCTAACCTTACCCCTCCCTCTCCCCCAGACTACAACAAACAGGTGAGAGAGGCGGTGAGTCAAAAGGTGAGCAGCTTTCCCTCCTGCCTGCCTGCCTTGCCAGTGGTGCAGCGTTGCTCTGTGGCTCTGTTGCTGAGTGCTCAGTCGCACTATTTGCAGCGATGATTCAATCTGACCTCCATTGCGCCATTTGAGCATAGAGAATTGTTAGGGCATTGTCAGGTAGGACAGCTCTCTCTCTCTCTCTCTCTCTCTCTCTCTCTCTCTCTCCTCTCTCTCTCTCTCTCTCTGTCTCTCTGTCTCTCTCTCTTTCTTGTGTTTTGCCAGTAAATCTTTGCAGTGTACTTGTGGTTGGGTTGTTTTTTTCATTATTATTATTGATATCAGGTGGGGGGGGGTTTTCAACTTGATTTTGTTGATGCCATTTTAAGATTGGCAATTCAGTCATTGCATTTTTTCATAAGTAATTCTCTCTCTCTCTCTCTCTCTCTCTCTCTCTTCTCTCTCTCTCTCTCTCTCTCTCTCTCTCTCTCTCTCTCTCTCTCTCTATTCGTAGCTACTGTTTAAAACAATTGTCCAAAAAAAATACTAGTCACAAGTTTATTCATGATACGTGTCACACATTGACAAGTTACAGATGATGTCAACACTAATTACTGAATATTTAAAACAAAATTTTGCGTTAAAAGATCGTATTCTTGTCGGCTTCGAATGTTTTGTTTTATATATTCGCTTATCTGAGGACAACCGATGATAGCTAAATGATAATAATTATCATAATAATTTCTGGTAATAGTGATGATGATGATGATTTTTTTTTTAATGTTTAAAGCGTCGTCCGTTTTTAAAGAATGCAAAGAAATGAAAGATTCTACACAAAATGTTATTGTGGTTATCTTGGTAATGAATTTTCGTAGATTTTCTTCGTCCATTTTTCAGCGAATTTTGTAAATAAAAATTGTGCCTAAAACAATGTGCCAAATCTCCCATTCTTCTCCTTCTTCTTCGCAATTCTTCTTCTTCGCAATTCTAATTCTTCTTCTTCTTCACAATTCTTCTTCTTTTTGCAAGTCTTATTCTTCTTCTTCGCAATTCTTCTTATTATTATTTTTCTTCTTCTTCACCTTTTTCTTCTTCTCCTCCTTCTTCGACATTTAAAATGATTTATTTTTAACGGAGA
This sequence comes from Rapana venosa, assembly GCA_028751875.1. Taxonomy (NCBI): domain Eukaryota; kingdom Metazoa; phylum Mollusca; class Gastropoda; order Neogastropoda; family Muricidae; genus Rapana; species Rapana venosa. The sequence continues at coordinate 70,349,373 of CM054136.1, read as the reverse complement.
CTCCATACTGCGCTCTCAGTGACCATCGTTTCACTACTTCCACACTCTGACCAGTAGACAACCATCTCCTCCTCCCTGCAAAATACACTATCTTAAAGGGAAAAAAGGAAGATCCATATCCATTCTGAAGTAGATATATGAAGAAAACAAATCACTTGGGGGGTTTTTTTGCGCATTCGATTACTCGGTCGCTAATACACATTCGTGCACATAATAGCGCATGAATTGTCAAAGAGTGGTGTCTGCACACTAATACATAATTAACTGCATGCTCACAGTACAGTAACACGCGCAAGTGCACACATTTATAACCGTGGTCTATAGTTTTGTTTTGTTAATACATAAGTAGGTTCAGTGTTCATTTACAACAGTCTGTTTCTGATTCCAGGTGGCAGTCTTTTATCAATCGACGGGAAAATTGTCTTTGACTTGGAAACAGGAACTGACGTTGAAGTGAGCATAAACTGTCCGTGGTGGTACAAGCACTACCCTGAAGAAACAAACTGCTCTTGGCGCCCGTTATCAGGCCATTTATTGCCCTGTGCAAACAAGGTGGTTTCAAGGTGTTTACACTCACGAAGGTTGAAAGGAAATAATCCCATTTTGGTTCAAGAAATGAAATATGGACGACTAAAACTTATTCTTTGAGTGGGCCCTCCAAGTGTGTAATTATTGGAATTCTTTGCTCGTTCCTTGTGTAGAAGACTGTTTCTGGACCAAGGAAGATGCCGTTGAAAGCTTCCTACGCTGCCTCCCTGACCTGCACCATCCTCAGATGCTGGCTGATGGCAGTGGCCACTCTGGCCACCTTCTCGGAGGCCGTGGTCTCCAGGTGCCCTGACGGCCAGTTCTTCAGCACCAGTGCCCGCTCCTGCCTGGCCTGTGCCCTGTGCCCCAAAAACCTCATCATCCGAGTACCCTGCAGTCCGCACTCGGACACCATCTGTGGGCCTTTCTTCGAGTTCTACGAGTTCCACCAAGCCCCTCGGCCAACTCTCCACGACTCGGACTTCATTCAGGATAAGGGCAGTCACAGTCAGCACAACGTGGACTCGGACCGCAGTCCTCATGTCACCCACCGCGCTTCACATGCCACGGATGGCGAGCAGTCTGAGGAGGAGTCTCTTCCACCTGGTGAATCAGTGGCACGGAATCCTACACACGATGACTCTGGGGGTCAGGGGACTCGCGACTTTCAGGATCTGGAGTACCTACTCCCTGGAGAAGGCAAGGCCGGGGATGAAGGTTCTGCATCCTGGGAGGGAAGCCTGGACAGGCCCAGAGTGCAGACCCCAGAGGAGGAGGAGAGGCAGTGGAAGGTGCTGGCCTTGGCTCTGATCATCGTCCTGTGCGTCTTCTGCATCATGCTCGTCCTCTTCATTTTCATTGTCTGCTACTTCAGGGCCAGCCGGTCACACAGGAGGAAGGCGGCCTTGTGGAGTTCAGGTGAGGCTGGGTGCTCTCTGGAGAACTTCCTCCCTCCTGCCTGCCTGCTGCACACACACACACACCACACACACACACACACACACACACACACACACACACACACACACACACACACACACACACACACACACACACGCACGCACACACACACACGCACACGCACGCACGCACACACACACACTACATATATATATATATAGAGACAGACAGACAGACAGACAGACAGATAGATAGATAGATAGATAGATAGATAGATAGATAGATAGATAGATAGATAGATAGATAGATAGATAGATTGATTGATTGATTGATTGATTGATTGATTGACGATCACCAAGTACCTTTCTGCCTGCACACACAAACTGTGACTGATAGCGGTGATCAGAAAGCTGTTTCATAATATGTTGTTGTTATTGTTGTTTATCGTTCATTCCCCAGCTTAACACTATAGGGGTCACCCAGAATGTGCACTCTGACTCACTCATCCCCCCTGGGAATCACTGTGAGATAGAAACTGCGCACTGAATGATGCGTGTGTGTATGACTGTTTTCAAGTACCTCGCCATATAGGCAGCCATACTACGACTACAGAGGATTTTTTTTTCTTCCATTAAGGAGAGAGCAGGCTGTTATGTTAAGAGCTTGTCATAGCTGAAGGCAATCTCATCTCAACATTTTTACTACAACATAACAACATTTTAGTGTAGACCCTGGCATTTAGCTGACATCAATAACTGACACAGCTTTTTGGCCTGAGCCGGTTCCATAGATATGATTATGTATTCAAACTCCCCGAAGTCCGAATGCAGCTACCTTAATTCAATGGTGGGTCGAAACGGTCGCATCCCCAACCCACCCAACCCTACCCCCAAAAAAAGGCAACTGAAGCAGTTGAAGATTGTTGGAAAGTGTGTAACGTTGTCCTCGGGGTTAAGGAGGCAGGGTGGGACATACAAGGCCGAGGAAACGGGAAAAACGAAACGTACGTCCAAAAGTGCGCGCTGTTGTACAGGTGTGCACTGTTTCTTTAGTCAGACTAGACGCAGACAAGAAAGCAATTTTTAATGCTTCACATTGTGTGTGTGTGTGTGTGTGTGTGTGTGTGTGTGTGTGTGTGTGTGTGTGTGTGTGTGTGTGTGTGTGTGTGTGTGTGTGTGTGTGTCATCATGCCATGAATTTCAGTGAATTGGCAATGACCTAAGTTTTTGAATTTAAATACAGCTGTTGTAGATAATATAACTATCTTAAAACTCTCTCTCTCTCTCTCTCTCTCTCTCTCTCTCTCTCTCTCTCTCTCTCTCTCTCTCTCTCTCTCTCTCTCTCTCTCTCTTATTCATTATCCCCAAAATAAAAGAATTTGATTCTCTATCTCTCTCTCCCTCTCTCTCCCTCTCTCTCTCTCTCTCTCTCTCTCTCTCTCTCTCTCTCTCTCTCTCTCTCTCCCTCCCTCCCTTCCTCTCTCTCTCTCACTCTCTCTCCCCCTCCCCCCACCTCTCGCTCTCTCACTCACTCACTCCCCCCCCCCCCTTCCTCTCTCTCTCTCTCTGGTTTACAGGATGCTTATAATATTGTGTTTGTTATTACTGTATCCGATCTCGGGTGGCTTTGTTCATGTCGGGTATCCACTTACCTCCTAACACCTTTCTGAGGTCTTCCCGCCCGCTGGGGGTGCAGACAGGACAGAAATTGCCCCTCTTCTCTTCTCGCAGCGTGCTTCTACCCGGGTGCCTTTGACCGGGTATCAGCCACCTACCCCACCCCCAGACCTCGTAGATTTATGCTTGGCATCTATCTACCCGGGGTGGATCTCACCTTACACTCCTCATGCCATGGTCAGAATTTTTTTTTTTTTTTTGCAGAGGTGGGGGGTTACAATGTGGGTTGGTTGCTGGTGTTGAATATGTAGATTGTAAAGTTTGGCAAAAAGTTGTGGAGAGTTGGAGAAGTTCGTTTTGAAACATATTCTTCCTTCTTATTCTCTTCTTCGCTTCTCTTCTTCTCTTCCTCTTCTTCCTCTTCTCTTCTTTTCTTCTCTTCTCCTTCTCTCTCTTCTCTTTCCTCTTCTCTTCTCTTCTCTTCTCTCTCTTCTCTTCTCTTCTCTTCTCTTCTCATCCTCTTCTCTTCTCTCCTCTTCTCTTCTCTTCTCATCCTCTTCTCTCCTTCTCTTCTCTTCCCCTTCTCTTTTCTCCTCATCTCCCTTCTCTTCTCTTCTCTCCTCTACTCTTCTCTTCTCCTCTCCTCTCCTCTCCTCTTCTCTTCTCTTCTCTTCTCTTCTCTTCTCTTCTCTCTTCTTCTCTCCCTTCTCTTCTCTCCTCTTCCTCTTCTCTTCCCCTTCTCTTCTCTCCTCTTCTCTCTTCTCTTCCCCTTCTCTTTTCCTCCTCATCTCCCTTCTCTTCTCTTCTCTCCTCTAACTCTTCTCTTTCTCTCTCCTCTTCTCTTTCGTCTTCTCTTCTCTCCTCTAACTCTTCTCTTTCTCTCCTCTTCTCTTCTCTTTCTCTTCTCTCCTCTACTCTTCTCTTTCTCTTCTCTTCTCAGTTCTCTTCTCTTCTCTTCTCTTTTCTTCTCTTCTCTTCTCAGTTCTCTCCTCTTCTCTTCTCTTCTCTGTCCCTTCCTTGCCTGGTCTTCTCCTGTGCTTGTCACTCTGCAGGCAGGAGATCTGCCCTCAGGCCTCAGCGATACATGCCGATATCAGAGTAGATGTGTGTGTGTGTGTGTGTTGTGTGTGTGTGTGTGTGTGTGTGTGTGTGTGTGTGTGTGTGTGTGTGTGGTTGTTGTTGTCGTTGTTGTTGTTGTCGTCGTCGTCGTCGTTGTTGTTGTTGTTGTTTGTGTGGTATGTGTGTGTGTTGTGTTGTTGTTTGTGTGGTATGTGTGTGGCGTGTGTGTTTGTGTGTGTGTTGTTTTGTGTGGCGTGTGTGTGTGCGTGTGTGTTGTTTGTGTGTGGTGTGCGTGTGTGTTGTTTGTGTGGTATGTGTGTGTTGTATTGTGTGTGGGTGTGTGTATGTGCGCGCGCGCGCGTGTGTGTGTGTGTGTGTTTGGACAGGATGCATGTTAGGTATAGCATTTTCATGTCTCCGTAACACATCAAACGCTGACACGAATGACAAGATTTCTTTATTTATACCACTTTAAGTCACCGCAGATTTCTCTGCGTGAAATTCCGGCTGCTCTCCCCGGGGAGAGCGCGTCGCCACAAGAGCAGCGCCACCCATTATTAATTTATTTTTTATTTTTCCTGTCTGTAACTGTATTTGTTTCCCTATCAGAGTGGCTTTTTTCTACATAATTTTGCCAGGTACAACTCTCTTGTTGCCGTGGGTTCGTTTACGTGCGCTAAATAATTATGTGTAACACACGGAACCTCGGTTTATCGTCTCATCCGAAAGTCTAGCACCCACACCACCACTCGAAGGTCTAATGGATGAGGAATCTGTAACGTGCATATTTGATTTTCTGTAGAATTATGTACGTATGTGTATTATATATACTCGAAGCAAGTCTGGATTTGAAGTTGACCTTGGAGATCGTAACACTCCCCTCCTCCCCCCCCCCCCCCCCTTCCTCCCCTTCCCCTTAATTCAATATTCAAATAATTACATGAATTCCCAACCATCCTCCCCCCCCCCCCCCCCCCCCCCCCCCCCTGTTAGGTGACAACCCCACCCCACCGCCCACCCCCACTCCTCTTCCCACTCTGCACCCCACCCCGCACAATAGACAGTGGAATGGAAGTAAACTGAAAGGGAGAAAATGAAAGGAGGCATGCAAGGCTATAGCCGCTATATAAATTATATACACGGCTGACAACTAGCTGCCTGACTGTATCAGGGACGTACAGCAGTGGTTTCATGGCCTCCCGCGACCCACCAAGGTATGCCAAGGCAGTAAAGCTACTGTGACAGCAATACAGGTCATCAGATACACTTACTTGTGCATGCAGGCATGCATGCACACACACACACACACACACACACACACACACACCACACACACACACACACACACACACACACATTGCGAGACACATCCAACGCCTAGCGTAGTGTGGAAGGTTTAGCTTGCAGACAAAAAAATAGTTGTTTTTAAAAAATAATTTGTTTTAAGAAGAATGAGGAGGGGTAAGGAGGAGGAGGAGGAGGATTATATAACAACAATAATAATTATGAAGAGATGACATAGGGAGAAAGAAAACAAAAAGAAGAAAAAAAGATTGTACAAAAACAATATGTGAAAGAGGACGACGGAAGGAGAGAAGTGCGTCTAGACGAGATAATAGAAGACAAGACAAGACCAGAGGATATAATATAATATAATATAATATAATATAATATAATATAATATAATATAATATAATATTATAGATATAATACAATATCATTTATATGATATTATGTAATATAATGATTATATAATATAATAGATATATAATTTAACATAAAACCACCTGGTTGTTGTAGACTGGAGGCATTAAATAATAGAAAAACGATGACTTCACTTTCCGCCTTAAGAAACAGGTTAGAGAAACGAAGTGGCGTTAGTTGTATTCAATTCCCACCCATTACATGCCGAAGTCGGATGCATGCGCTGGGCCTGATTGTCAGGCGCTTAACGGCAGCGCAACGCATTTTTCGCTCATTTGACAGACAGCTGTAGTTGCTGTCTGAACGTCCGATGGAGGAGGAGGAGAAGAAACTCCATGGGGTGGGGTTAGCTGTAACATCGTCGATTGGTTGACAGTCTGCCCTGGAAGAGTTGATCATTATTCTGTTTGATTTTCCCGCCAAATTGGGAAGAAAGGGCAAGGCAGGGAATCGAACCCAGAACCTCACGGTGTACATGGCAGCTGGCACCTTCCTTTTTGTCTTTTTTCGTTTTTTAGATAATGCATTTTGTATTTGAGAGAAATGCCTGTAGAAAACATTTGAAAACTTTTTTTTTTTTTTTTTTTTTGGGGGGGGGGGGGGGGGGGCGCAGTGAGAAACTGCAATAAATAGAAAACTCACCAGCACAAGAATCATACATACATACATACATACATACATACATACATACATACATACATACATACATACATACATTCATTCATTCATACATTCATTCATACATTCATTCATACATACATACATACATACATACATACATACATACATACATACGTACATTCATACATTCATTCATACATACATACATTCATTCATACATAGACAGGATGGCACGTAGTTAGACAGACAGAGCTATAGATGGAAATTAAATTATCTGTTAAGAAAATTGCACGTGTGTGTATGTAGGTTGTGGCGTTTTCAGTCAATAGCAGATCATGGTTTTATAATAATGATAATAATAATAAATGTTTGGAATTTATATAGCGCTGAATCTTGCAAAGGAACAAATCAAAGCGCTTACATTCCAATAATTTACACTTATGCAATCATTCATGAATAAAATAAAAAGATATCAATATTACACACACGCGCGCACGCACGCACGCACGCGCACAGCATGTGTATACACAGTGATGGAGATGGAGGTGGCCGCTAAAGAGTATGGATAGATAATGAGAGGGAAGATTTTAGTAAGGAAATAAATGTTTTGTGGCTGGATTTGAAAGTATCGCATGTAGGCTTTTGGCGAGGGGACAGAGGGAGGTCATTCCAGATGGATGGACCACAGACACAGAGAGAGCGACGGCCAACTGTGGTTTGCTTGAATTTCAATGTTCAGAAGCACAGAGTATCAACAGCTGAACGAAGGGAGCGGGATGGAGTGTACAGGTGAAGACAGTTGCAGAGATAAGAGGGTGGAGATTTGTGGTTATAACTAACCATGGGTGTAATCAGTGGGAGACTTCACTGTGTTTTGTGGGGATTATGAAAGAAAGGTTTTGCGTCAGTGTGGAGGAAAGGTCTCTTGGCTGAATGAGTTGTCACATGATGTGAATGGTCAGATTCTTAATAATTATTAGCATGAATGTATGTACAGTAAAACCATCATACATGGTGGATGGGGTGTCTCGTTTGTTTTTTTAATTTGAAGTTGTACATGTTTGTTGATTGAAAAAATAGCGAAAACCCATTTGGTACAAACTAATAGGAAAGTTAGGTAGTTTTGTTTTGTTGTCTTTTTAAAACTTTTTTTTTTGTGTGGTTGGTTGGGCTTTTTTTTTTATTGTTTATGGTTTGTTTTGGGGGGTAGTTGTTGTTAGTTTTTGTTTCTTAGATTGTTGGGAGTGGGGGTGCGTTGTTGGGAGGGGGGATGTTTGTTTGCTCGCTTTTCCTTTTTTGCATGATTTTTGTGTTTTGTTTTAAGGGTCATATTTCTGAGTCTGTGCATCTGAAAGTTTGATTAAGGAGGCCAAGAGTCGCACAGAAACGACTGTGGAACAAAAGTAATGCAAAAGGGAAAAACGTGTGATACATAAGCAAACAGTGTTTGTTTGTTGTTTTTATAATGAGTGGCACCACCACTCTTGTGGCGACAGTGCTCATTCTCCCTGTAGAGAGTAACCCGAATTTCGTGCAGAGAAATCTGCCTTTGACTGAAAGTAGTGTACAGTGTAACACTGAAAGTAGTGTACAGTGTAACACTGAAAGTAGTATACAGTGTAACACTGAAAGTAGTACACAGTGTAACACTGAAAGTAGTACACAGTGTAACACTGAAAGTAGTATACAGTGTAACACTGAAAGTAGTATACAGTGTTACACTGAAAGTAGTACACAGTGTAACACTGAAAGTAGTCTACAGTGTAACACTAAAAGTAGTCTACAGTGAAACACTGAAAGTAGTCTACAGTGTAACACTGAAAGTAGTCTACAGTGTAACACTGAAAGTAGTCTACAGTGTAACACTGAAAGTAGTCTACAGTGTAACACTGAATGTAGTCTACAGTGTAACACTGAAAGTAGTATACAGTGTAACACTGACAGTAGTATACAGAGTAACACTGACAGTAGTATACAGTGTAACACTGAAAGTAGTACACAGTGTAACACTGAAAGTAGTCTACAGTGTAACACTGAAAGTAGTCTACAGTGTAACACTGAAAGTAGTCTACAGTGTAACTCTGAAAGTAGTCTACAGTGTAACACTGAAAGTAGTCTACAGTGTAACACTGAAAGTAGTACACAGTGTAACACTGAAAGTAGTCTATAGTGTAACACTGAAAGTAGTCTACAGTGTAACACTGAAAGTAATATACAGTGTAACACTGAAAGTAGTACACAGTGTAACACTGAAAGTAGTATACAGTGTAACATTGAAAGTAGTACACAGTGTAACACTGAAAGTAGTCTACAGTGTAATACTGAAAGTAGTCTACAGTGTAACACTGAAAGTACTATACAGTGTAACACTGAAAATACTATACAGTGTAACACTGAAAGTAGTCTACAGTGTAACACTGAAAGTAGTATACAGTGTAACACTCAAAGTAGTATACAGTGTGTGTTACACAGTGTAACACTGAAAGTAGTACACAGTGTAACACTGAAAGTAGTCTACAGTGTAACACTGAAAGTAGTACACAGTGTATCACTGAAAGTAGTACACAGTGTAACACTGAAAGTAGTCTACAGTGTAACACTGAAAGTAGTCTACAGTGTAACACTGAAAGTAGTCTACAGTGTAACACTCAAAGTAGTCTACAGTGTAACACTCAAAGTAGTATACAGTGTCAAAGTCAAAGTCAAACTTTTATGTTCAGATGGTACATTGAATAAGCAGTGCATTTGCTTTTTTTCATCAAGCCGTCTATCTAAAGAAAAAAAAGCGAGAAAAAAAGATAATGTATATGCAGACATAGAGTTTAAAAAAACCTAATCTATGGTAAACTATACAAATCAAACCAGAAAAGACAATACATATCCGTATATGGAATTAAAAACAAAACAAAAAAGCTAGAAAAATATTAAACCATACGATTCAAATAATTCAAAAATCTTGAAAAAATATCCGTCATAACACAAACAAACAAGCAACAAAGAAAAACAAAACAAAACAAACAAAGAAGACAACACTGAAAGTAGTATACAGTGTAACACTGAAAGTAGTATACAGTGTAACACTGAAAGTAGTATACAGTGTAACATTATAATACACAATGGAAAAAAATTAAGCTTGTAGTGGTGGTGGTGGTGGTGGTGGTGAATGGAATTTGTATAGAGCTGAATCTTGTAAACCAAACAAATCAAAGCGCTTGCATTCAAAGCATTTGCATGCATTCAACCGTTCACAAAAGATTAACGAATTTTAAATTTACACAGAGAGAGAGAGAGAGAGAGAGAGAGAGAGAGAGAGAGAGAGAGAGAGAGAGAGAGAGAGAGAGAGAGAGAGAGAGAGAAAACAAAGAAGTAGAAGCACACCCAGTTCTGTGTTCTGACGGCAATTTCTAACCATTATTGCTGTCAACGAACCATTCACGCATATTTTTCTTTACATGAAGCAGAACTCCGTAAGCTTAGTTGTTTATAAATTTGAAAGGCCTGGCTCTGTCTCCCTGCCTGTCTTGTCTCTCTGCCTGCCTGTCCGCCTGTCTGTCCGTCTGTCTCTCTGCCTGCCTGCCTGTCTGTTTCTCTGCCTGCCTGCCTGTCTGTCTCTGTGCTTGCCTGTCTACCAGCCATCCTGACGCTTGCCTGCCTACTAAACTTTGCGGAATGTAGTCTGTTGTTTCTGGTGGTGCAGTTCAAAAGGTGTCGTGGGGTGTTTACTGTGTGTAATACAAACGTAGCCTCCGGGCCTGGCCTGCCCTTGCTCCACATAATTATATATACAGCACACCTGTCTGCCTCCTTCCTTCCTTCCTTTTTCTTCTTCTTCTTCGTCGAACGCTCAGACAGCAACTATTGTTGCCTGTTATATGAGCGAAAATACCTTGCGTTGCAGTTAAGCGCTTGACACTTCGGCGTGAGAGAGATGTTAAGTTCTAAGTCTTTCTGCTGGGGAAATAACAAAAAGGCAGGAGAATGGACCAAGAAGGCAGAAAATAGACATGGAGGAGGTGACAGGAAAATAACGAACAATGCAGATACAAAGAGAGGGGTAGAAAAGAGGGAATTCCTAGCACAGAATTTCCAGAAGGCGGGGGTGCTATTTATCCTGACAAGCTCCTCTCCCCCCCCCCCCCCCCCGGCATCCACACATGGGGTGCCTTCTTCCTCCACACGTCTGCTGTACTTCCATGTCATGTCTGACCTCTCCTGGAATGCAAAATTCTGTGATCATTGGCATTTGATGCGTCTGATCTAACGTAACTGGTGTGTTCCTAAAATGTCACGTTCCATGGTTTTTGTCGTTCGTTTTTTCTTGTATTCAATGTCTGTTCATCATAAGTGATATTAGAAGGGTTTTTCCCATCGTTGCATAATTAATATGTTTCGATGTAGTTTCTCTGTTGTCTGAGCACGATGCAAGCTTTTCCTGAACCCTGTTATCTCTGACATGCCACCCCCCATCCTGTTCCCACGTCATTCGGTGACATGCAATTTCGTGAAGTCCTGCTTTCAAAAACTTCCACATCAGACGGACTTTTACCATGTTTCTGTAGACTTCAAAAAGGCATTTGACAGCGTCTGGCTTGAGGCTTTATGAACCACAGTGAGGACAGTATTATATTGTCGAGCATAAGCTAATCCACATCATCCATCAAAGCAGCCAGTGCGGCACTGACACCGTGGTGGTGTTGGGAAGTGGCTTCAATCTCCTGTAGCACTGAGTCCGGCAGGGTTGCTTCCTGTCTCCCTCGCATTTCAGCGTATTCCTAGAACGCATTGTTTTGTTGTTGTTGTTATTTTTTGTTCCTCGGCTAGAGCTCCGATGTTCACCAATGGTGAGAGTTCGCGTATGCGACCGTTCATGCCCACCCACCATGAAGCTAACCGCATTCCGACTTCGGGGATATATGCTGGGTGTGTTCGTGTTTCCGTAACCCACCCAACACCGCTGACATCCCGGCGAGTCACCCAGGTCATGCACCCAGCACCCTGTCTCACTCAGCACATCTGGCAAACGCTTGTGTTCAGACTGGCTGAGGTAGCCTACCTCCCCATATAGGCGGCCACGCACCGACAGCAGAGGATGTTTTCTTTGTAATTCTCATCTCTAATGGAAAGTACTAATAGCGAGTTGTTGCGCTAAGAGCTTGTCGTGGCAGAAGACAATCGCACCACCACATTTCAAAGCCTAGCAACAACAACAACAACCAGAACCAGACCAACATTGTCAACTAGGCCTTGGCACTTGGTTTACGCCAGCCTGACTGACTGACCGTGGAAGGAGGAGGGCCTGGGTAGTGTCAGTGGCTTTGACAGTTTATGAAACAGGGAGGGGGTGTCGGCAGGCCGCCTGCTGTAGGCTTCACACGCCATCTGCTGTGCTTACCCCTGCTGCCACTTCTTAGCCGGCAGTGTGCAGAGGTGGTGTTTACTGAGTGAACTGCAAACTGACAGGAGGCCTGGTCTGGCCACTGTCAACCAGTCAGTCAGTCACACACACACACACACGCTCACGCACACACGCCCGCACGCACGCATGCACACAAGCACAAAACCAGACGCCACGCACGCACGCATGCACGCTCGCAGGCACACACACACACACACACACACACACACACACACACACACACACTTCCACGCATTTACGTGGTTTTTTCTCTGTCACCATAGTAAATTGCTGACGGTGTGTGAAGTGAGAGACAGACAGACAGACACAGAGAGAGAGTGAGAGAAAGAGTGAGAGAGAGAGAGAGTATGGTTGAATGATGTTAACTGTATTTCGTTAATGACTTGATGCATCAACTGTGTATGGTTGTTAGTATTGCTACTGGATCAAGATCCGAACTGTGCATCCATTCATTCATTCAATGTATTATTTTCTATCTTTAAACCTAGGACTTGGTGAAGAAGGGGAAAAAACATAGTTAGTTTGCCTATCTCGTTACCCTGGTGAAATAAGTTTTCGTTCGGGGTTGATGTTTTAGTGTTGTTGTTTATGTTATTGTTGTTTTGTCTCGTATTAACTCAGATCTTTTGGCATCTTTTTTTTTCTTGTTCGTCCCTAGCCCTCGGCTTCAGCTCCCAGGTTCACCAGTGGTGAGATTGTCCATATGTGACCGTTTTTGCCCACTATGAAGGTAGCCGCATTCCGACTTCAGGGATGTATGCTGGGTTTATTCGTGTTTCCCTAGCCCACCGAACACTAACATGAATTACAGGATCTTAAACGTGCATATTTGATCTTCTGCATGTATATATATATATATATATATATATAGAAGAGAGAGAGAGAGAGAGAGAGAGAGAGAGAGAGAGAGAGAGAGAGAGAGAGAGAGAGAGGCCTACACGAAGGGGACGAAGGCACTAGCAAGTCCGCATTCGAAGTTGGCCTTGGGGATCGTAAAAAATCCCCCCACTGCACTTAAAGTTGACTTGGGAGATCGTAAAAATCCCCCCCCCCCCCCCCAACCCCTTAATTCAACCAGATACAGCCTAGATTCGAACCCACGACTTCGTGGAGCCATGGCATTGAAATCGAAGGGTCTTTCTTAACCACTCGGCTATAGCGTCTCGCCCATCAGCATCTGTTGTAATCAAGTGTGGATGGGGGGTTGTTTTTGTTTCCAGCAGCACCAGCAGACTGCCGAGGGGGTGAGCGGCGCCGTGGGGCAGGAGCAGGAGGAGCCCCCCGCTACTTCCCTCTGCCTGTCTGGGCTCACACCCAGGGCGCCGCGTCACCACCGCCAGGGGAGAGAAGCCACACGGCGGGTATGACGACATCCGGTGACAGACCGGAAATGGTGGCTGACAGAGGCACTGCCGGTTCGGAATACGTGTATTTCAAGAGCCCGCAGAATGGAAATGGTGAAGCTGTGGATGTGTGAACTTTCCGTTGATCTCTTGGAGAACTTAGAAGAAGAAAACAAAACAAAAAAGAGGGTGGTGTTTGATTGGAGAAAATGTGTTCAGTTGTCCAAAAAAAAAAAATGGCTGTATATAATACATCTTTTTTATATGAATGTCTGCTTTGTTGTTTGTTGATTTATGGGGTTTTGATGGCCAAGCCTGAAGTCACCTTGGTTTTTTTAATGATAATTGTATGTTTATTCATTATGACATTGTTGCAACATGAACAAGTCTGTATGAGTCGACAACAAGCTGGAAAGTTTATACTGCACTCTTCCAAGGGAAGATGATTATGGAACAAAAATGACGAGAACAAGAACATGTAGCAAACGCACAGGTCATCAGACATTAGATATATATAGTTCATCTAGACGCTGAATATCAGGGTGTTTCTTTTTCAGGAAAAGGGTGATATTGGGGATGTGGGAGGTGTTTTGGGGGGAGATACAATAACAAATACAATAACAAATATAATAAAACATGGTATTTATATCGCGCTATATCTCGTAAACCAAAACGATTGCGTTCAGTCTAATCTTACACACGCAACCAATCGCAGTTGAGATATTCTTCATCAACGTAAGCAGTACAGAACACATACATTCTGAACAACTAGAACACAGTCACACACTCTTCCCAAACATTACAGAGTTGTGCACAGAAGAACTCGTCGTGAACCTCCATCACCAGAAGTAGCGGGCATTCAAGAATCTTCCCCACAGAGCTGTCAATTCGTGAGCACCAGGAATAAACCCAAGTTCCTTCTCAGTTTGCCAAAGAGAAGAGTCACCATACGACCAGATTTTAATATTTAGGGGGGCTTAGGTATCATTATAGCTTGGACATCATGACGATAAAAATCATGTTTCGCTGATTTCCTTTGTCTATCCGCATGGACAGTGAATAATTTCAGGGTACAAGACGAAGATGAAGCCGAACAAGATTTTTAGTACGATTACTTCAACGAGGTCTTCCCTGTTGGATGTTGCTCCTTTCTGATATCAAGTATGGAGAAGGAATGGCTGTAGCACTCGCAGAAAGAGGGTTGGTTTTTTTCAGCTGACTTTTGGAATCACTTTGCTTGGGGTTTTGTTAAAACAGGATTCAGGACTGAATCTTTTGAAAAACAAATTTGGGGGGGAGGGAGGGGGGATCATTTAATTTTTTTGTCGGAGTAAAAAAAGAAATGGTTTGTTTGATGTGTTGTTGTTATTTCTGCTGCTGCTGCAGATGATGATCATGATCATGATGATGATCATGATCATGATCATGATGATGATGATGATATTGTTTCAATTGAAATCCAGACCGCAACAAATTACCATAAAACATGCATGTCTCTATTTCTTATGAGATAAAAAGAAAAAAAAGAAAAAGGAAAGAAATGTGCGACAGTAGAGGGACAAGAGAAGATGGCAGAATGACGGATATTGTTGAGAACTGTACATAGGAGTCAAATCCAGAGTGTTCCTTGTAGTGACTGTGGTAGTTCAACGATTGCTGTGCTCATGATAACAATCATCTTCAGCAAAGTAGCTGTAACTGCCTCACTTGTCAGGCGCTTGAAGTCTGCGTTGACAGGGTTTTTCTTCTTGTTGTTGTTGCTTCTGCTGCTGTTTTCGTTCGTTTTGTTTGTTTTTAACTTCACCAGATTTTGCAATGCCTTGCTGTGAATTTTATTCAGATGTTCCCCCTGTGTTTTGTTTGGAGTATGGCTTTATCAAATGATTGCGAAATATGCACAGTTTTGTTTGTTTTCTACAGAGCTAAAGTATTGAAAATACTGCTTTTTTTTTCGTTTCAGTGTCTCCCCCCCCCCCCCCCACCCCACCCCCCCACCCCCAATCCTTCTCCCTAAAGATTGCCACTCAGTGTGTTGATTATGTCGAACAACTTCATTAACGTCCAAGTGTTGCCCTGTGTGTTCAGTCAGGCATGTCTCAGTGTAGCTTGGTCCTGTTTCGGCAGAGTGTGTCTGTAGGCACTGCACCCAGACTACAATATTATTACTATTATTATAACTGTGCAGACTTGAATCCACCAAGAAGCGAGGGCTGTGTATGTGTGTCCACCTGCCAAACCAGGACTGTCACACTCACACTGGCAACAACAAAACTCTTTCACATGGACCCTAAATTTGTTTTGTTTTTTGTTTTGTTTGTGGGGGTTTTTCCCGTTTCTCAGCTAGAGATCCGAGGTTTACCAATGATGAATTTTTTGGCCTACGCAGCCGTTTTCTCCGAGCAGGAAGATAGCCCCATTCCAACTTCGGCGATGTATGCTGGATACCTTCGTGTTTCCGTAACCCACCGAGCGCTGACATCAATCACAAGATCTTTTACGTGCATTTCTGATCTTCTGTGTGTATACACGCAGGGAATTAAAACACTGGCAGATCTGCACTTGAGGTTGACCTGGATGATCGGTTTAAAAAAAAAAAAGTCACCGTCCTTAATTCAACCAGACGCCACCGAGATTCGAACCCACGACTTCATGGATCCATGGGGTTGAAGTGGAACGGTCCTAACCACTCGGCTACGAGTTTCGTCTGACCCTTACTTGAGGCAGATCTGCCCTTCCCTGTGTTGTGCCAAAGACAGAGGGACAGAAACCGTGCTGACCAGATGTGTGTGGCACAGTACAGGGCAGTCTTGCCTCAGCCACAGTCACTTGCTCAGAGGTGAGGGAGGGGGACCTTCCCTGGCAGATGCTTTAAAGGCTGCGTTCCACACTGTTCCACTGGACAGCAGGTTTTCAACTGATGAGAGAATAAAGCATTCTCCCTCTGTGGGGACGGGATAGCTCAGTGGTCAGGGCGCTCGCTTTCCCCCCCAGCCAAGGTTAAATTAAGCAGCATCGAGCGTGGTTACCACTTGGATGGGTGACCCTTTGCGCACCTTGGCTTCAGTATAGTCCCTCAGTTCACCCAGCTGTTAATGGGTACCTGCCTCTTTAGGGCCAGGGAAGGTAAAGCAGCGAGGTAGAGGAGATGGGCGCCGCCCTCAATATGCTGGCCCCGAGAGAAGTGAGGTCTCCGACACTTCGCTCCCCTACGACTTAACCTTTTCCTTTTTATCCTCTGACAGGAGTTAACATGTCATAAGTCTCTTTACAGTTATTGTTTTAAGATGCAGATTTTTTCATTTTATTTTCATACCTTTTTTAAGTCACTATTCTAGTACGATATACATTTCATTTTGTTTGTTCTTTTGATATCCTCTGACATTTATGTTTCTTACAAACAAATAGAATGGTTTCATAATCATCTGTTTGCTGAATTGTTGGATGTGTGATTCTTTTTTTTATAGAGAAAATTATATAGATCTAAGCCTAGCACTTGTGCGTGTCTGTTTATGTGTTTGCAATGTATAGGTAAGAGGTGTGTGTATGCGTGTGTGTGTGTGTTGAGTGAGTGAGTGTGTCTGTGTGTGAGTGAGTGTATGTAAGTGTCTGTGTCTGTGTATCTGTGAAATGGAAAATCTGTGGAAAAATGAACACTGCCTGGCTGCTTATAACCCAGTGCCTTACATCTCTCTCTCTCTCTCTCTCTCTCTCTCTCTCTCTCTCTCTCTCTCTCTCTCTCTCTCTCTCTCTCTCTCTCTGTATAAAAAAGAGGGCAGAAAGGAGGAATGGAGGAGGAACACTACCAAACTGTTGTCACAGACATGAAGGAATAGTACATACTTTCAGTTTACAGTGCTATTTTGTTTGCCAAACTCTGGTGGTCAGGGACGGTGCCAATTCTTGTTGTTTTTTTCTTTCAGGTATAGTTTTCCATCTTGTGTGATTGTCTCCTTTTTTTTTTCAGCCATGTTTTGCTTATGTTTCACAAGTGTGCACAAAACGTGTTGTGTACACCTAGTCGTGAAAATCTGGGTTTGTTTACACGTGTTTTTTTAACTATTACGCAATCATTGTATGTCAGCATGGTCGCGTAATGTCTATTGAGTCCGTATTCTTCAGTTTTGTTTCATAGGGAAATTTTTGGTTTTGTTTCTTACCAAGATTTTTGTGGGCTGGTTTTTGTTTGTTTGGGGTTGTTGGGGTGTGTTGTTGTTGTTGGGTTTGTTTGTTTTTTTTTTGGGGGGGGGGGTAATTAACAAAAAGTAAGATAGGCTGAGACTTACAGGTACAGAAATCTGTTATGATTTTTTTTTCAATTTTAAGAAACCTATATAGAAAACTATACATGATTTTTATTTTTGCACTATTCCCTCTCTACCCCTAAAAGAAAACAGGGTAAATAAAGAGTACATGGTGAACACTGTTTGTTTAGGTTACTGAGGGGGTTTTAGTTGTTGTTTTTGTTGTTGTTGTTATTCGTTTTTTGGGTTGTTTTTTGTGTTTTGTGTTCTTTTTGTTGTTGTTGTGTGTGGTTTGTTTTTTTGTTGGGGGGGGTTCAAGATATACATACACGTGTGTTCATGTACATATGATGAGGACAGGTTCATTTTCTTGCTGTGTGATTTGTGTCGGTCAGTCGGGTCATTTAGACACAATTTTGGGGTAAATCTTTTAATTTTGTTTGCTACAGAAGCTTTTACTCAGTCAGTCCCTTTGTTTTGAGTTTTGTTTCAACATTCAGATGATTGTATGAAAAAGAATCCATTTTTTATGATTTGTCAATATGTTCCACAAAGTGCCTTGTTTGATGTTGATGATTTTGTTGTTACTTTTCAAGACTCCAAGTTCGTTGCTTTGAAAAAACACTGGACTTTCTCTGGTTGAACAACAATAAACAGAGTCATTGTTATTCTAGCTGTGGCATTTGTGGCGCTGTGTGTGTATGTGTGTGTGTTGTGTGTGTGTGTGTACGCGCGCGCTCATGTGTGTATGCGTGTAAGAGACAGACATACATACATACAGACAGACAGGAAGACTGAGAGAGAAAGAGAGGGAGAGAGAATTGAGTTAAATTGAATACAATTGAATGAATTTTATTTGAAGAGGGTAATGGCATAAACAAACATGTATTTTTTTATAACCAGCCCTCTGGGCACAAAAACAAACAAACAAATGACACCAAAATTTTTCTATGGAAGAAAAACAAAATCCATCACATCATCCAAACTACAGAGAGAGTGTGATAGAGAGAATAATATAAAAAAATTATTGTAATAAGCAGGATGCTCATTTACACGAGGACAGCGGAAAGGGGACTGGGCACAAAACACATAAGGTCATATTTTAATAACTTATATCAGGCCAAATAGTGAACATGGCATGGATTCCATAACATGGTTAAAGGATAGATTCAGATACTTTTTTTTTCATAAGCTTTGGTTAGCCCATACAAAAGAAGCTGATAAGATGGAGGAATTTCCATAGAACTGTACAAATCAAAAATCAGCATCTTACAACAAACTGGTCTGCCGCAAGGAAACAAGATCAGAATGTTTCTTCTTCACTTTTTTTAAAGAGTTTAGTTCTTTTGAGACTCCTAGTAAGATGAGGATTCATTCGTTCTGTATTTTTATCTTTCCACTTCACTTTTTTCATCTTTCTCTTTAGATCCACGTTTGAATACTTCTGCCTTTCTCTCTGTTTCTTCGTAAAATGTCTTTGTCTGTAGCTTTGTGACAAGTATTTGGTGTGGGGGTGGGGTATTTTGTTGGTTTTTGTGGTGGTGGTTTTTTCGGGGGTGGGGGGCGACTTCTGAGAGTCAAGTGATCATACAGAAGAACAAATGAAAGCATTCTTGATGAACTCTCAGTGCAGAGACAAAGGATGGCTGAAAGTATTCAGCGCAGACTGAGATATGTTGGTCATGCAAACGGAAACACACAGACAAACTTGATGACGACAGTTCTCCAAGGTAAAGTTGAGAGCAGAAGGGAAAGAAGCAGACCACCAACATGCTACACTGCCAACATCACTGAGGTCAGTGGTCTGGGAGGAGGGCTACAGGAGATGGTAGAACTCAGCAGAGAAAGATGGTGAACTCTGGTGGTGGCATTGCGTGGAGCTCCTACCGACGACAGCAGCGATGTAGACAGGGAATGTGGCAGGGGGGAGGGGGGGGTCATGTGTCTCTTTGTTTTAAAACAGCCTTCTCTCAGTCTCATAATGCTTTTAACGTGGCAAGGGTGAAGAAAGGAAGCTCGCGTCTCCAGAAAATGGCCATCAGTCATCATGTAGCAGAAAAATCCCCATGGAGGTTTCAGTCTTCATCTTCATGGAGGTTTCAGTCTTCATCC
>CM054136.1:70294833-70314833 GCA_028751875.1 Rapana venosa | reverse complement strand
CCGCAGAGTACAAGCGGAAGGAAAAAGTTAAAGTAAAGTAAGTATTCCCACCGGCACACAATGGCCTACTCTTCCGAAAAGCTGAACAGATACGCAAGATGTTCTTCCTGCGTTCGCACACGGGACCTGGTTTACAGTCTCATCTGAAGGACTTTGAGGAAAGTGGAATCTGCACTGATGTTAACTCCAGGGGAAAATATCCCCTAGAACGAGATTCGAACCCGGGTCAGCAGATCACGAGTGCATTGCGCAAGGCTGTAACCAACCAGGCCAGCCCGTCCCCCGTAAGTAGGTCAGGTAAGGGGCGCTACTCGAAGATAGGGGAGAGAAGCGAGGTGCTTGGCTGGAGGTCTTTTGGCAGGACTATGGCTAAAGTGGTGTCTTACGAAAGAGCCTCTCACCTATTTTTGGACTTGGTGACATCCAAAGTTACTTTTCATAATGTTTTCACAGGAGCAAATGTTTCTGATACAGGGTTAAAGGGCTTTGATGGGGTTTTTGTTTGTTTGTTTGTTTTTTAATGCTTAAACTCTCTCTCTCTCTCTCTCTCTCTCTCTCTCTCTCTCTCTCTCTCTCTCTCTCTCTCTCTCACACACACACACAACACACACACACAAAAAACTCTCTCTCTCTCTCTCTCAATAATGTTTGTTTCCCCCCCCCCCCCCCCCCCCCCCCCATGAAAGGGGCTGTTGGCCTGTATTCATTAAATTTCAGAGTTCAGAGTTCTCTCTCTCTCTCTCTCTCTCTCCTCTCTCTCTCTCTCTCTCTCTCTTGCATATTTGTCTCATACATTGAAATTTTGTTATCGTTGTTGTAGTTGTTCTTTTTTATTTTATTTTTTATTTTACTTTTTTCTTCTTCTTTTTTTTTTTGGGGGGGGGGGATAATCCCTAATCAGGACAAGGGCCAGATGAAAAAAAGTATGTTAATGCTTATTCTGTAACCCTTGGCAAATTAAGATCATTCAGGATCTCTCTCTCTCTCTCTCTCTCTCTCGCTCATGGTTTTTTTGGTGGTAAGAAATTAGATGTAGTGAATAGTTATTGTTATTTGGGTTTCCAGTTTACTACTGTGATTAGTATGAAAAGAGGTACTGAACATTTAGCATTTAAGGGTAAGAAAGCAGTAGTCCAATTAAATAAGGCTTTTCAAAAGTACAAGGAAATGACCGCCAAAGTATTTTTAAAGATTTTTTATGTTGAAGCTCAACCAATTCTGCTGTATGCTTCTGAAATATGGGGCTTATCTAAATTAGATCATCTAGAAAAAGTTCATTCTATGGCCTGCAAAAGATTTTTAGGTGTCCCATTTAGAACTCCAAATTCAATGGTTTATGGTGATTTAGGAATATTTCCTCTTCACGTTAATTCTTGTTTTTCGTCTTAAGGTATTGGTTTAGATGACTACAAATGAAGAATGAAAGACTGCCACATATAGCTTATCAGATGTTACTGGAATTAGACAAAGTGGGTAAAGATTGTTGGGTGTCGAAAATCAGGGAAATTTTATGTATGACAGGATTTAGCTTTGTTTGGTTGCAGCAGGGTGTTGGTCAGGTCAAAGTGTTTCTAAGACTATTTAAGCAGAGACTGGTTGATCTATACATACAAGAATGGTCTGGCGCTATAAGAGACCGTGACAGATATGACAACTACAGATCTTTTATAATATTTTTTGAAAAAGAAAAATACGTGTCTGACATGGATACCCACTGTTTTAGAGTAGCCATCTCACAAGCCTGATTTAATGTTCTCCCTATTAATGCAAATGTACACCGATTTAGCAATATTCCACAGAAGAAATTGTGTCCATTTTGCAAGTCAGCAAAGGAAGACGAACACCATTTTTTTGTTTGTGTGTCCCACATATTCTGAGTTAAGAACTAAGTTTCTGGAGGGGTTAGCCACAACCCCGATCCACAGTAGCCTAATAGGTCTATACTGATATGAGCTTGAGTGGTGACCAAGATTTCGCCTGTATGAATGTTAACATACAGCACAAACAACGATGTTGGAAGTGATGAAGAAAATGGTGATAAGTGTTGTAATCACCGATACTGATGACAATCTTAGTCATGACTGTGTTGAGGATGATGATATTCATGACCCTTAGTCGTTTGTTATGCATTAGAATGTATTGCATTTTTAGACAATTGGTTGAAGTTGGGGGTTTTTTGTCTACTTATTATTATTACTCCCCTTCGCCCCTTTCGCTTGTATTGTGGCCCATGGCCGAAGTACAATTAAAAAGTTCAGAGTTCAGAGTTCTCTCTCTCTCTCCCTCTCTCTCTCTTGCCTAGGGCCTGTTGATTAAAGACAAAATAATTGCGCTGAGGTGGATTCCAAGTCCAGTTTTTTCGTCATTGTTGGGTTTGCACATGATGCATAATGGAAACTGTTTTTGATATAAAAATAAAAAATGTTGTGTATCAATGACTGGCATGACACGCTGCTGAATGATTTGTAAGGCTTCAGCAGCATTACATTACGTTCATTGCTCTCTCGCTGGTTGAAAAACAACAAAACAAACTGTTATCATACTTTATTTTATCTAGTGTGTTTGTCGCTGTCTTTAAACCATGTCGTGGAATCCATGCCACGGTAATTATTTTGGCTGTTATGTATTATTTTTTCTTAGTTAAATAGGTTTTTGTACCTCTAATACACACGCACGGGCGCGCGTACACACACACACACACACACACACACACACACACAGTCACTCAGTCCCCTTCCTACTATTCCCTTATGAATGGGCTTTTAAAGCTTACAAGAATAAACCGCTCTCTCTCTCTCTCTCTCTCTCTCTCTCTCTCTACTTGGGGGTACAACTGGCGATTAAACCTAGTCGAGAGTTACCTCCCTGCTCTTTCCGACTTTCAACTGGCCTGGGTTCTTTTGAGTGCACAAGTCACACGTGCACACGGGTCCGACTGGTTTAGAGTCTCCTCTGAAAGACTTGACATTCAGTTCGATTTTCCCTTCAAACTGGGAAGACAGGGCAAGGCAGGGAATCGAACTCAGAACCTTACGGTTTACTTGTTCGTGGGATGGCCGTCTCAAAATGCTCTGCCACCTTCCTTCGTCCACACTTTGATTATATTTGATCGTTCCGGTTTTGTTTGTTTGGGTTGGGTTTTTTCTTATCAACATCAAGTAGGCTATTCCTATTCTATAACGTGCTTACTAACAACAAACATGAGTATTATATAATATTTTAGATATTAATCTTTCAAACGTCAGATTGCACAGTCTCTCTCTGTGATTTCTCCTCAAAACTCCATCTGCATTTCCCGGGGAAAGTGAGCTAGGCCTAATACTTTCTTGCTCAAAACAAAACGTTAGTGTTTGATAGTGCATAACTGTGTTTGTGCCCCCAAACAAAGGATTATTACCAAAGAAGTATTCAGTTATATAACCTGCGGAACTGGAGATTCACTTAACTGTAAAGTGTGTTAGACACCTGCCTACCCGCACGGCCTATCTTCACTCTCGCCTCATCCCTGTTGAGAGTCTGACAACGATAATCTATCTGTAGAGAGAAGTAAAATTTGTAAAATAACTAAAACATAATTATGTGAGGGATTGGATCGGGGGGGGGGGGGGAAAGGTTCACACACCACGCTGAAGAGCGACGCTTTGAATTCCCTCCCCTGGCAGAAAAGAGAACACAGTTGCCTTCTTTGACTAAATTTCATAACAGTTCGTTGCTGTGACACTTTGAATTCCCTCCCCTGGCAAAGAACGCTGTTGCCCTCTTTGCTACTACTAAAATTCATAAAGGCCGCCGCTTCAAGGGAGTTAATTAAATGTCTTCTTTGTCGTAAACACTCAGGCAGTAACTATTGCCTGTCATGAGCGAAATGTATTTCGCTGCCGTTAAGCGTCTAACAAGCCAGATCCAACGCATCCTAATTCGGTGTGAGTTAATTAACTAAACCCGCAAATTAAGTTTTTCAACAAAGATTTCTTCTGTGTCTAGTGGCTTACACATCATTTTTTTTTTTTTATTTAGCTCATACTGGCACTAAGTATCTACTTAATGTTTATTCAATTTCACAGTACATTCACTTTTTTTTCCAATGAAAAAATCCCTATCGACTGAATACTTAAAATACACACTATCATGCATGCATACGTACACAAACCCAACGAACAGACAAATGCTGACCTCCCAAGGAATTGCTTGTTTAACACTGAGCGCGCACACGCTCACAGACACACAGACAAACAATAGAACAGTAGGTAGAAATCTCTTGCTCAGTACGAAAGCCTGGCAGCTTTTCTAGAAAATCCATTTTAAAAACGTGACTGTCGAATTCACACAGCGTCAACCTGCGAACCTGTTCTGTTTTGTTTTGTTTTGTTTTGATTTGTTTCGTTTTGTTTTGTCTCCCCTGCAGCTTTTTTTGAAAATTCTCTACCCACAGTCAGATTTTGTGCTAGAACTTTCCTCTTTTTGTATCACTATCCCTGTTTCTGGTTTTGATTCTTTTCATTCTGCCATCTCGTTCTGTGTATTTTTTTTCTGCTTTGTTGGTCCCGGCCATTCTTTTACTTCTTTTCCAGCAAAACTGACCACAGAGTAAACTTGGTATATCAAAGTCCTGGTAGGTCAGATCCCATAAGAGACACTGGACACATTGCAGTCCACAAATTCATGTGATGATGCATCTGTGAGGGCTAGATGTCCGAGATGGATCGGTGGTCTAGAGGTAACGCGCCTGTCTAGAAAGCGAAAAGTCCGGGTCGGAAGTGTGCGGTGGTTCGAATCCCGTTTGGACCCGAAACTTTCTCCTCATCCATTAGACCATTTGTGGTGGTCTGGGCGCTAGTCTTTCGGATGAGACGATAAACCGAGGTCCCATGTGTTACACATAATTATTTAGCGCACGTAAAGGAACCCACGGCAACAAGAGAATTGTCCCTGGTAAAATTCTTAGAAAAAAGTCACTGATAGGGAAACAAATACAGTTGCACACAGGGAAAAAAAGAAAAAGTTATGGGTGGCGCTGCTCTTGTGGCGACGCGCTCTCCCCGGGGAGAACAGCCCGAATTTCACGCAGAGAAATCTGCCGTGACTTAAAGTGGTATAAATAAATAAATAAACAGAGGCAACAGGTCCGTCTAGACAGCGAGAAGTGAGGGCTCTATCTCCATTTCAGCCCGAACTTTTCTTCCATTTACTAGACTTTGAGTGGTGGTCTGGGTGCTAGTCTTTTTGGATGAAACAATATACTGAGGTCTCGTGTGCAATGCGTAATGAGCGCACATAAAAGAACCCGGGTCAACAACAAAAAAGTTGTCCCCAGTAAAATCCTGTTTTAAAAAGAAGAATGATTGATTTCGATAGGGTTTCTTTTTTCTTTTTTTTTGTGATGACTTGTTAATACCTTCAGTGAAAAAACTTTTTGGGTTTTTCTCTCTCTTTCTTTTCGATCACACACACACGCACACACGCGCGCGCGCGCACACACACACACACACACACACACACTACGCACGCACGCACACGCACACACACACACACAACACACACACACACACACACACACGCACGCACGCACGCACGCACGCACACACACATTTTATCAGTTTCACAACCCTCGCTTTTTTTTCCTTGGGTGTTCTAGTGACACGGTAATTTATACGCTTCTCGGCCTTTTGGCTCAGATCGAAGACGGTGATTTTAGTGACCCAGCAGCAGGGAAGGGGCAGCACTCGGGAACTTTCAGAATCTGGACCAACACAATGCCATCATTCCAGCAAATTTTAAAGAAATCCTGCGGATTTTTGCTGCAGAAGTTTCCCTTAATTGATGCTCTGACATTACTTATGCTATTCGCAGAGAGGGCGCAGAATGAAAGGTGAGATGACTTTCGAGAATTTTAAATACAGAAATAAACTTGGTCATATCTTTGCAGCCGAGCATGTGTTGTCACTTGTCTGAGGCCTTACCTTGTCCCCCGCCCACCCCCATCCCTTTGCAATGCCTTTAGGAGGTCCCCACTTTCCTTTGCTGGACTCGAAGTCAGGGCTGTTCTATTTCAGTTCTGGCCTTGCTGCAAGTCTGAGGTGTGCAGAAAAAAAAATCTAATATCAGAATTAGGAAGTCATGCACACAAAAATTAATGAGCAAACAAACAAGAATGTTAGCATCACATCATAATGATCATATTCTATTATTCATAATCGTTTAGAACTACCAGTAGCCCACAATCGCCAAGTCCCAGACAAGTAATGATCATGATTATCATCAGATAGGGCCGAATTTTGTGCATTGTACTGTTATGTCAAAAAGTATATTATTACATTTATTTAAATTCCAATAACATGCCACTTGGGTTAGTGGCTACTTTGCACACACCCAGATTCTATTTCAAAGACATGGTGAGGATGACTATGCAGACCTCAGACTGGGCTGGCATAAATCTGAAAGTGTTTTTCACATTTTCAAATAAGATTGCCTGTAATGTTGTATAATTTGGTATTAGGTT
The DNA here is from genome assembly GCA_028751875.1 of Rapana venosa. Lineage (NCBI taxonomy): Eukaryota > Metazoa > Mollusca > Gastropoda > Neogastropoda > Muricidae > Rapana > Rapana venosa. Next base: position 70,308,334 of record CM054136.1, on the reverse strand, counting down.
GAAATCGCATTGGAACTTGCAAAATTAAATTTAAACATGCTTTGGGTTGGGGGGGGGGGGGGGGGTCACAATTGCCCAGGTTGAATCATAAACAATTAATACAGACCTGCTGGTTAACTGCTGCCTGGTTAGTTAGTATAGAGTTACTTGAACTAGAAGGACTCGTACTTTAAAATATAAAAAATCCCCTAACTCAGAAAGTGGCAACCTTGCTTAATGGTGGGCAAAAACTGCCACATACAGAAAACACAAAATCTCACCATTAGTGAACCTCAAAGCTCTAACTGAGGAATGGGGCCCCAACAAATTTGACATCAAAATCTTTTCCTTTTTTTTTGATTGTTTTAGTTTTTGTTTTATTAATTGAAGGATGGTAGTGGATGCGGGTGGTGGTTGCAAGGTTGAGAGTTGTGCAGTTAATTGTAAAGTACTGCATCTTCCTCCATTTTCCCTGTTATGATACCTTTATTATGTTCCTGCACCACTATATATTCAGTGTATCGCTGCAATACTTTTACAAATTCATTGTGGTTCCATATTTTTCCAGCGTCCCTCCAATCAACCCAAAACTGGTGTACGCTTACCTGATGGCCTGTATCGCCTGTGGGGTGCTGCTGTCAGCCAGTGTCAAGCAGAAAGCTGTGTGCTTGGTGTACTCCGGCCAGATGCTGTATTTTGCTGTCAACTTCTACACCAATCCCAAGTGGGACTATCCCCAGTGGCAAAGGGTAATGAATAATGTCGTCAAGCTTTTTCTGTTGGGTTTTTCCTTCGTTTTCATTACATGGGATCAGAAATTGTAGATTAATGTTGTATTGTCTTTTTCAATTGATTAGTTCTGCTGAAAGTGGATAAGAGTGATAATGATAGGTAAAAGACAATAATGATAATTATAACAACAATAATAATAGCAAATATTTTAATTATTATTATTGTCATTATTAATAATAATAATAATGAATGGAACTAATATAGCGATAAAAGTTTGAAATGACCCATATTCAAACGCTTAATCTGCAGACACACAAGTGGTGTTCCATTACTGATCACGAATGAATAAGGCAGAGGTCAATGCAGGTTAACATGAGTGGCAAATCACTGAATTCATCCTCGCAGGTCCACAGTAGTGGGTTCTATTTCGCAGGGCATCTGATCATCAACAGTAGGGGGGAGGGTCACCACTCATGTTAGAGGTCCTGGAGAGCGACCCCTCCATCCCTGGCCGCGGGAGAGCTTGCCTGGCTGTACGCGCGATGCCTGTCCTCCAACAGGCTGACACCGTACCCAGCCGGCCTTCCCAATCCTGGGGGCAGCGCTCTGTCACCGTCCGCCTGGAGGCTCTGCCTGGGCGGTACTCTTTGCCGGTTCTCTCTTCAAACAGCCTGCCAGTACCGTGACCTTCGCTCCCACTGCGGGACTACATCCACCTTCTGTGGCCTGGTGACCTTCGGTCTCTTGAAGGACTGGCCGTGTGTGCGGCGTGCCTTCTGCTGATCACACCTTGTGGACTGACCTTCGCTATTGGGTGGGTGCGCGGGTTCATCTGTGGAGTCAGCTGCGCCAGGTTCAGAACAGCGCGTGTGTGATTGTGGGGTTGTTGTACATTTTTTGTACGATGGATAACAGGCTGAAGGTTGATTAGTGGTCGTGCTTTTACAGCGGGAAATGTGTGAGAAAAGGACTTTTCTATATAATTTGTGAGTTGATAATTGGTGCAGATTTTCACTCTGTGTGTGTGTGATGTATGTGGGTGTGTGAATTGGTGCCAGTGAAACAGTTTGTGTGTGTGTATGCGTAGGCCCTATATATAAATACTCCTTTGTTTTGTTTTGGACAATTTATTTGGATAAATCTTTTCTTTCTTTTTTTTCTTTTTTTTTGGCAAAGGGGGAGAAGTTGATGAAAGGGTGGTTCTGTTTTATTGTCACATGTCAGTGGCAGTGTATGGATTACATAAGAATGCTTTGTGTGGTGTGCGTGCTTGCGTGCAAACTCATACAAATGCGTGCAACTCATAGAAATGCGTGCACACAAATCAGAGTGGAAGATTTTCAACAAATTCAAGGTACCAAAGCTATCAGTGTATTGTAGTTTTAATTTACCCTTAGCATTGTCCCAAATTGCCATTGTACAGACAAAGTCTACCTTTACATCTTTGCTTGGTACAGTTTCTAAGTGATTTTTTTTTTCCCTCGCTACTTACAGTATTTTCAGTAAAGTTACAGCAGGATAGACTGTCTTTATATCCTAGAATAATTCATTTTGAAAGCTTTTTATTTTCAAAAACATTTGAAAGTACATAACTGCATCCCGTCCCCCCCAAAAAAAACCCAAACCCAAACAATAGAAAGTATAGAAATCGAAATAAAATGATTATGTGCATTTGTTTGCCTTTCTCATAGAATTTTTTTCCAGGGACCGCTGTTGTGAGTTCTTTTACAAACACTAAATGCACTTTGACACACACCTCTTTGTGTATTGTCTCACATGAAAAACTTGTATAGGGTCCATCAATCATTGCAATGAAGATGGTAAATAAAAACAAGTCCAGCTTTAGATGGGATGTGAATGCAGTACCTATTGCTTCATAAACTGGTGTCATTACCTCTACACCACTGAAACCTCTTCCACTTTTCAGAAGAGTAGGCCAATGTGTGTCAGGGGGAATGGATGACAAAATTTACAAAACCTCGTACACACAGGGACTGGATGTTAAAAAAAGCACATAAGATCTTATTTGGTTATCCTCGAACAACAAAGTAAAAGAATGAATAAAAGAATAAAACACCAAGCCAGATGAAAACAGACTGAATACGATGACTTTGGTCAGTCAGTTGTTTCTATTTTTCATTGTATTGTTTGTAAAGCTTTTGATGAAAGTCACACACAATATATATATATATATATATATATATATATATATATATATATATATATATATATATATATATATAAGTCGGTACTGTTTGATTCAAAGAGTTGTGACAGAGAAGCTTTTTGCATGATCTTTGTGATGTATCAGGATTATCAAAAAGTGACCTTCGTTACTCTGTGGTGTGTGTGTGTGTGTGTGTGTGTGTGTGTATCAGTGTGTTTGGTCTTTTAGGATTATGTTTCTTATTGTTTGTAAAGTATACTTAGTCTTATTTAAAGTAGTACTCAATGTGTAACTGTTTATCATGATTAGTATGCATAGTCCTATTTTGGAATTTGTTAATATATACATCATTACATGTCCATAATACATGGCTGACAGAAAAAAAATTATTTGTATGGATCCATTATTGATGAAGTTGTGTGTGGTTTTTAATACATTTGCTGTATGCCCTTCTCCTCTCCCCCCTCCCCCTCCAAAAAAAAAGTTGAACAGTATCAAAACTGAGGTTGTGATAAACTTTGATTCTATGCTGTATATGTATGATGATTTATCTTTCCTTTTTTTTATTCTTTTATTTGAGGATAATAATTTAATCAACAATGGATATCTGCATAATGTAGCGACAAAACCTTGAAATTACGCCAATTTCAATGTTTTTTTGTTGTTGGTTTTTTTACAGTGTCTTTTAGAAATGCATTTTGGAAAAGAAAATTAATATAATGTTTTTATTGAAAATGACTTGTAATTTTGTATTATGCTATCACACATAATAGATATTTGTCAGATTTTTTGTTCATTAAATTCCTTTGGTTAAACTGAAGTTCAAATTGTTTACCGTATTTGCATTTGAAATCTGTAAGCCATTTTTTTCCTACACCCATTTCAGTATGCTGTTTCCAGTTTTTAGTTTAATATTTCATGCTCGAAGTGTCAGACTTAAGAGCATTTATTACTGTTGAACCAACTTCATCGGAACCGTTTCAATCACCAATGTGCGACACATGACTGTTCTGGGACAAAACTCCTGTAACAGTGTGAGATTTTATTTTTTTTGATTTTTTTTTTTTTTAGCATCTAGGTATTGACAAGACACCGTAATGGCATTATATCATTATAATATATGCAAATAATAGCTATGCTGGTCTGTTTGTCTTTCAAAAGCATCAGAGATTTTTCTGACTGGTGTGTGTTAGGTATGATTGTGGTTTGACCATCATTCCTGTAACCATCATAAAAAGAATGAATCCATATTTTCCACACACCTTCACCAGCAAAGGGATGAAGGAAAGAAACTGTATGCTTTGATTCCAAACTAACTCCATGTCTCAACAAACTTTTAAAAAAAAAAAAAAATTTAAATTATCAACTTGCAGGTTTTTTTGCTATGGACAGAATGGGGTGAACAACAAGGGAAATAACTCACTAAAGGGGAGGGGGCATTTTGTCAATCCATTAAAATATTAGCTTAAATGATAAATAATTGCACTGAAGGCAGCATATCACATACATTCATATATGTGTGAGAACACACATGCGCATGTATGTGCGCACGCGCACACACACACACATACATACACACACACTCTCTCTCTCTCTCTCTCTCTCTCTCTCTCTCTCTCTCTCTCTCTCTCATTCCTTTGGATGAGACTATAAACTGAGGTCCTGGGTGCAAATGCACACAGAACATCTTGCACACACATTAAAACCTGTTCCACTTTTCGTAAGAGTAGGCCTTTGTGTGCCAGATGGAATGGATGACAACATTTACAAAACTGTATACATACGGGAACTGGATGTAAAAAATAAAATTACACGAGTGCTTATTCCATTATCCTCAAAAGAATAAATTAAATAAACACACACTCTTTCAGACATTCAACATGAAAAGTGATGAAACAGTAATGAGTGTCTTGTTATGTGATGGGTTGTTAGTAATGTCCTTTGAATGAATTTTTATGAATAAATCAGTGTGACTGTCGTTCATGCCTGCTCTGTACAATGAATTTTGATAAAATGGAAAACATTTGTGTCATCATCTTGTTAATATGTTAATATAATTTATTAAATTATCATGACAAGGGTTTTTTTCTGATGAAGGCTTTTTAAACTCCTGTGTTAAGGTTGTTATATATCCCACGATATAAACGCATTTTTAGTTTACTAAGGTGTCCATATACTGCTGGATTTTATGTGCTTTTTGTTGTTGTTGCTGTTGTTGGGGTTTTGTTTTGGGGAGGGTCTTTTTTTTGGGGGGGGAGGGGGGCGGGAGTGGTTTTCTTGCATTTCATTTTATAAAAAAAATTAAAGTACAAGCCTCAAAGAAGTTTGATTCTTTGCTTGCTTTATTGTGTGTGTGCACATTTATTTATTTATTTATTCTTTTATATCGAGAATAATGGAATAAGCACTCATAAGCACATCTCTGTGGGTGTGTGTGCATGCATCTTTGTGATGTGTGTGTGCATGCATCTGTGTGTGTGTGCATGCATCTCTGTGTGTGCGCGCATGCGCACATAAAAGTGCACACAAGCATGTGCTTGCAGATGAGTGTGTGCATGGGAACAAAAGTGCAATTTATTCTAACAGTAACTGCTTTCCTGAAGTCAGAGTATGGATGCCATCATAGCAGGACTGGGGAAAAAAGCTTTATACTACACCCCCCCTCCATCCAAAGGAACAGGTTTGTCATGAATCTATGTGTAGATGGGATGCTCACTTGAGCAGCAAACCTGCATATGCAGAAGAAGGGAAATAAGTGAGTATGCTTATACACATGAATATCTATGCATGAATAAACTCAACTGTACAATGGAACAACATTCATTCAGTATATGCATTTGAAATAAACTTCAATGTTTTCTTTGATTTTTTTAATTATTATTATTTTCAGCATTTCACATAGGTTCATACTGTAAATAACAATCTGTTTCATAACGATGTTAAGAGGTTGGCAATGTAACCCTGTCAGTTGTTGTTGTTGTGCGTTCCCCAGCTTTACACCCTGGGGGTCACCCACAACATGCACTCTGACTCACTCATCCCACCTGGGAATAATCACTGTGAGATAGGAAGTACACCCCAGGTGAGAAGTTTGCGTGTATGACTCTTTTCAAGTACCTCGCCACATAGGCAGCCATACTCCGACTTCAGAGGATTTTTTCTCCTATAAAGGAGAGTGCAGGTTGTTATGTTAAGAGCTTGTCATGGCTGAAGGCAATCTCAACACAACATTTTAAACATAACAACATTTTGATGTAGGCCTTGGCAATTAGCTGGCATCAATAACTGACACAGCTTTTGGCCTGGGCCATACCCTGTCAGTAACACGTAACGATTGAACAAAACAATAACAATCTTGCCTATTCAAGGATTAATGGTGCATGTATGTGTGAGTGTGTGTGCTTGTAAGCGCACACTCACTCACACACACGCGCACGCACACAGACACTTGCATTTATTATTACAGAAAGAAATTCTTCTCTTAAAATATTTTGTCAATTCATGAAAGTTGGAATTCAATAATAAATAATTGCACTGAAGAGAGCATATATCACATGCACTCACATGTGCATACACACACATGCACACACACTCACACACACACACACACATACATAGATACACACACACATATTCACTCACACACACACACACACAAACACACACACACACTCAATCACTCAACAGGAACTTCCTCACTTTCAAACATCTCCCCCCACACGGAAAGTCTGGAATGAAAGGACTGTGCCGGACACCGCATCAGCAAAGGCTTGGGGTCATAGACAATGGAATAGTTGGCCACGGAAGCATACAGGTCTATCACGTTGGGGACTTTTCCTCCCTCCTCCTTCGGCACAGCAGGCTGTTTGGGCGTGATGGAGGAAAACAAATCCAGGATTTGCTGCGCCAGGTCCAGGGAATGCTTCTTCCGGCCGTTCTCCACAGAGACCTGCTGGGCGTGGACGCTGGCAGAGGTCTGAGGGCGACCGTCTCCTGCACTGTCCTGGGAGGGGAGTTTCTCGGGGGAGGCGGAGTCCGTCTTGACAACCGTGGTTTTAATGACGGCCTGAGGCAGGTTTGTGGGACTGTCCTTACTGCCTGACAGTAATTTGTCAGAGGAACCCGCGCCAGCCGAGTCTGACTTTCCCTCGGGGCCTGCCGGCTTGTTCAGCCTTTCCTGCTGGGTTCTGGCACTGTCCCCAGCCTGAGATTCAGCATCCACATCCCCCTCCTCCTCCTCTTTACTGTCACCCACATCAGAGGCCGCCGCCATCTTCTCAGAAGGCTTGGCTTTCTTCGCCTTCTTTTTCTTCAGCTTTTTCCCTACGATTCTGCTTTCCTTGTCCTGCACGATGTCCAGCAGCTCCAGCAGGTTGAGGTTGTCGTGGAAGCTCTGCAGAACTTGCTCCTCATCCTTCTTCTGGGCGCTGCAGCAGTGCACGGCGGCCAGGTCGATGGGGTGGGCCTCGGTGTTGAAGACGTAGCCCCCGGCATCCACCACGCAGTTGCCGTTGGGGGTGTGGATCAGCGTGCCGTGGCTGCCGTTGTTGTGCAGGAAATTGCCGGGGTCAAACAGCAGGTACAGGTACTTGGTGGTCTCCGCCAGGAAGAACGACTCCATGCGGTTCTCCAGCCGATGGTCGCGCACGTCCTTCACCTGCACACCACCGCCACCGCCGCTGTCAGCATGGAGTGTCAGTGTGAAGTTTTACAACATCAGGTCCAGGTACTTGCAGTCTAAGAAGGAAGGTGGCAGGACGGTGAAGACGTTCACCTGCCTAACAAGTACACTGTGAGGTTCTGGGTTCCATTCCCGGCCTTGCCCGTTCTAGTCAGTTTGACACGAAAATCAAACTGAATGTCGAAGTCCTTCCGATAAGACTATAAACCAAGGCCCTGTGTGTGAATGCATGCAGAACATATTGCGCACACATTTAAAACCTGTTCTGCCTTTTAAAAGAGTAGGCCACTTGGTGTCGGTGGCAATAGATGACAATTTTTTGTTAAATGCATGCACACAGGTGATGTGTTTAGACACCATCCCCAAAGTCAGAATGCGGCTACCTAAATGGTGGGCAAAACAGTCGCATACACAGAACTGTCACCACTGGTGAACCTTGGAGCTCTAGCCAAGGAACAATACACAAACCAAAAAAGCCCACTTAGACATCTGGTTCACTTCTAAGAGTATCTTGGGGTTATACTTGTCTATTGATTCTTTATAAAAATGTGTGTGCAAGAGCATGTGTAAATGAATGCATGCATTTGTGAATATGTAAATTTACATGTATATGTATACGAGTATTTATGTAGTTGTCTGGGAACAGTCCACTCACTTCTATGCATTGTGCTCTGGACACTGGGCACTTTAATTCTGATTCACCCCTTGTCTGATTCTGTGCATGTTGAGAACAGGAAGGGAACAAACCAGCCAGTTTATCCCGCAGTGAACGGTGATTTCTGTCCGGCAGGAAGTTGCATCAGACCAAAGTCTTGCTTCAGTCAGCGCTTTCTTTCTTGTGACTCTTTTTCATTAACACTTGGGTTTCAGCTTCGGGCAAAAACCCTCAGCTATTTTTTTAATAGAAGCGAAAAGCCAAGGCTTATGCTAAACTGTACTGATGCTAAACTGCTTATGCTAAACTGCTTATGCTAAACTGCTTATGCTAAACTGTACTGATGCTAAACTGTGCTGATGCTAAACTGCTTATGCTAAACTGCTGATGCTAAACTGTGCTGATGCTAAACTGCTTATGCTAAACTGTGCTGATGCTAAACTGTGCTGATGCTAAACTGCTTATGCTAAACTGCTTATGCTAAACTGTACTGATGCTAAACTGTACTGATGCTAAACTGCTTATGCTAAACTGCTTATGCTAAACTGCTTATGCTAAACTGTACTGATCCTAAACTGTGCTGATGCTAAACTGTGCTGATGCTAAACTGCTTATGCTAAACTGCTTATGCTAAACTGTGCTGATGCTAAACTGCTTATGCTAAACTGTGCTGATGCTAAACTGTACTGATGCTAAACTGTGCTGATGCTGAACTGTGCTGATGCTGAACTGTGCTGATGCTAAACTGCTTATGCTAAACTGTGCTGATGCTAAACTGTGCTGATGCTAAACTGCTTATGCTAAACTGTGCTGATGCTAAACTGTGCTGATGCTAAACTGTGCTGATGCTGAACTGTGCTGATGCTGAACTGTGTTGATGCTAAACTGTGTTGATACTAAACTGTGCTTATGCTAAACTGTGTTGATGCTAAACTGTGCTGATGCTAAACTGTGCTGATGCTAAACTGTGCTGATGCTGAACTGTGCTGATGCTGAACTGTGCTGATGCTGAACTGTGCTGATACTAAACTGTGCTGATGCTAAACTGTGCTGATGCTTTCAAATTCTCTGTCAGTAGGCTTGTACAATTCATGTACATTGTACAAGCGTACTTTAAGTTTCACTGCACACTGTACAAGCCTACTTTAAGTTTCACTGTACATTGTACAAGCGTACTTTAAGTTTCACTGCACACTTTACAAGCCTACTTTAAGTTTCACTGTATATTGTACAAGCGTACTTTAAGTTTCACTGTACATTGTACAAGCCTACTTTAAGTTTCACTGTACATTGTACAAGCCTACTTTAAGTTTCACTGTACATTGTACAAGCGTACTTTAAGTTTCACTGTACATTATACAAGCCTACTTTAAGTTTCACTGTACATTGTACAAGCCTACTTTAAGTTTCACTGTACATTGTACAAGCGTACTTTAAGTTTCACTGTACATTATACAAGCCTACTTTAAGTTTCACTGTACATTGTACAAGCGTACTTTAAGTTTCACTGCACACTGTACAAGCCTACTTTAACCACTAGACTGCCTTACCCCGGAAATTCTCCGGGGCTAAACGTGCACCCTATACGCCAACAACCCGGAAAATTTCCGGGGTGTCGAACTGAAGTAAACAAGCCTGCTTCCTTGACTACAGTTAAAGGGAAACAACTCCAAAATTAATGGAGGTCACTCTCCTGTTACTTGGCAACATCGAGCTGCAAAAACCGTGGCAAAAACGATCGTTTTTTCGCTAGTATTTTGTGTTTTTATGCATGACTGCTTGGGAAGTTCTTGTTCAAAATTGCTGACACTTCTTGTTGAAGGCATAAATACTTTTACACAGCTGTAAAAGTGGCAAATAAAACTCTAGATTTACCTAACATTGATGAAAACGATCACGTATGATTCAGGAGATCGTTTATTTAAAAAACAATGAATGAGATTTGGTCTAGACATATGTTTGACATTATTGAGATGGGGGGTACTCGAATGACAGTGGTGATGAAGAAATCGTATTTATGGTCGATTTTTTACATTTTAAATATATTTTCGCAGTGAAATATCATGCTAACTAATTTGAGCTTGCCTCGAAGTAATCTACGATATATATACTGTCATTGTGTAGACTATCAGGAATATTCATGTAGTAGTTTCTGAGTAAGAGGGATATGAACATAGCAGTGGTACATAAGAATTTTATTCCCCGGCATATAGGGTGCACTTGCACTGGGCAGTTAAGAGGTTAAGTTTCACTGTATATCGTACAAGCTACTTTAAGTTTCACTGTACAGTAGAACTCGGTTATAAGGAGTGCTCGGGGACCGAAAATTTTACTCCTTATAACCGAGGTTCCTTATAACAGAGTTCTCGGATATAAGGAGTACCCAAGCCCAACTACCTTATAACCGGACTTTTGCCGTTTTTCGGTGTCAGAATCAGCAACTCTCTCTCTCTCTCTCTCTCTCTCTCTCTCTCTCTCTCTCTCTCTCTCTCTCTCTCTCTCTCTATCTATCTATCTATCTATCTCTCGCTCGTACAATGAAACAACAATCTGATGAAAATTACTCAAACAGCTATATTCATCTTTTTTTTAAAAATTCAAAACAAAACAAAACAAAAACATAAAACGCACACTTTGTTAAACTGAAAGCGAGTGTAGTAACCAAACAAAAAGAAGCAAAAAGGACGCTAAACAACCCCGTTTAGAACAACAAAACCTGAATCCTGAAAGTAAAACAAATGGTAGCAATAAGTACAGAATTATTGTTAATCGTTGAAATGATAAGTCCTTTATGAGGCCATGGGCACTTCACTTGGTGAATTCAGTCATGTTGATTGGCTTTACCTACTGGAATACATCATCTGGCATGGTACTGCGTATGATTGAATCAAAATGTGATACGAAATGGAAAAAAAAAAGTCATTTAGTGTAGTAACGTAGCTTACATCACGTAGATCTAACTAAAAATAACATTTTGTAAACGTTCATGAAAAAGCCGTACATGTACATAACAAAGCCTGATGACCGAGGGATGGGAGGGGGTGAAAGGTCTTCATTTTATCTTGAAATCAAAATTTTATTCATCTTGCATACAGCTTTCAGTGTTTCTTTTTTTCTGTTCTTTTTTTCTGTGTTTTTTTTTCAATACTTCACAGATTAACCCATGCACACACATACACAAAGGGCGACCAAAACCGACCCCCCCCCCCCCCCCCCCCCCCCTCCACCTCTCTCTCTCTCTCTCTCTCTCTCTCTCTCTCTCTCTCTCTCTCTCTCTCTCTCCAGTCCCCCTGTCTTTCCATTCCTCCCTCCCGCCCCCCCCCCCCCCCCCCCCCCTCTCTCTCCCTCTCTTTCAGGCCCCCTGTCCTCTAGATCTATGTCTTTAGCCCCCCCCCCCCCTCTCTCTCTCTCTCTAAGTCTGTCACCCACACACAAACACACACAGAGAAGAAGAAGAAGAAGAAGCCTTACCTTGCATCTGTAAACCATTTTAGTAGATGCTGATCGACACTGTCTAATGTGGCAGATCTCGACTTTTTTCGAGAAAGATCTTCCGAACCTTGGGAAACCTGGTTCAAGTATCTTTGGCCATCTCCCCATATGTTACATAGTGTAGTGAAGGGAACCCCCACCTCTTCTGCAATAGCTACTTTCCTTTTTAGAGGGTTGGCTTCAATCTTTCGATTATTTCAAGCTTTTCACTGAGGGACAAAGACGTCCTTTTCTTCCATTCCGACATCTTGGAGACGAACGGAATTGAGTTTCGCGAAAGCAAAGGCCTATGAAATAACTCAACCTACTTTCGGTTTCAAGCTGGTGCAGTCGGCACTCCTTATAACCGGCCTCAGGGTCGATTTGGGGCAATATTTTTCACTCCTTATAAGCGAGGTATCGTATAACCGAGCTCCTTATAACCGAGTTTTCGCAAGTCATAACAAAGAACAAAGTAAATCGGGGATTTTTTTTTTGCTCCTTATAACCAAGGTACCTTATAACCGAGCTCCTTATAACCGGGCCCGACTGTACACTGTACAAGTCTACTTTAAGTTTCACTGCACACTGTACAAGCCTACTTTAAGTTTCACTGTATATCGTACAAGCATACTTTAAGTTTCACTGTACACTGTACAAGTCTACTTTAAGTTTCACTGTATATTGTACAAGCATACTTTAAGTTTCACTGTACACTGTAAAGTCTACTTTAAGTTTCACTGCACATTGTACAAGCGTACTTTAAGTTTCACTGTACACTGTACAAGCCTACTTTAAGTTTCACTGCACATTGTACAAGTGTACTTTAAGTTTCACTGCACATTGTACAAGTGTACTTTAAGTTTCACTGTACACTGTACAAGCCTACTTTAAGTTTCACTGCACATTGTACAAGTGTACTTTAAGTTTCACTGCACATTGTACAAGCGTACTTTAAGTTTCACTGTACACTGTACAAGCCTACTTTAAGTTTCACTGCACATTGTACAAGTGTACTTTAAGTTTCACTGTACATTGTACAAGCATACTTTAAGTTTCACTGTATATTGTACAAACTTAAGTTTCACTGTAAATTGTACAAACTTAAGTTTCACTGCACATTGTACAAACTTAAGTTTCACTGTACATCGTACAAACTTAAGTTTCACTGTACATCGTACAAACTTAAGTTTCACTGCACACTGTACGAGCGTACTTTAAGTTTCACTGTACATCGTACAAACTGTACACTGTACAAGCGTACTCACAGTAGCGTAGCCACAGCTGGTGCGGGCGATGCGCTCAATGGCCTCCACGATGTCCACACCAGCGCTCAGGAGGAAGGGGTCCCGTGTGGCCCGGTACAGGTACACAATGCTCTCTATCAGCTCTGCACAATGCAGCAGTCTCTTGCTGTCCGCTGATGGTGTTTTGGATTTGCTTTTTTTTTTTTTTGGGGGGGGGGGGGGGGGGGGGGGGGGGGGGGGGGGGGGGGGGGGGGGGGGGGGGGGGGGGGGGGGGGGGGGGGGGGGTTGTTCCTTGGCTGAGCTCCGAAATTCAGCAGCAACGGTGAAATTTTGCATATGCGACCGTTTGCCCACCGTTAAGGTTGCCGCATTCCGACTTCAGGGATAATGTCTAAACAATGCACCACCAGTGTGCTTTTTTTTTAAATGTTGTCATCCATTCCTGCAATGGTCTATTCTTCCGAAAGGTGGAATGGGTTTTAATGTGTGCACAATATGTTCTGTGTGCGTTCATACATGGGACCTCCTTTTAATTTTATAGTCTCATGCAAAGGACTTTTGGGAGACTG
>CM054136.1:70239833-70292333 GCA_028751875.1 Rapana venosa | reverse complement strand
CTCCGCTTTCACATCATCTTATGACCTGACCCAGGCCAAAAGCTGTGTCAGTTATCGGCATAGCCTGGTGGTTAGAGTGATGCTTTTGTGATCTGCTGACCCAGCTTCAAATCTCATTCAAGAGGATTTTTCCTCTGGAGTTAACATCAGTGCCGACTCCACTCTCCCCAAAAGTCCGGACGAGACTATAAACCGAAGTCCCGTGTATGAACGCACATAGAACATCTTGTGCACACGTTAAAACCCATTCTGCTTTTCAGAAGAGTAGGCCATAGTGTGCCGGTGGGAACTGATGACAAAATGATAAAACTGCATACACACGGGGACTGGATGTATTAAAAAAAAAGGCATATGAGTACTTATTTCATTATCCTCGTAAATGAAAGAATAATAAATAAAAAATAAATAAATATATAAATGTCAGCAAAGTGCTAAGGCCTACACTGAACTGTTGCTGTGCTGTCAATTGCTATGTGGGCATTGTCTTCATACGTAACAAGCTCACAGCACAACAACCTGTCTCCTACATAAAAGGAGGAGGGGAAAAAATCCTCTGAAGTCAGTGTTTGGCTGCCTATTTGGCTCGGCATTTGAAAATCAGCCATGTATGCACACTTCTCATCCAGTGTGCATTCTTACAATGGTTTTATTGTGTAAAGAGTGAGACAGACATACAGAGTACATAATCTGGGTGACCCCCAGGATGCTTAACACTCCCCCTACGTTAAGGGAGAGAAGCCTTCTTTCCCAGTACACCAGCCCTGTGCGCATTTGCATGCTACTGTAACCCAGTAGTGGGTGATAGGGAGGGAAGGGTTAGCAGATGGTGGGTTACCCTATAGCGGGTTACCTTAGGGAAAAGGTTAAGCTGGGGAACACTCTACAACAACAACAACAAAAACAACAACAGAACATGTGTTCAACAGAACATACAGGACATACGTATCCACTGATGTAATAACTATACACAATCCGGATCGGTACCTGAATTCCTGGCCAGTATGCATCCAGCGAGGTAAAGAGAGGAAGAGTAATGCCCCCTTTCTTCATGTTTGCCCACAAGTACCAGTCGTCACGCTTCACATGGGCGACAATCTGCTTCTCATACTCTGCACACACAAACACACACACACACACACACATATGCCCAGGCTTAAGATTTGAACCAAATGTGAATAGTGTATTATATTGTATTGTATACTATTTTAAGTCATGGCAGATTTATCTGCATGAAGTTTGAGCTGCTCTCCCCAGGGAGAGCGCGTTGCCACAAGAGCAGCACCACCCATTATTTTTTTCTTCTTTTCCTGTCTGCATGTGTGTTTGGTTTCCTATCAGAGTGACTTTTCTCTACAGAATTTTGCCAGGGACAACTATACTGTTAAATGAGAATTGCACACAGGACCTCAGTTTATCATCTCATCCAAAAGGCTAGCACCCAGACCACCACTCACAGTCTTTCAGGCACACATGGGGATCGAATCTCCACACACTTGAAACCCGGACTTTTCGCTTTCTAGGCAGGTGTTTTTACCTATAGACCGCTGATCCACCAATAATCCAAATAAGAATGACAGGCAACAGATTTGCAAAAAGCCAAAGTCAGAGCTGCCTGAGAAATGACCAAGTCCGCTATCCCCCTCCCTCACCCCTCTCCCATTCTCTCAGTTTTCTCTGTGGATTTTCACGGACCAAAAATCAAGTTGAATTACACCGAAATGGCACAGGGGCCAATTCAAATACTGACCCTCTGCCGAAAGACTGAAAATTCTCTGGTCAGAACTGTGCCCTCCTGCTGCTCAAGTACTTACGCCTGACTGACAGTTCCATGCCAGACCATGGCACACACATGTCAACACACTTCATTTTCTTCACTGCAATTTTAGATCACTCCATTTAAGAAGGAAGAAGGCAGGATAGCTTAGACATTCTCTGCCTAACCAGTAAACCATGAGGTTCTGGGTTCAATTTTCAACCTTGCCCCTTCTTCCCAGTGTAACAAGAAATTTGAACAGAATGTCAGTCCTTCAGATGAGATTAAGTAAGCTGAGTCCCTGCGTGCAAACGCATGCAGAACATCTTGCGCACACAATAAAAAACGTGTTCCGCTTTTCCATTTCATGCTGGTAGGAACACATGACAATTCTTTTATATCAAAACAAAAACAAAAATAAAACGCAAGCATACAGGTGTCATGTTAAGACACCATCCCTGAAGTCAGAATGCAGCTACCTAAATGGTGGAGGAGGGAATGATGACATACACATAAATCTCACCTTTGGTTAACCTTGAAGCTCCAGCCGAGAGACAACAACGACAACAACAACAACAAAAGATCACTCCATAACATTACAGTCTTGACATAAAAAAATACCCTAAAAATGTACAAAATTAAAAGTAAAAGGTTTCACACCTAGAAGTATTGCACTTATTGCATTCTGTTGCATTGCACTGTGTTGTATTTTACTGTACTGTATTGTGCATTGTGCACTGTGCTGCTGGTATTCAAAATGAAGCTGAAGAAAAACAAACAGCCTGCAAACCCACGTATCAAATTTGACATGGACAAACTGAAAGATCCAGATGTCGAGGAGATCTTCCAAGCTAAGCTTGGCGGACGTTTTGCGGCATTAACCCTCCTGGACAATGACATCAATGACCTCACCAACAACTTTAATGAGGCAGTCCGAGAAACAGCAGAGGAGGTACTCGGTCGTCAGAGGAATAAACACCAGCCATGGACTACCAATGACATCTTGGACCTCTGCGATACAAGAAGAGCACTGAAACCAACCAGGTCTTCCAACCCTAAAGAATACCGGGAGGCCAACAATCTTGTGAAGAAGTCAATGTTAAAGGCCAGAGAGAAGTGGATCAGTGATCAATGTGATGAGATCGAAAAAAGCATGAAAGTGGGCAACAGTAAAAAGGCATACGACACCCTGAAGAAACTCACAAAACCACTTCAAACCAAATCATCAGTCATTGAAGACAGCTCCAGAAACCTCCTCACAGAAAGCTCAGCTGCATTGAACAGGTGGTCTGAATATTGTCAAGAACTGTACAACTACCCAATACAACCTGACAAGAGCATAATAGAAGAGAAAGCAGCAACATCAAGAGCACCCTCGCCATTACCTATACTGAGGGAAGAAGTGGAAGAAGCCATCCGCAGCTTACCAGTAGGAAAGTCCCCAGGAGCAGACAATATACCAGCAGAGCTGCTCAAGCATGGTGGCGAAACAGTCATCACATATGTTACAGCTATCTGTCAGAAGATTTGGGAGACAAAACAGTGGCCAACAGAATGGACACAATCACTCATCATACCCCTGCCCAAGAAGGGGAATTTATGCCAATGCCAAAACTATAGAACAATCAGCCTCATCAGCCACGCCAGCAAGATCATGCTCAAAGTTATTTTGAATCGACTCAAGAAGGAGGCAGAAGAACACCTTGCAGAGGAACAAGCTGGGTTCAGGGCAGGCAGGAGCACAATCGAACAGATTTTTAACTGCCACATCCTGATGGAAAAACATCTTCAACATCAGAGAGACCTGTTCCACAACTTCATCGACTTCAAGAAGGCTTTCGACAGAGTATGGCACGAAGGCCTGTGGCAGGTCCTCAGAATGTTTGGCATTGAAGAAGGACTAGTGCAAACCATTCAAGCACTATACAACACCGCAAGCAGTGCAGTCCTTCTGAACAATCAGGTCGGAAACTACTTCAAAACCACAGTTGGGGTCCGACAAGGATGCCTGTTATCTCCAGTCCTGTTTAATCTGTTCTTGGAAAACATTATGAGAGAGACCCTCCATGACTTCCACTCTACCATCTCCATTGGCGGCAGACCCCTCAACAACTTATGGTTTGCCGATGACATTGACCTCATGGGCGGAAGTAACACAGAGCTGCAAGATCTTACGACCAGACTTGAGAACAGAGCTGGAGCATATGGGATGGAGGTGAGCTCGGAGAAAAGTAAAGTACTTGTGAACAGCACGAGCAACGCCACTGCTAAAATTTACATGAACGGCCAACAACTGGAGGAGGTAGACGCTTTTAAATACCTTGGCGCTACACTCACAAAGGATGGGCGATCGACGACAGAAATCAAAGTCAGAATAGCCATGGCAACATCTTCCATGACAAAACTCACCACCATATGGAAAAGTAAAGAGATCAGTTTCCCAATCAAACTAAAGCTCTACAAAGCCCTAATTCAGACGATCCTGCTGTACAGAAGTGAAACCTGGACATTGACTGCTGAAACAGCAAAGCGAATCCAGTCATTTGAAACAAAATGCCATAGAAAACTACTGGGCATATCCTGGAGAGAACGAAAGACCAATGAATTTGTCAAGAGTCAAATAACACGGCTGGCAGGTCCACAGGAACCCCTTCTCACCATCGTCAAGAAGAAAAAGCTGACATGGTTCGGCCACGTCACCCGCCACAACACTCTGCCAAAAACAGTACTGCAGGGAACACTCGAAGGTGGCAGAAGGAGGGGAAGACAGAACAAGTCATGGATGGACAACATCAGAGAATGGACCAGGATGAATGACTCGGCACTACTGCGCAGAGCCGAGGACCGAAATGGATGGAGGAGGCTTACCACGGCATCGTCTTTCGTGTCTCCCCCACGACCGCCAAGGTCACGGGTCTGATGATGATGATGATTGTGCATTGTATTGTATTTACCACTTTCAGCCACAGCAAATTTTTCTGCATGAAATTTGGACTGCTCTCTCCAAGCAGAGCATGTTACCACAAGAGCAGCACCACCCGTTATTTTCTTCTTCATTTTGTCAGCGTGTGGATTTTTTTTCCTACAGAACTTTGTCAAGGCAACTCTCTTGTTGTTGTGGGCTCTCTTTTATGTGTGCTAAATACAATCAGCATACAGGACCTCAGTTTATCACTTCTTATAAAAGACTAGCACCAAGAGGACAAAAGTTTGGGTTGAAGCTGGCACTGAACCAGCGACTAGGAGCTGGAAAGGACTTGCCGCTATTTCTCCCAAACACATCTGACAAAGTGAACGAGAGAAACATTTCATTTATACCACTTTTAAGTCACAGCAGATTGCGCGAAATTTGGGCTGCTCTCCCTGGGGAGCGCGCATCACAAGAGCAGCACCACCCATTATTATTTTTTATTTTCCTTTCTGCAACTGTATTTGTTTCCTTATCAGAGTGGCTTTTTCTTCAAAATTTTTCCAGGGACAACTTTCTTGTTGCCGTGGGTTCTTTTGCGAGCGCTAAATAATTTTGTGTAACACACAGAACCTCGGTTTATTGTATCATCCGAAAGACTAGCACCCATTCCATCACTCATGGTCTAATGGATGGGAAAAAACTTTCTGGCCCAAACGGGATTCAAACCACCACACACTTCCGAACCAGACTTTTCACTTTCTAGGCAGGCCCGTTACCTCTAGACCACCGATTTACTGAAGGAGAAGAAGAAGAAATTGTGAAGAAGAAGAAGAAGAAGAAGAAGAAGAAGAATAAGAAGAAGAAGAAGAAGAAGAAGCAACAGCAATTTCTTACATTCCAGACAGGTGAATAACCACTGCCACCCAGCCACAGCATACTGGTGTCGCAGAGCATGAAAAACAAACACACAAAAATGACAAAACCAACGCACACAGGGCCAGCCAGTGCAGTACCTCTGAACATTTCCAGCAACTCGGGGATGTTGAACATGAAAGAGCCCTTCACTAGGTACTCAAAATAGGAGTCCACGCCGCCCCCTATCCCAGAATCCAGCGCTGTCCATTTGCCAGTGGCCACATCCACATGATTGCCCAGCTGCCGTTAAAACACAAATCAGTCCGCTTTATGTACACAACAATTACCACTTTATCTACACACCACAACAATTACCACTTTATCTACACAACAATTACCACTTTATCTACACAACATTACCACTTTATCTACACACCACAATAATTACCACTTTATCTACACAATAATTACCACTTTATCTACACAATAATTACCACTTTATCTACACACCACAATAATTACCACTTTATCTACACAATAATTACCACTTTATCTACACACCACAACAATTACCACTTTATCTACACACCACAACAATTACCACTTTATCTACACAATAATTACCACTTTATCTACACAACAATTACCACTTTATCTACACAACAATTACCACTTTATCTACACAACAATTACCACTTTATCTACACAACAATTACCACTTTATTTACACACCACATCAATTACCACTTTATCTACACACCACAACAATAACCACTTTATCTACACACCACAACAATTACCACTTTATGTACACACCACAACAATTACCACTTTATCTACACAACAATTACCACTTTATCTACACACCACAATAATTACCACTTTATCTACACAACAATTACCTCTTTATCTACACACCACAATAATTACCACTTTATCTACACAACAATTACCACTTTATCTACACAACAATTACCACTTTATCTACACAACAATTACCACTTTATCTACACACCACAATAATTACCACTTTATCTACACACCACAACAATTACCACTTTATCTACACAACCACAACAATTACCACTTTATGTACACAACAATTACCACTTTATCTACACACCACAATAATTACCACTTTATCTATACACCACAATAATTACCACTTTATCTACACACCACAACAATTACCACTTTATCTACACACCACAATAATTACCACTTTATCTACACACCACAATAATTACCACTTTATCTACACACCACAACAATTACCACTTTATCTACACAATAATTACCACTTTATCTACACAACAGTTACCACTTTATCTACACAATAATTACCACTTTATCTACACAATAATTACCACTTTATCTACACAACAATTACCACTTTATCTACACAACAATTACCACTTTATCTACACAACAATTACCACTTTATCTACACAACACAACAATTACCACTTTATCTACACAACAATTACCACTTTATCTACACAATAATTACCACTTTATCTACACACCACAATAATTACCACTTTATCTACACACCAATTACCACTTTATCTACACACCACAACAATTACCACTTTATCTACACAACAATTACCACTTTATCTACACACCACAATAATTACCACTTTATCTACACAACAATTACCACTTTATCTACACAACAATTACCACTGTATCTACACACCACAACAATTACCACTTTATCTACACACCACAATAATTACCACTTTATCTACACACCACAACAATTACCACTTTATCTACACAATAATTACCACTTTATCTACACAATAATTACCACTTTATCTACACAACAATTACCACTTTATCTACACAATAATTACCACTTTATCTACACAATAATTACCACTTTATCTACACAATAATTACCACTTTATCTACACACCACAACAATTACCACTTTATCTACACACCACAACAATTACCACTTTATCTACACAATAATTACCACTTTATCTACACACCACAACAATTACCACTTAATCTACACAACAATTACCACTTTATCTACACAACAATGACCACTTTATCTACACAACAATTACCACTTTATCTACACACCACAACAATTACCACTTTATCTACACACCACAATAATTACCACTTTATCTACACACCACAATAATTACCACTTTATCTACACACCACAATAATTACCCCTTTATCTACACAACAATTACCACTTTATCTACACAACAATTACCACTTTATCTACACACCACAACAATTACCACTTTATCTACACAATAATTACCACTTTATCTACACACCACAACAATTACCACTTTATCTACACAATAATTGCCACTTTATCTACACAACAATTACCACTTTATCTACACACCACAACAATTACCACTTTATCTACACAACAATTACCACTTTATCTACACACCACAACAATTACCACTTTATCTACACACCACAACAATTACCACTTTATCTACACACCACAACAATTACCACTTTATCTACACACCACAACAATTACCACTTTATCTACACACCACAATAATTATGTCAGTTTATTTTTTCGTTCCTCGGCTAGAGCTCCGAGGTTCACCAATGGCAAGATTTTTGCACATGTGACCGGGTTTTTTATTCACCTCACCAGTTAGGTAGCTGCATTCCAACTTGGGGGATATATCAGTATAAACTGTTAGCCACTGGCTCTAAAAAAACAAAATTTAACCCAATAAATTCATAGCTACTGACTCAAAAACAAAACACATGACAATAAATATATGCAACCACTGAATTTTTAAAATTGTCAATAGATTTGTAGACTTTAAAAGATACATGACAATAAATTTTTAACCACTGATATAAAAAAAAAAAACCCACAAAAAACCCAACAATATGAAAATTAATAGGTAGCCACTGACTGTAAAAGATACAAGACATTATCCAAAAAAAAAAACAGCCACTGATTTAAAAATACACCACAATAAAAGTATGTTCTTTCGAGCCAGAAGGCCCATAGAGCCGGAGCTTATCCCGGTTTCTGTAGCGTTAAGCCAACTGATGGTTTTTCACCACCCCTGTGACAGGACGCTAGTCTGTCGCCAGATACTTCCCCAGCAGAGCTGGTACCCACTTGTACACCTGGGTGGAGTGAGGAAAATAGGAGTAAAGTGTCTTTCCCAAGGACACAACACCGAGCCGAGCGGGGATCGAACCCGCGACCTCTGGATCACGAGTCGACCGCCTAAACCACTCGACCACGGTGCCTCACCAGTTAGGTAGCTGCACTCCAACTTGGGGGATATATCAGTATAAACTGTTAGCCACTGGCTCTAAAAAAACAAAATTTAACCCAATAAATTCATAGCCACTGACTCAAAAACAAAACACATGGCAATAAATATATGCAACCACTGAATTTTTAAAATTGTCAATAGATTTGTAGACTTTAAAAGATACATGACAGTAAATTTTTAACCACTGATATAAAAAAAAAAAAACCCACAAAAAACCCAACAATATGAAAATTAATAGGTAGCCACTGACTGTAAAAGATACAAGACATTATCCCAAAAAAAAACCAGCCACTGATTTAAAAATACACCACAATAAAAGTATGTTCTTTCGAACCAGAAGGCCCATAGAGCCGGAGCTTATCCCGGTTTCTGTAGCGTTAAGCCAACTGATGGTTTTTCACCACCCCTGTGACAGGACGCTAGTCTGTCGCCAGATACTTCCCCAGCAGAGCTGGTACCCACTTGTACACCTGGGTGGAGTGAGGAAAATAGGAGTAAAGTGTCTTTCCCAAGGACACAACACCGAGCCGAGCGGGGATCGAACCCGCGACCTCTGGATCACAAGTTGACCGCCTAAACCACTCGACCACGGTGCCTCCACAATAAACATGTAGCCAAAGCTTAAAACAGACATGATACTGAATTTGTATCGTCACCCTTCGCGGCAAACACCACAGCCGATAACGAAACAGACCACGCAAACACCTACCAAACCAATGGGGGAGCGAAACTTCCACAAGGCTCGGATGGCACGCATGGCAACTTTCTCAAACACGGGGTCTCCCGTCAGTCGACTGAGGGCTCCGAACTCCACGATGAAAGTCCCCACCCCTGCTGTGCAGGTGACAGTGGTCTCCCCTTGGGGTACTCCATGTCGCAGGTTGACTGTGCCATACGGCATTCCAGTCGGCGTGTCAAATGCTGTGATAAGAGAGCGGGGGTTAGTCAAGTCATATCTTTATTTCCAGGTGGTACATTTGAATAAGCAAAGCATTTGCTTCTTTTTTTTCATCAAGCCATCTATTAAGGAACACAAATTTCTTAATGGGTGTTTCTTTGTGTTCTTCTACATGGTGTTCGTATCCACTCATTTCCCGCCACCCTTGCCACCACACTGTTCCATCCACTGCATCTTGCTAGTTTCTCCGAACTCACCTTTAGTGTAGTTTGATCATTATAGATCAGACACTAATCAATCACAGATGTATCCCCATTTAGGTCAACACCGAATCAATCACAGTTTGATTCCCCTTAAATCAGACATGATCTCACAGATGTTTTCATTATAGATCAGACCTGAATCAATCAAGATTGATCTGTTAGATCACATAATCAATCGTTTGTATCCATTATAGATCAGACAAACATCACAGATTTTTCCTTTATAATCAACATGACAATCACAATTATCACTTAAGAAACACTGAATAATTCACAGATTTTTATCATCTTTATAGTCAGACACTGAATCAACTCACAGTTTTCCCACTTTAGATCCAGACACTGATCCAATCACTGTTTTTTTGTAATCACACCTTTTAGATGACACTGAATCAATCAAATTTTTTCCACTTTATAGATCAGACACTGAATCAATCACAGATTTTTTGTATCCACTTTATAGATCAGACACTGAATCAATCACAGATTTTTATCCCTTTATAGATCAGACACTGAATCAATCACAGATTTTTATCCACTTTATAGATCAGACACTGAATCAATCACAGATTTTTTATCCCCTTTATAGATCAGACACTGAATCAATCACAGATTTTTTTTAACCCCTTTATAAATCAGACACTGAATCAATCACAGATTTTTTATCCACTTTATAGATCAGACACTGAATCAATCACAGATTTTTTATCCACTTTATAGATCAGACACTGAATCAATCACAGATTTTTATCCACTTTATAAATCAGACACTGAATCAATCACAGATTTTTTTTATCCACTATACAAGATTTTTATCATACATTGAATCAATCACAGATTTTTTATCCACACTATAAATCATCAGTCAGACATTTTTATCCATTTTATAAATCATACATTGAATCAATCAGAGATTTTTTATCCACACTATAAATCATACATTGAATCAATCAGAAATGTTTATCCACTTTATAAATCATACAATGAATCAATCAGAGATTTTTTATCATACATTGAATCAATCAGAGATTTTTTTTATCCGCTCTATAAATCATACATTGAATCAGTCAGATATTTTTATCCACTTTATAAATCATACATTGAATCAATCAGAGATTACCGATATTGAATCAATCAGAGATTTTTTTTCCACTTTATAAATCATACATTGAATCAATCAGAGATTATCATATATTAAATCAATCAGAGATTTTTTATTCACTCTATAAATCATACACTGAATCCATCAGATATTTTTACCAACTTTATAAATCAGACATTTTTATCCACTCTATGAATCATAGATTTATAAGTTCCCTAAGGGGACAGGATAGCACAGTGGTCAGAACACTCGCTTTCTCCCAGCCAATGTTAAGCAGCTACCAAATGGATGGGTGACCGTTTGCGCACCATGGCTTCAGTACAGTTCCCCCAGTTCTCCCAGCTGTAAATGGGTACCTGCCTCTTTAGGGTCAGGAAAGGTAAACCAGCGAGGGAGAGGAGATGGGCGCCACCCTCAATATGCTGGCCCCTAGAGAAGCTGAGGTCTCTGGTGCCTCGCTCCCCTACGACCACTTAGGTTATGGGACACCTTTGCCTTTTTAATAAATCATATATTGAATCAATCAGAGATTTTATCTCCTCTATAAATCATACACTGAATCAATCACTCAACAATGTAATAATATAAAATCATTACACAAGGGTACGACTCACCAGGCAGAAGTTTTCTGGCCACATGCTCGGCCATTCGAAGCAGTGGCCCTGAACACGGCCATCCTGGTTCCAGCACCATCCCTGCTCTCTTCATCAGCAGATGGGCAGACAGCAGACCCCCCACCACTGCACACAGGCGTCACACCACATAAAATTTATACATTTATAAGTTACACTTGTCTTTCCTCTCCTTTCCTGTCACATCAAGAAAGAAACGTAAACACAAAACGTCATGTCAACCATTATCTGAAAGCCAACCCACACACATAAAAAAACTTTCAAGCAAACTGTCAGCAACATCCTCACGGTGACACTTCTTTTCTCCCCTAACTCACCGAGGAGTCATTTGGGAACTATGCTGAAGTTTTCAAGCAGCTAAACAGGTGGCATGCTGGGTATGTTTGTAAATCCGTAACTCACTTAACACTGACATAAACTACAGAACTCGGCTTTAGTTAAGGCAATTATCTGCTCTTCTGCATGCACATTATAAATATATAAACTTATGTTACGGCAGGTCTGCACTTTAAGCTGACACTGGCGATCATAAAAATCTCCACCCTGAATTTTACCAGACGCTGCTGGCAAACTTTGAACCCCTAACTTCATGGATTGACAGGATGGAAGTCTAACGCTCTATTCATCCCTGAAGTCAGAATGTGGCTACCTTAATGGTGGGCAAAAACAGTTGCATACACAAAACCTCACGATTGTTGAACCTCAGAGCTGTAACCAAGGAACAAAGACACCACCCCCACAAAAAATACCACACTTCATCCACTCAGATTCCTACTTCAACATCATACAGTCTGCCAGAAGTAAGGGGCAAAACCAAAATACCTGCTTGTAATTATGCGTACACATAATCCCACACTATGTGTGTTTATGTATGTGTGTTGCATGGGCATGTTCCCACTCACCTCTGATGTTTGTTTCAAAAACAGACACATTGATATCCATGTCAAAAAACGTTTCCGCCCTATCAATCAGCAGGTTTGAGACACGCCGGAACTCTGTGTAGTTTCCCAACACTGCCAGCGTGTCCAATGCATCGATCAGTGTTAACGAGTAGCTGCAAGGAAAACAACATGTATACGTTATGTAATGGTCATCCGCACTCACGCACACACACACACACACACACACACACACACACACACGCATACACGCACATCTTGTGCACATGTTAAAACCTGTTCTGTCTTTCAGAAGAGTAGACCAATATGTACCAGTAGGTATGGTCAACAACATTTACAAAACTGCATGCACACAGGAACTAGATGAAAAAAAGCATGTAAGTGCTTATTTATCACCCCCACCCCTACCCCATCCGCTAAAAAATAAATAAATCTCACACACACACACACACACAAACACATATGCATGCGCACACAGTTACTCACACACATTTGTGCGCACACGCACACACGCACACCTCTCTCTCTCTCTCTCTCTCTCTCTCTCTCTCTCTCTCTCTCTCTCTCTCTCACTGTTTGTTGTTAAGTGTTGTTTTGTTTTCTGCTGCTAATATTTGTGCTATATTATTTCCTTGAAGTGAAGGGAAAAAGCAACAAGACCAAAAAATACTGAGAATACTATAATAGACTACTCTGAACCCCCACTTTATAATGATATTTTATATCAGAACATAATGTACTACACAGAGCAGTAGAGCAGAGGTCTCCCCTCACTCCAAACTGTTCTGATTATATGCTCTTAAGCTTGCAGCACATTGCACAGATGACAGCTAAATCTATAGATCTCTACTTTGTTACAATAAAAAGTCAAACAGATTCACTGCCTGTTAACTGTCACACAAGCAGGTTCAGTCCACATCCAATAATAAAAGATACAAATTAAACTTCAGTACCTGCCCCAAGTATCATGACCATCACAGGTAAGAGGCCGTAGTTCGTCATAAGGGTATGCATGTTGAATGTAGCCATTGTATGCATGGTAGAACATTTCTTTTACCATTTCTCTGCAAAATACAAATATTAAAGCATCAACACAACAATCATATATACAGTACTGGTCTCCTGATAAAAAAAATTTTTGAAGTACAGCAAATATAATTCATAAGTATGTTGAGACTGTAAATGGTTTACTTTCTCTTCCGTCAATGTTTTAATCAGAAGACAAGAGTAATGAAGGGCTGGCTTCAAAGTCCTAAATAAGCTTATCTTGAGCAATAAATCAGATCTGATAAAGTTGTACATAAGGCTTTTTTATGCCAAGCGCTATATAAATTCCATACATTATTATTATTATTATTATTAAATCATACATGTTGGGTTTGTTTTGTTTTTGTTTCTTTTTTCACATGTGAAGTGGAAGAAAGTATTAAGAACAGCAAGCATGCTTCTCAGTTTCACTTGCAGCAGTTGGGAAAGGAGGGAGGGAGTGGGGGCTCCATTGTTTACTGTGCAGATCTACTATACCATATGGCAGAATAACCTATTAGTATTAACGGCTGCTTCTATCTAAATCAAATGGAGGAGGAGGAGGTGGAGAAGATGAAGTAGACGAAGAAATTGAAGCAAGACGATGACTGGTCTTCAACAACACTCTCTTGGCAGAATCCTGCTGTCAAGTTAAAGAGTAGAAACAAAGATTCTGACCCTAACCACCTCCCCACTGCCTCTTTTCTTACTTGGTCCCTCTGGCAAAGATTTGTAAACTGCAGGATAGAACATAGAAGGAAGATCCTGTAGTATTAGTTCAACATGTTTTACATGCATAAACCTTCTTTTAGCATCCTTGCCCTTGTCATTGAATCTTTATCATTGAAGTCTTTATCACTGAAGTCTACACCAAATCTGACAACACTTCTTTTAAAATCTGGATAACCAAAAATGTTAAATTATTCTTTGAATGTGAGGAGTTAAAGACTTAAACTATCAAGGAACGATTGGCATCCATTTTTTAAGCATTTGTGTGCAGAAAACAATTATCATGGATGGGATATCCGATAAGCCATGATCAATGCTAAGACTTAACCCAGTCCCTATAGGCCTACTATGACTAGTTACTACTACCACTACGAGTACTACTAGTAGTACAATTAGGCCTACTAAGAAGCCTCAAGTCAATAATCAATCACGTTCATCATCAACGTCATAAAAACATTGCAAAAAAGTGACAAGATCTACCACGTTATTCATATACCTATAATGCTTCACATTAATTTTTCCATGTTCAACCGCTACAGTTCTGGTGACAAACACTACAATAAGAATCCAAATGGACAGTTGTTTGCCAGCAAAAGTTGGAGCAGACGTCATCTTTATTGTTGAGAGTTAAGATTAACCTCCCCTGTTCATATTTCTTCTGGTTACACACCGGTGTCAGAAATTCGCACTTTTCCTTCTGTTCTTCCATTTAACTGTTATATTCATACCGCACATCCAAAGGCATCCACAGAAGTAAAAACCCCTTTTAGTGAAAGACTAGCCCATGTCTCAAAGCTCAAATGATTTTGCACAAATTTGGTAGCTTTGATTTTTTTTTTATTTCTCAGCAAACACTGTTGTCTGCTAGCTTCCTTACTGCAATTTAAGTTTTAATGAGTGCCCTATTTCAATATCTTATTGTTATGTGTAACAAGTATATGTACCATTTGACAATGTGTAGATGTTTATCTTTATGACTTATTAAGTTTGGTTGTTGTTATTTTTTTGGTTTTGTTGTTGTTGTTTGTTTTTCTTTTCTTTTTTTCTTCTATTGTTGGTTTGGTTTTTCTTTCTCTTTTATTTGTTTGTTTGGGGGGGGGGGGGGGCTGGGGGTGTTTTTAGGGTTTTCTTTTATTTGGGTTTTTTTTTTGGGGGGGGGGGGGGGTTGTTGGGGGGGCTGTTTTGAAAAGGGTTATTTCCCTTTGTTTCTACTGTGAGACTGTGTAAGTGTTGGGTTATTATTAAGATGTATCCCTACGGGCGGGGACTGGATATAAAAAAGCACATGAGTGCTTATTCATTATCCTCGAAATAAAAGAATTTGTCACTGTCATTTGTCATTGTCAATATTCATGCGCGGGGTCAACACTGTAGGAACACAAGCAATCCACATTAAAGATGTTGATAATCATTTTCAACTTTCTCATGTCTAACTGGTATTTCTATATGTCTTCCATCATAAAAACAATTACACAGATCATTTTTTCATACTTGAAAAAAATCTGTGAAAATACCCTCAATTTTTTTTCCGACTTGCACTCTATACAAAACATGACCCGGAAGCTAATACCGGAGTGTAAACAGAGGTATAGGCGTCTGTACGCATGCGCAGACTTCCTCTTACATCACATCCTGTAAACATCCCCAGACTAGGCCTAGGCCCACGTATACCGTCAGAGTGGTCTCCCCCTGTCACTTTGTAACTTCCTTTTCCGTTGTGCGGTCTGTGAGTGGTACAGGTGAGTGGAACGGGTGAATTAATTCGTGTTTTTTCCAAAGTTATTCTAACTCATCTGTATTTTAATTCGTTATACTTATCAAATTTGATGTTGTAGCTGTTGTTTAACTGTTTGTTTGGTTCGATTATTTTGACAAGATAGATGTAAAAACATTCGTGTGGGTTGTGTTGGGGGCATGGATTAGGTTGATCTGTCAACCCTTGAAATAAAGACGTATATTTTCTGAGTAAAATTATATTTTCTTACTTTCTCTGAGTTAAATGATTGATTATACCAGTAGAAGCAATATATGTGTGGGCAGTATAATCTAGCAGTTTGCTTCTCGTTCATTTTTCTCCGTCTAATGCTGTAATCATCATACCATGGATAATGGCATGGCAGGCTAAATCATGTATAATGGCATGCCCTTTTTAGCTCCTCTCAAGGGCCGCACCGCTTGATTTGCAAACAAGTTTAGGCCTAAGCTACTCAGCCACGATCATTTTACTCTGATCTGAGCGTGAAAGAAATGTCGAGGCGTTCTAAGCCTAGTTTGCAAATGAGACCGTGACAAAAGGTGGTCGATCAATACCCTATATTTGTCCATCAGTAATGTTTTCCATGATGCAGTTGTCTGATTTTTTTTTTGGTGTGTTTCCAGCTTTAAGTAATGTTCAAAGAAATAATTATATGATAAAATCAAAACTTTGCTTTAAGGAAAAATGCCCCGAATTGCTCAAATGTTTGCAACCGGAAGTTGACAGTATTGGTTTGAACTTTTATTTTGATTCACAAAATGCATTCTTTGTATCCAAAAACATGTACAATCGGTTAAAATATTAACCTGGGAATGTTTCTACACAGAAGTGAGCTTCCCACAACACCTACGCTGAAAAAATATTACAAAATTTTGTAGTCATGATGCCACAGGTCATCAGGATGTGCGATTTGAATCGTGTTTGATTGCTTCAGTATGTTTCCGTGAAATTAAATTGATAGCCAGTTGCTTTGCAGAGGACACATTTTGTTGTGAAAACAAGAGTCCAGATTGGGGGGGGGGGGGGGGGGGTTTAAACTAAAGGGGGTGTACTGAAATAAACCGCCTGAAGTAATCTCTACCCTTTGAGAATAGCATCATTGTTGATGAAACATATATTTGTAAACACTTCAAATAAATATCAACAAATCGACCAGACCAGATGGCATATGAGACTGTGACAAAAGGTGGCCGTTCAATACCCTATGTTTGTCCATCAGTAATATCTGTTTTCCCTGATGCAGCTGTCTGATTGTTTTGTATTGCCTGCTTTCAGTAATGTTCATAGAAATACATAAGATAAAATCAAACACAATGTCCTTTACTTTAAGAAAATAATAATAGTAAATGTCCCGAAATGCTCATATTTTTGCAACCTGAAGTTGACTGTGTGTATTGGACATGGTTGGTTTGAACTTGCATTGTGATTCACAAACACATTCCCTGTATCCAAAACATGTAAAATCAGTTAAAATAATAATCAGGGAATGTTTCTACACAGAAGTGAGCTTCCTACAACACATAAGTTGATAAAAAATAATCTACAAAATTTTGTTCGACAGTTGTGACGCCAAATGTCCACAATATTATTGGGATATGTAATCATCTGTATTGAATTTCTTTGTTTCCCAGTCCATGTTTTTACACTCCTGCTAGTCTAAATCACATGTTTTAAGAATGAATAGGTTTTGTTCATCTCTAATTTCTGTTTAAAGACTGAAAAATGGAAAATTGTATCTTGCATCTAAAATGCATGTCCATTCATAACAACAGTGGACTTACCAATTTTAGAAAGTAAAAAAGTTTACAGTTTCCAATTTGCACTGATATGAAAGTTGCTCTTATGCATTTCAAAAAACGGCTGGTCTTCCTGTACAGCCATGCTGTGAGAAAGAAGAAAAGGCAAATGAACACCAGAAGTCCACTTATCAGAAATCATAACTGTCAAATTAGTCAGAAAATCTGCTTATATATAAACTTTGTACCAGCTTCTGCAGTTTGCTTTTTATAGTTTTAAGCAACATAGTTTTTAAAAGGAAATAAAACTAGTTCAGTATAATTTCCAGGTGTACATTTATTATTTTGGGCTGTCGTGACTTTGAGCATGTCCAGCATAACGACCATCAGATGGATCCGTCAATAAAAAATCTTTACCAGTGCAAAGTTTGACCAGCAAAAGATATTAATTTTATTACCTTTGACCTTCTTTTCAAAATTAAAGACTATTTCAGGGTTGTACTTATCTGGTAATTTTGTTGCTTGCTGAAATCTTAAGATTTGAACCTGAAATATGTTCACCCCTACCGTGTAACAACTGTCAGATGAAAGTTTGTTCTTGTAGTTATTTAACTTTCAATCTTTTTCATGTGTATTTATGCTGAACACAATAAAGAAAATATGATATGATCATGTGAGAAATTGTTTGAGCTATTTGTCCTTTTTCAGCATGTTTGACAGGTAACATACTCCGACTGTTGTTACACAGGACATGCTTCTTGAAGTAAATTAAAGTACTAATTAATTTTGTTTAATAAAAATTGAATGCATATCACAAACTTAGTTTATATTCTAACCTCAAGAATACATTAATGCTCAGTTGTATAGTGATATTAGTAAAAATTCAGTACTTTACATGTCCAGCATAACAACTGTCAGACATTGGTGAACATGCGTTATCAGCCTGATATCTCATGACTGAAAGCCTCAGTTATCTTCTCACATATGAAATGTTGAGGAATAATCATTACTCTTTCAACCCACAAAACTGTTTCTGCCCCCCCAAAAAAAAAAAAATTGAGCTTTTTTGGCTTTTTCTGGGTCCACCTTTTGTCACAGCCTCATATATGCGGCAGAACCCCAAAGTTCTGTGCTACTGAGCTTGCCAGCGTTTTTAAGCACCTGTTCCAAGCCTCGCTGGACACTAGCCAGATACCAGTTATATTTTGGAAGACTTCGAATGTAATACCTCTTCCAAAGAAACCAAATCTTTCTAGGCTTAACAATTTCAGACCTGTAGCCCTCACATCACTTGTGATGAAAACATTAGAAAAGATAACCTCTTTCCACTACAGAGGAAGACCTTGACCCACTACAGCTTGCTTACAGGACAGGATCAGGTGTCGAAGGTGCCAAACTGTTCATTCTGAACAAGTTGTACAACCACTTGGAAACACCTGAGTCTCATGCCAGAATATTGTTTGCTGACTTTTAGTTTAGTTCAGCTTTCAATACCAATGTTCTTGTTAACAAAATACTTTCAAAATTTGACATAGACTATCAACTTGCTTGTTGGCTGATTGAATTTTTAACCAATACTACAGACTGCAGCGCGTTTCTACCAGTCATCCGTTAGATTTACCTGTACAGGTTCTCTACAGAAATGCGTTCTCTTGCCACTTCTGTACATTCTATACACAGATGATTGCAGAAGCAGCTATGAAAATTCCTTTCTTGTAAAATTTGCCGATGACAGTGCTCTTTTGTCTCTCTTATCTGGATCTGTCCAAAACCATGGTCCAGCCCTCACCAATTTCGTCAATTGGTGTGATGAGGCATATCTGGAGGTTAATGTTCCTAAAACTATAGATCTTCCTATCAATTTCAGATCAGGTCACACTTTTAAGGATATCATTCATAATCAAGAAGTTGAAAAAGCTTAGAATTACAAGTATCTGGGAACTATTTTTGATCGCAAATTAAACTGGGATGTCTTCAGAATTTCAGTTGTTGCCTTCAGGACGCCGTTTTCCGTGCTCCAACATTCACAAATAGAAAAAGAAATTCTTTTGTTCCAGTAGTAATTCAAAACAATACTGACCAAACAGTTATTACATTCTCTGATATACCTCCCTGATTGTCAAGTGCATGCATGTGTGTGTGTGTGGTCATGAAAATAAGTACTCCTGTATCTTACATTTGGCTTAAATTATTTTCAAAATTTTGTGTGTGCAAGTTTATGTCTTTACTAGTCAATGGTTATGGTGTGTTTGTGTTTACTAGTCAATAGTCTTTATAAAATTGTGTTCATATAATTATTGGTGTGTGTGTATGGGCATGAGTGAGTGCGCACGCGTAAACAATTTTGTCTTTTCCAATCCATGGTTTTTGCATTGTATTCCTATGCTGGTGTGGGGGGGGGGGGGGGGGGGGGGTATGTGTGTGTGTGTGTGCGCGCACGCCTAGGTTTGTGTGTGTGATTTTTTTTTTAAAGCTATTTGAAATGTATTTTTCTTGTGTCTTTTGAGATATGGGTATCAATGTGCCTGTCAGTATTGTAATTGCCCTTCATGGGATAATTAAAGTGCTTTTGACTTGACTGATGGATTGATTATTTTCGTTTGTCAGTGTGGAATAAAGTTAGGGCCATGTAAAAGTTTGTTGTTTTTTTGTTTATTTTTTTTTTTTTTTAAAAAGGAATTGAACAAGAGAAATGAAGTAAACATAGGTGTACGTATTGTTTACATTTGTTTTCAGATTTTAGCCATGCTGATTCCAAAAAAAAATATCATCTCGATCTACGAGTACCTCTTTAAAGAGGGCGTACTTGTGGCCAAAAAGGACAAGTTTGCCCCAAAGCATGCAGATGTTGATGTGCCAAACTTGCACGTCATTCAGGCTCTGACGGTATGTATTCATGATGTCATTAAGCCTAGGTAATTTGTATCTTCCTGGATTTGTATACATCTGCATCAGTAAAGTAGGGTGATAATGGTTGCAATGTCATTTGTATGAACTATGCAAATTGAAGCAGAATCTCTAGATTCCCTGCCCCCTGTAAAAAAGATAATGATTGTGTGTGGTGCTTTGCAAGTGGCTATGCAATAACAGAATAATCTCACAGATTTTGCAATGTTGTTTTCTTTCTTTTTTTTTTAATGAAAAAACAACCAAAAAATACTTCATGAAAGAGTGCAGCCAAGGAATCAAAAACATGCAGCCATTAACCCTAGTAGCGCTGAATAGACAGCAACAAGCCTCACTATTGGCTGAATTAACATTGGCTAGCATTGTTTTGGAGCAGGGTGGGCTCAAACAACCCTTGATATTGATATATAAAAGTGAATTAAATGTGTAAAGCTATAAATCACTGGAAAGAACAGAAAACATGCTTTTAAATGAGTGTAATTTTATAATAGTGTGTAGTGTTTATGACTATGTAAAAAAAAAAAAAAAAAATTTAATCGATCTGTGACGTCAAAATCGCCGAGTAGCGAAGAAGTCCATCCAGCAAAACTAGCACCGCTCAATACCAAGTTTTTCAAAAATATTCCACAATCCTTACCTCATCGTCTCTCTCATTGTTTATTTCAACCAAATCCAGCGTCTAAAACTCCTCCTCGCTGTCAATATTGTAAAAAAGCTCGTAATACGCTTGAAGAGATTCTGGTGCAAATGCTGGCCGCCATTTTTGTTGTAGACGATCTCGGCTGGTCTGGAAAAAAAAACAACAAAAACCACTCTTAGCGTGTATGTGTGTCGAACAGCCTTAACATTCATTGGCTGACCTTTGAAAGCGAAAGTAAGCTTTCAGTTACAATCACCTACGTCATCCCAGAATATTTTGGGATCTGCCACATAGCTTAGACCCGCCTTTTACTGGAATATTCCAAGAACCGCGCCACTAGGGTTAAATAAATGGTGAAGAATACATGGAGACAAGAAAGACTACTTGCCATCAAAATATTATTTTGGCCGGTCCAAATATTCTCTGTTGTTTGGGTAATTGGGTGTATTACCTCACGAAGTATGTGTGTAAACCCTGATGGGGCATAATAGCACTTTGTTACAGGATTGAGTTGTTTTGTTGTTTTTTTGTTAATTTTACCATAATGCTCTATCCCTGGTCCTCTGCACTTAAAATTTTCTCTTCTAACTCATGCTGTCGCTCCATCATGCTTCTCACTTTGCCCTTACTCTGAAAATGTTCACATTTTATTGGAGGTAGCGTTTTGCCGAGTGTTTAATTTAAAGGCTTTGGACATTTTGGGGTGTTTTTTGTTGTAATATAGAAATGCATTTGGATGTCTTTTTCAGAGTCTGAAGTCGCGAGGCTACGTGAGGGAGCAATTCGCCTGGAGGAATTATTACTGGTATCTGACGAATGAGGGGATACAGTACCTCAGAGACTTCCTCCACTTGCCTGCTGAAATTGTGCCCGCTACTCTGAAGCGGCAGACAAGGCCAGAGGCCCAGCGACCAAGGCCAAAAGGTTGGTTTGTGCATCAGCCCGTTCTCGAGTGATAATTCAGTCAGTCTTTCAGTGCTGAAGAAACCATTGCTGAGCAGCTCTCGCATGTTGTGCTCTGAAGGACTGTTCAGAACATCCTTATACAACCCTGCATATTTTTTTATATATATAAAATCAAAGAATCAAAATTGCTATCTGCCAACATAGAAATAAAGAAGATGAACAGTAAACAGGTTTATGATGATGATATAGTGCCGCGTCTAGCGTGATAGTGGAGCTGTTGGGACTTTCTCTCCCCCAACCCCCTTTCAGATGTGCTTTAGTGAATGGCTAGACCTTTCACGTGCATTTCACCATTTTACAGCTGATGTAGGGTTCATATTTTCAAATCTAACATTGATTAGTTCATTATGTTTGAGGAACTCTTTATGGGTGTGGTTTTATCATTCGTCATGCTTGCATGTGTGATTTGAGGTGCAGTGTAGTTTGAAATACGTTTTAGTAGTGTCCCTCCTTCTGGGACCTGATGCTTCTATTGTTCAGAAGTTTCTGATGAAATGGAAAATTACGAAAGTGTTTTTCATTATGATTCCTTTGCTAAGATGCTGCCATTTTTGGAAGCTTGTCAGTTTGCTTTCAAATGGTTAATTTATATTGGTAGAACATATAAATTCCATATATTATTATCATTATATAAAACATCGTCATGTGAATTGATATATTTTATTTTCATATTGAAACACCTGTTTTTCAGTTTGGTAGTTGCAGTCAGACAATCTATCTCCAGTGATTTACAACTATACCAGAAATACAAGGATAGCTGTGTGTGAAGAATACATTACATCCTAAAAGTAGAGGCCACTTCAGTTCGAAACTGAAAGAAATGTTAGAACTTTACTTGTGTTGGCTGTTTCAACACTAGTCCTGTGCCTTCATAACAGAAATGCCAGAGTTAAAACTGTGAAAGAGATGCATTTTTCTTTGCTTTTGATTTAGAAAGGAAGACGGTATAATAAATAGATATGTCAGTAGAAGTAACGACGTCTTGATGTGTGCTTTTCAGGTCCTACAGAAGGTGGACCAAGAGGACCTGCTCCTGACAGGGAGTACAGGAAAGCTGGTGGCCCCCGTGAGTCTCGTGCTCGCTTGCTCTTTCTCTCTCTCTGTCTTTTCTGCTCTCTCCTGCATTGTTACTAAACTAGGCCTGTCAGTGCAGCATGTTGGTCCTGTGGGATCCCTGTTGTTTCTCTTCTGACCAGGACATCAAAGGGAAAAGGGGGTGAAAGCTTATAGTGTTTCGTGTGCAAAGAGTTTATTTTTAAGGCCGCCTCATTGGTTTAATTATTTTTAAAAAAAGGTTACACTGATTGTAGTGTTAAGATATGTACTGCAGTTTAAAAATGTTCCCTTCTATTATATTCTGGTGTCGACCAAGTGTATAGAGATATAAGCATTGTCATCAGTCAGGAAATTTTAGCAACACCTTAGGACGATGGTTTTCTTACTAAACAGAGTTTAACGGTTTTGTTTTCATTGGTTTGGGTTTTTATTATAAATATAATTTGTAGGCAAGGCTTTTAAATTTGGTCTCATTTCCTTTGCAGCTGGTGGTGACAAGAAAGCAGATGTTGGGGCAGGGTCAACGGATTCCTTCCAGTTTGTAAGTATCTTGCTTGATCATCATGTCAGATAATGTCATTTATAAAGGAAAAAAGGGGGGACCTTACCTTTCCTGATGAAGTCATGGTTCTTTTCTACAAAGTGGCAGAAATTGGCAAAATTATTACAAGAAGAAATGTTTGTTTTGCTTGCTTGTTTGGATTGGGGGGAGGGGGATGTTGTTAGATTTTGAATTTGGCAATGGTCCACAACTTGTATATTTTGTAAACTGCTATTTAGGATTTTGTGACTCGGTAGCAGGTCAAACCATAAAGTTGTACCTGACAATCATCTGCATCAGTCATGGGTGGGAAATCAACAGTAGGTAGGCAATATTTTTTCTATGATTGTGAATATTTTATCAAAATCTGTGCATGCTCTCCAACGTTACTGCATCACTTACTGTGACACAAACCGATTAAAGACCTTGTGTGTTTATGTGCCAACTCCACTTCCCCTAAAAGTCTTTCGGATGAGACTATAAACCGAGGTACCGTATGCGAACACACGCAGAACATCTTGCGCACATGTTAAAACCCATTCTGCTTTTTGGAAGAGTAGGCCATTGTGTTCCAGTGGGAACAGATGACAAAATTTACAAAACTGCATACACACTGGGGGGGGGGGGGGGGGGGGGGGGGGCAAGTACACAAGTGCTTATTCCATTATCCTTGAAATATAAAGAATAAATAAGGTGCTGTATAATTGTGGGGGGGGGGGGGGGTTAAAACGGTGTAGGAAAATGTATGTTTATTTCGGCATTTTGTTCTTTTTTCATCAAAATCATTGTAGAGTTTTTGCATGTTAGATACACACGCCCACTTGCGCACCATCCACCTCCATTTTCCTGCACCCAAGGGTTAAAGTGCAGACCTTCTAGTGCCTTACTTCCTTTCAAGTATAGAGAAGATCAAATATGGATGTTCAAGATCCTATAATTCATGTCAGCATTTCGCATACCCAGTATGAGTTAAGTGCATAAAAATGAGCTGCTTTGAAGTCAAATGAGGTCAGCAGGCAGATCTCTTGCCATGTTACAGGCTCAGAAAGTATCGTAGTAAAATCTTCTGGGTATCATTTTAATGTTGACTGATGCAATTGGTATGCTGTAGTTCTCTTCTGACATGTATGCTGCTTTGTGTGTGTGCAGAGAGGAGGCTATGGACGTGGACGGCCCGGTGGTGGCTTTGGTGCTCCTCCCCCACAGCAAGAGTAAAGTGACGTCTGTGCAAATAAAACTGTTCATGCCTCTGTAACCATGGTGTGATGCTCTCATTCATGTGTCAGCATGTGCCTCTCCTCCCTTCTCTATGGTCAGTCTGGTGATGACTGTGGTGTTCTGGGAAGATCAGTGACGTGTTCCTTTCAACAGAAATGATGGGAGTTCCACACAGCATGATTCATACATATTTCTAGACTCTTTGGATTTTTTTATATTCTCTTGTCGGTGACAAGACTAGATGTAGAACCCCTTGAAAAATATTACAGAAGTTTCAAAGTTGAACAGTAACTGTTGAGAACCTTGTAAATCAAAGCATGTCCATTGACAGTCATCTTTGTAGGGATAATAGTGAAGGCATGACACTTTGTGTACAGAACGAGAACGAAATTAAAAAATCTTTTAAATAAGTGTGAACATGTGTGTGTGTGTGGTCAAATTTAGTGAGGTGTAGCAGACGGGACATTCAGGGGAGGTGATCGTCTTATGTACAAAACAGAAGTTTGTTGTCATTGTTGCATAGGCTGGAAGACCTGCTAACACTTGAAATATTGAAGGTTTTGTTCTGCCATTTGGCTTTCCTCGACACAAATTCTGCTTTAAAGGTTGCCTTAGAGACATTTTTATTAGAGGTGATATTCTCATTACGACTGTTAAAAGATGCACCATCTTCTGCTACCTGGAAATTCCATTTTGGACTGTAGGGTCTTAAAAATGCTAGTCCACTCGTCAGCTAAAGAGCAAATAAACAACTCAAAACAGAATTTGTCCCCTCCCCTAAATGTTGGGGGCACTTTCAGTATAAATAGCATCCACAC
The DNA here is from genome assembly GCA_028751875.1 of Rapana venosa. Lineage (NCBI taxonomy): Eukaryota > Metazoa > Mollusca > Gastropoda > Neogastropoda > Muricidae > Rapana > Rapana venosa. The sequence continues at coordinate 70,266,328 of CM054136.1, read as the reverse complement.
CTGGAAATTCTGTGCTAGAAATTTTCCCTTTTCTATCACTTTTTCCTGACCTCTCTATCCTCGACCTCTCATGCTTATTTTCTTCCTGCCCAGCCCATTCAGTCGGAGCACTCGCTTTCCCCCAGCCAAGTTAAGCAGCGTCGAGCGTGGTTACCAGTTGGATGGGTGACCGTTTGCGCGCCTTGGCTTCAGTACAGTTCACCCAGCTGTGAATGGGTACCTGCCCTCTTTAGGGTCAGGGAAGGTAAAGCAGCGAGGGAGAGGAGATGGGCGCCGCCCTCAATATGCTGGCCCTAGAGAAGTGAGGTCTCTGACGCCTCGCTCCCCTACGACCTTATAGGTTATGGGACTCCTTTACCTTTTTTACCAGCCCATTCTCCTGTCTTTTTTTATGCATATTTGAAAACCTGATTTTATGATAGACTTTCTGATGAGCTGCCCTGATGTCGGCTGAGGCCAGTGGGCAGTCCTCCTGCAGTGACAAGTGCAGGAGAAGACCAGGCATTCTACCCAATATGGCTAAACAGAATTTGTAGTGAGGAGAACAGGGAAATGATCAGGGATAGTTTGCATGTTGTTGACACTTCAAGGAAGTACACTGATGGCAAGATTTGAAGGTGTCGTGTGGCCACCAAAAAAAGGAAAAAAATAGTTTGCTAAATGCAAACCAACCAAATCCATAATCACATGAGTTATAAGTGAGGAGCTACTGTTTCACTGACCGTGCTTTATTTTTGTTGATACATGGGTTTGTCAAGTTTATAAATCACAGAAGACTGGGCACAAGTCTTACAGATGTAACCCATTTCTACTAATTCCCAGACAAAGGATGTAATGGCGAAGAAAGTGTCAGTTGCTTCAGTCTCTGTCTGCCAGATTCTACTTCACCACACACATTGTTTTAGCTGTGCCTCGTGTAAATGTGACGCTCCACCATGAAATGAGATCTAAGCCCTCATTCTGACCACCTTTTACAATGCTAAACTTATCAATTTTTCATTTTGCCATTTCCTGCAGTCTATCATTTCAAATTGTAATAACTTTTCATAGAATTTTTCAATCTGTTTTTTGTACTGAATAGCCTTTGTATTGCAGACTAATAACACGTCAGTAACTAAAAATTGACCTCAGATGCAATGCTACTTGTTCTGTGGTGGAGCGTCGCAAATATGACATGAAAAGCACTGCATTTCCAAACAATGAAAAGCAGGAATGAAGTTGGAATGCAACTACCACAGGAGTGGATAAACACAGTTGCATATGCAAAATCTTGCCATTGGTGAACTGTGGAGCTCTAGCAAGGAATCGAGAAGTAAAAACTGTTAAGTGGAAAAGTGAATTCTGTATAAAGAAATATCTACAGAGCGCATTCAGCTGCACTGCATTTCCAAACGATTTTCCACCGAGCACATTCGGTTGCACTGCTTGCTTCAAGAAGATAGACTTGATGCACATTTTGTTCTGTCCAGTACAGCCTCATTTGTGGTATTTACAGTGAATCTTGTGTGCGAACACATGCAGAACATCTTGCGCACATGTTAAAACCTGTTCCTCTTTTCAGAAGAGTAGGCCATTGTGTGCTGGTGGGAAAGGATGACAAAATTTACAAAACTGCATACACACAGGGACTGAATGTAAACAAGTAGATGAGTGCTTATTCCATTATCCTCAAAATAATAGTAATAATACTTTGTCATTTGAGCAGTATCAATGCTGGAAAAGCCAAGAAAAAGATTACAAAGCATTCCAAATAATGTAACAAGAAGCTGATATTGGCTGGATTTTTATTTTATTACTGAAAACTGGTTAGTGACATCCTTTTCATGGTAAACTTGCTATTTACAAACATTTGCACGCACACACATACACGCTAACGCACAATAGAACAAGTCTGACGTGATTGTACACATCGAAGTTGGAATCCATGAAGATAAGAGATTTAGAAAATACAGTGTTTCACTGTATATTCTGATTAGTATAATATAGTATTTCACTTCAGTCACACGAAGGCACCAGTTTAAGCGAATTTCACACTGGAGTTAACATTAGAACTGACTCCACCCATCCCCACCCCCAAAAAGTCCTTTGGATGAAATTAAAAACTTAGGGCCCCATGTGAATGCACACAGAATATCTTGCACACATTTTAAAAACCTGTTCTGTCCTCCAGAAGAGTAGGCCATAAAATTTCTACAACGCATGCACAGAAGTGTCGCGTCAAGACACCATCCCCAAAGTCACAATGCAGCTACCTTAACCCTTTCATCCTACATAAACCTCCAGACCATGTGAATTTCCAGCAGTGACTGCAGAAAGAGGGTGGGTTCAGAATAGTATTCATTAACATTTTGTTTCTCAGGGATTGTGAAATTCGGTGTGGATGTTAAAAATTAATTTTGAAAGCAGGTTGTAAATGCATGTGGAAAATACTTTTTATAACCACGTGCCCTCTACTACCCCTACCTTGACAATGTCCCGCCCTCTCACACTCTGACCTCAGATGTTTGTTTTGTGAGATCTAGAAGTGCTGATTTCAATCACCCCTGACACACTTTCTTCTTCACTCACACTGCTGTCTGTGTCAATTTCGATCTCATCACTTTCATTCTCATCTGAATCGGGCTCCCACCCACCATCAGACCATCAGTGCCATACCCGCTGATGTCATCCATAAACGCTCGTGAACCTCTGAAATCAATAAATTTCTTTGATTATCCATGTTGTCTGCATCGAACACACAGTTGACATATGGCACAGGAAGAACCAAGAGTAATCTCCCTTCATATAAAAGGCAGTTAGCCAGGCTAACCAAAACTATTCACCAAAAACGAAAGTGATGTTCGGGACATGAGTTCCATGGTCTCTTGCAAACAACAAATGTCACGAGGGACTCGTGCTGTGGGAAGAAATTTGTTAAAGATGGGTGAAAACGATCGCTTCCCTCCTGTAAATGTTATGCTATGAGAGTGGGTTTTTGCAATGGACAACTGTCGCTGTGGGTTCTTTTATGCGCACTGCGTTACACATGGGACCTCCGTTAATCGTTTCATCCAAAAGACTGCCACCCAGACCACCTCTGGAGGTCTTGTGGATGGGGCAGAAGTCTAATGTTCAAATGGAGACTGAACCCATGACTTCTCACTTTAAAACATGCATTTCCTCCAGAGCACTCATCCACATGGTCAGAATAGCAACACTGTACATACAAATTTCACATCCTTTTTCTCCCCTTTTCATCAGTGTTGAGGTTGGGTATAGACTTCTAGAGCATACCAGTTGCTCATTTGGGGACAAGAATGGTACATCTCGGTAGACACTTGCTTCTTCATTCTTGTGTTTTTGTCATGTCTTTCTGAGAAGCAGGCTGCATGCAGTAGCATTTCAGTTCAGAAGTACTACTGGAGATTCATAAGAGGGTTAGTATTTTTCTCTGGTTAATTAATTAAAATTAAGATTTTTTTTCCTTGAATTGAATGTATGCAGGTAAGGTTAGTGCCTAACCAATGTTGGTGTGTTGCCTAATCTGAAGGACATATCCAGACCATCACTTTGGGTGCTACATACAGAGGGAGGATAGAAAAAAGGCCACTGTGTTAATTGTTCATTCCCGGAGAGGAGATACATAATCAATAAAATTATCACAATATGCATCTGGTTGTACAATGTGGAGCAAACAAATTGGCACCAGCATGCAGCAATCCTGGCGAAAAACTCGCCACATGCCTACCATTTTGAGTCCAGGTAATGTCAAAGGCATTCAAAAACATTTTTAAAAAGTGAGCATTTGAACTATCTGACATGACGGTGTGCCTTTGCGAAAAACTGCCATAGATGGACAATCTTACACTGGGTGGGGAAATGTAGCCTACACTCCACTTTCCTGCCCATTCCAATCACATTGCATAGGATAATTTGAAAAAAAACAATAAATAAAAACTTATTGCAGTAAAAGGAGGCAAAGGCACTTTGTACATGTATCTAACAGAAAACATTTATATAAACCAACACCAGTAACTCCCCTGGCCTAGGAATAGATCTAAAAGCATCACATGCAGCAGGTAAGCGACGTCACCTGACGCAGTAAGCTGTTGTCAGGCCTCACGCATACCAGAATGGGGTGATGAAAAACCGGAGCTGGCTACTCACTCCACAAGTGTGCCAGAACTTGGCATCCTAGATACTTTCAGTCCACAAGTGCGCCAGAACTTGGCATCCTAGATAACTGACCATGCATAATGCAAGCTGGCATGTCGAATTTTTCTGCTGGCGTAGACTGGACAACTGTCCTCAAATATGGTTAGTAGAAATGTTGCACTTGGCACTGAAGAGATTGAAAATGTGAGCATTTACGCCGTCAACACAGTAATACACTCCCCTGATTAACTTAAATTAACGTACCAGCCGCCATGGCGCAGTGGTTAGCGCCTTGGGTTACGGACTGGAAGGTCGCGGGTTCGATTCCCATAAGAGTCATAGGGATTTTTCGGACTCCGGCCGGCTCCTACCCAGAGTGAGTGTGCTGTGGGCTCAGTGGGAAGACTGGGACCACACAGTCGAGCTTCATCCACTTAACGGATGCGAGTTTGAGAGTGTTGCTCAAATTACCTGACCAACACTGCAGGTGTCTGTATCTCTCGGGCCCGGTTGACGCCGGGATATATTATGATAGTAAGCGTAGAGTACAACCCTGTCAAGTAGTCTCAAAGCATATGCACTTCCACAGCAGCATAATTACATCATCCTCATTGTCATTGATCATCATGCATTTAAAAAAATTGCCTCTGATTCGGTGGTCCCAGTTTCTCTGGTCTCAAGGTGACCTCAGATTCGGTTTGCCCATACACTTCTGTGCCTGTGGTGAGTTTGTGTCAAAGCCTTTGGGGTTGGAGGTTCGCGGGGGACGGTCATTGGAGGGACGTTGTGGTGGTTGCCACCTCGGGTGGGCAACTCACTCAGTCTGGCTCCGCGACTGAGCTAATACTGTCGTTAGTAGGGGGCTTAGTAGGTGGTGTCCTGCGTATGTTAGCTCAGAACAGGCACCACTGAACACCACCAAAGTGACCCAGCAGCAGTGCAGGGCCCCTCTGGCTGGTGGCCCCACGGCGGCCTGATAGTGATTGGCTCCCTGTGGACCTCCGACTCTGAGGATGAGACATAGCAAATCTGGGTGTGGTTATGGTGGGGAGATTGAAATGAGCGGCGTGGGAACAGCAGGACGGGGGACGTCACAGAAGATGAGGCAGCAAAAAAAAAAACAAAAAAAAAACCTTAAATTAACGTAGTCCACAACGCGGCAAGACGACAAAACACGTTCAGCCAGACCGCGGCCGTAAAATAAAACGCAGCACCAGGTAGCCCCCCAGTCTGCCGATCAGCATGAAGATGAAGAGGGGTGCCAGGTACTGCCAGTAAGCAAGGTCCATGTGGTAGAAACGGAGAACATCTTCAGAGGACACCTCGGTGACGTTTGGCTGCAGGCACTGGCTGAAGCGAGAGGAGTTTGCCGTCTGCGCACACTGGACAGGATCGGCATCGGTGAACTCCAGCACCATGGTGGAATGGAAAGAGTAGTGGAGAAAGGACAGGTACTTGAGCCAGTCCAGCCAGAAAGGCAGGTTACGAGTGTAGAACCCTCCTGCAGGAACAACAACAACAAACAACAATGTCCGTCACAAACCAAAACACACAAACACACACACACACCAGAAATCTTACTCATCCCTTTCTACTAAATCACTTGTGTTTAGAGTCAAAACAGCGCAGCTCAGAACATGGTCCATTACATAGCAATGTAGGGATGAAATGTTCCAGCCTCTCTCCCCTTTTTCCCACACCCTAACTCCACCACACACACACACTAGTTCATTAAAATAATAAAACCCCTTTTTTGCTGGTTTATAAGACTAGAAGCAGCAGAAATGTAGTATATCAGAAGAATTATGAGAATATCATAGACTGAAAAGAAGTCAAACGAAGAAGTAATGGAAATGGCCGGGTACAAAAGATCCCTACTCAAAACCATCAGAAAAAGACAACTACAATTTTTTGGGCACATAAACAGAGCTGATGGAATAGAAAAGCAAATATTGTGTGGAAAGATTTGTGGTACCAAAGACAGGAAGACAACGCACAAAATACACAGTCTGAATAGCTACGCAATGAGGAAAGAATCCCCCAACAAAGAACTCATCAGGAGAACTGACAACAGAGAGGAATGGAAGGCCATGATCGCCGATGTCTGCAACAGACCTGGCACATGAAGAAGAAGAAGAAGATAAGACTAGTAGAAGTGATGGCTGGTGACCATGAACTGCTAGAGAGTGTTCTTCTGGGGACACTGACCACTAAAAAGTTGGGGGAGGGGGGGGGGGGGGGGTTTAAGAGGACACTAATGATTACAAAGTGGGCCTTTATCAGAGATCAAAAATGGGCACACTTCTTTTGTACCAAACCTATTTAATCCTGCTGTATCCTGTGACTTTGGGATTCTCTTACCCAGAACATCTTGCACACACTCAAAACCTGTTACACTTTTTGGAAGAGTAGGCCACTGTGTGCCAGTGGAAATGAATGACAAAATTTACAACTGTAAATACACGGGGACTGGATGTATAAAAGAATATGAGTGCTTATTCCATTATCCTTAAAAATAATAATAATAATAAAATGGAAAAAAAGCACAATGCTCATCATGAGACTTCAGGATGCACCTACCCAGCAGTGCAATGACTTCAGGATGCACTTACCCAGCAGTGCAATGACTTCAGGATGCACCTACCCAGCAGTGCAATGACTTCAGGATGCACTTACCCAGCAGTGCAATGACTTCAGGATGCACCTACCCAGCAGTGCAATGACTTCAGGATGCACTTACCCAGCAGTACAATGACTTCAGGATGCACCTACCCAGCAGTACAATGACTTCAGGATGCACCTACCCAGCAGTACAATGACTTCAGGATGCACCTACCCAGCAGTACAATGACTTCAGGATGCACCTACCCAGCAGTACAATTTCAGGATGCACTTAACCAGCAGTACAATGACTTCAGGATGCACTTACCCAGCAGTACAATGACTTCAGGATGCACCTACCCAGCAGTACAATGACTTCAGGATGCACCTACCCAGCAGTACAATGACTTCAGGATGCACTTACCCAGCAGTACAATGACACAATGACTTCAGGATGCACCTACCCAGCAGTACAATGACTTCGGGATGCACTTACCCAGCAGTGCAATGACGTTAGGATGCACTTACCCAGCAGTACAATGACTTTAGGATGCACTTACCCAGCAGTACAATGACTTCAGGATGCACTTACCCAGCAGTACAATGACTTTAGGATGCACTTACCCAGCAGTACAATGACTTCAGGATGCACTTACCCAGCAGTACAATGACTTCAGGATGCACTTACCAAGCAGTGCAATGACTTCAGGATGCACTTACCCAGCAGTGCAATGACTTAAGGATGCACTTAACCAGAAGTGCAATGACTTTAGGATGCACTTACCCAGCAGCATATGACTTCAGGATGCACTTAACCAGAAGTGCAATGACTTCAGGATGCACTTACCCAGCAGTACAATGACTTCAGGATGCACTTAACCAGCAGTACAATGACTTCAGGATGCACTTAACCAGCAGTACAATGACTTCAGGATGCACTTACCCAGCGGTACAATGACTTCAGGATGCACCTACCCAGCGGTACAATGACTTCAGGATGCACTTAACCAGCAGTACAATGACTTCAGGATGCACTTAACCAGCAGTACAATGACTTCAGGATGCACTTACCCAGCGGTACAATGACTTCAGGATGCACCTACCCAGCGGTACAATGACTTCAGGATGCACCTACCCAGCAGTGCAATGACTTCAGGATGCACCTACCCAGCAGTACAATGACTTCAGGATGCACCTACCCAGCAGTACAATGACTTCAGGATGCACCTACCCAGCAGTACAATGACACAATGACTTCAGGATGCACCTACCCAGCAGTACAATGACTTCAGGATGCACCTACCCAGCAGTACAATGACACAATGACTTCAGGATGCACCTACCCAGCAGTACAATGACTTCAGGATGCACTTACCCAGCAGTACAATGACGTTAGGATGCACTTACCCAGCAGTACAATGACTTCAGGATGCACTTACCCAGCAGTACAATGACTTCAGGATGCACTTACCCAGCAGTACAATGACTTCAGGATGCACTTACCCAGCAGTGCAATGACTTAAGGATGCACTTAACCAGAAGTGCAATGACTTTAGGATGCACTTACCCAGCAGCATATGACTTCAGGATGCACTTAACCAGAAGTGCAATGACTTCAGGATGCACTTACCCAGCAGTACAATGACTTCAGGATGCACTTACCCAGCAGTACAATGACTTCAGGATGCACTTACCCAGCAGTACAATTTCAGGATGCACTTAACCAGCAGTACAATGACTTCAGGATGCACTTAACCAGCAGTACAATGACTTTGGGATGCACTTAACCAGCAGTACAATGACTTCAGGATGCACTTACCCAGCAGTACAATGACTTCAGGATGCACTTAACCAGCAGTGCAATGACTTCAGGATGCACTTACCCTGCAGCATATGACTTCAGCATGCACTTACCCAGCAGTGAAATGACTTCAGCATGCACTTACCCAGCAGTGAAATGACTTTAGGATGCACTTAACCAGCAGTGCAATGACTTCAGGATGCACTTACCCTGCAGCATATGACTTCAGCATGCACTTACCCAGCAGTGAAATGACTTCAGCATGCACTTACCCAGCAGTGAAATGACTTTAGGATGCACTTACCCAGCAGTACAATGACTTCAGCATGCACTTACCCAGCAGTGCAATGACTTTAGGATGCACTTACCCAGAAGCATGATGCTCATCATGAAGATGGTGGCTATGGCCATGGCCTTTTTAAAATCCATACATAGAATGCCCATCACCAGTCCAATACTCTGAAAGCACAAACACAAACACAGTGTGAGAGATTTTAAAAAACCCAAACAAACAAACAAAACAACACCCAAATATTCAGTTAAACTCCAGAATCAGTAGCCAATCTCTACTCTTCAGTTTTTATCCAAAATAACTGAACGGAAATATTATCTGCAGTTGAGGAATATCTCTAACCATAATTTTCTCTCGACTTCAAGAACATTTTACACGATAACAATTATTTCCTGCCACTTTGTGAGTCTACCACTAAGGGCATAACACCAAAATACTGCATTCACTCGTTCTTCTATTTAGCATCTGTTCACAATAAGAGATATTAGACGGCATAAAAGAAGACCTATAGCAAAAACAATAGAAGACAGAGGGAAAGAGAGTCATGTAACAGATTGGTATTCAAACATCAATGTAACGCCTATACTGTATTCAAAGAGATTCAGACGAACAATGTTCAGAATTTTCCAGAGTCATCCAGAAAAATGCTGTTTCCTGCAGAATCTTAGGATCACTTTTGTTACAAGCTGCGAATGAACTCGGAGACATTACAGTCAGCGCGGAGCCACACAAACCTCGACCTGTCCTTTGTGTGCACATGCTAGTTTGTACACCTTCACTTGAAGACTTCAGTCAGGGACAAACATGATCTCACACCCCATTCAGCATCTAAGCTTTTTTTTTTATCCCTTCTCCTTTGAGATCAGATTTTCTTCTTTTTTTCCCCCTGTCAGCATCTAAGCTTTATGAACAAATCAATTTTCCAGTTTGATCATTCTGACCAATTTTCACCTAAAAAACATGTCCAGCAGAGACCTAGCAGCAGTAGCCATGCCTCCATGCCAACCACGGTGCTAAGCACTGCTAAGTTCGTGAAGCCCCAGAGCAGGGGACAGCTCAGCTCTGACCTGGCCAGTCAGGGCGTTGATGATGACAGTGAAGCAGGTGGCAAAGAAAGCAAAGACCCCATTCATGCCGATGCACCAGTAGGCCACGGTGACAAAGACGAGGGGCTGCAGCAGAATCAAGGGCAGCTCACTGGTCATCTTGGCCATGTAGTAGGCCGACAGGCGGTACCACCCCGCACTTCTCTCCTTGAAGATCACCATCATCTCCATTGGGACTGTGACAGAGCATCAAGATCGCCATGATGGACTTAGGACATCACAACTTTTTTTTCTTTGTTATCACTAATCCACATGATTATACACCTAACAATATTCAAACAGTTTTCATCTTTATCATCGTTGTTTTTGGGAGTGGGGGGAGGTTGGACGGGGCAATAATCAGTCACCATCTTTCTTCAGTCTTATGTAGTCACGTGAGAATCAGCATGCACACAGCACACAAATCCAGCATGCATGTCTCAGTCAAGGGTGCAGGGCCAGTGCTAAAATTAGCACACCCCTTTACCTTACCAAGCCCAAGTGTGGTCAGTTCCTGCTGTAACTAGCACCAGCTGGGCTGGGATGGAATGGATAGCAGCTGAGAGTAGCTGAAAGTGGGGAAACTGACAGCTGTGTGCACAGAAGCCAAGAGTTGTCAGTTGGCACAAGGACACTGGCTCATGCTTTTTTCAACTGCAGTTTTCTGAATCCACCCTTCACTTTTATATAAAAACAACAGGACGAACTAGTATTTACAATATTTTAAGTTTGAGTTACTTTCCTAAATATCTGTCTTTCCAAATGTTAGTAAAGACAAACAAACAAACAAATGAATGGAAACAAAGAACCATAACTCACAAGAGGTCACTGCATCAAAGAGAGGCGTAAACCCCCAGTGGATTGTAATGAAGAAAATCTGAAACAATCCAAAACAAAAAACACAATGACTGCACAACAAAGCACAAGTAGGACAAACAGGAGGTGTACACCATGGGAATCAAACCCTGGCGGCCATTTTCTTGCAAGATGCATACAAAACCAAGAGTCTGGCCAGAAAAACATTTTGGTTTTTTTCTTTTTTAACAGAATGGTTTGTTTTCCTTGCGAAGGGAAAAGATGGAAGCATTCTGTAAATTGTGCCATGCTTTATAATTTATCAGTTTAGAAAGAAAACACTAAAAACACATTCCTTTATACCCCAAAAATCATACAAATCCAGCCTTTTTGTTAAAAATAATCAGTTTTAAACAGTTTGCACCTCAATTCAGCACTGCCATAGACACTGCTGCCACAACCACAAGAGTAAAGGTCAATGAACTGCCCACACTTTTCCTGGGCTTGTACTATGATTGTCTGAAAAGTTATAAAACTGGAAAAAATGCATGTTTTGGTATCAATTATTCATCAAACTTTCAGAAAATAGTATTACTTCTTCTTCTTCTTCCTTTTTTGTCACGTTTCTCCAAGGGGAGGTGAGCCTTCTCCATCTCCATGGTGTTTATCCAGTAACAAGTTCTATAGAATGTTCTTAACATGTATACTAAATATAATGTGACCTCAGCTAATAGGTTTTATTTCAATAGTATTTCCCAGGTAGCAATGGTAACGAAAAGGGATATCTCTATTCTACCATGGATCTCTCTCTCTCTCTCTCCTCCCCCCTCTCTCTCAAATAATGTTCTTTATGTTTACTTGAAATTGTTAGTTATTAGTTGAATTGTTAAGGACAGTCCCTTCTCAGGGCAAGGGCAGGATGGAAAAAAAAATTTCAATACTTATTTGTAACACTTGGGAATAAAGATTATCGATCAATCTATCTATCTATCCTTCTCTCTCTCTATCTATCTATCTACCTATCCATCGATCGATCTATGGATCTCTCTATCCCTCTATCTACCTATCCATCGATCGATCTATTGATCTCTCTATCCCTCTATTTCTCTCTCTGTCTATCTATATCTATCCCTTTATCTATTCCTCTCTATATGTTAGAGCAAAAACAAAACACCAAAAAACAGACAGTGCTGATAAAAACCAGACACTGAAAGAGGCAACAGACACAAGGAGAACAAAGGTGACAGACAGACAGACAGCAGCTGTGACGTAATGCTATGCAATGTGATGCAACACTATTTGATGCAATACAATGCGATGCAATGCTGTGCTATATGATGCAATGTGATTTGACGCGATGCGATGCTACGTAATGTGATGCTATGCAATGTGATTTGACGCGATGCGATGCTACGTAATGTGATGCTATGCAATGTGATTTGACGCGATGTGACGCTACGTAATGTGATGCTATGCAATGTGATTTGACGCGATGTGACGCTATGTAATGTGATGCTATGCAATGTGATTTGACACGATGTGACGCTATGAATGTGATGCTATGTCAATGTGATGCGATGTGACGCTATGTAATGTGATGCTATGCAATGTGATTTGACGCGATGTAACGCTATGTAATGTGATGCTATGCAATGTGATTTGACGCGATGTAACTGCTATGTAATGTGATGCTATGCAATGTGATTTGACGCGATGTGATGCTATGCAATGTGATGCTATGCAATGTGATTTGACGCGACGTGATGCTATGCAATGTGATTTGACGCGATGTGACGCTATGTAATGTGATGCTATGCAATGTGATTTGACGCGATGTGATGCTATGCGATATGATGCTATGCAATGTGATATGACGCGATATGACGCGATGTGATGCTATGCAATGTGATTTGACGCGATGTGACGCTATGCAATGTGATGCTATGCAATGTGATTTGACGCGACGTGACGCGATGCGCTGCGCTGCGCTGCGACAGACCCACCACGCCCATCCTGTCCTGCAGGGTGTCCTCTGTGCGGGGCAGCTGGAACCACACCAGCGACACCAGGACGCACAGCACCAGCGACTCCACCAGCTTCAGCTTGCTCATGATGCGAGAGCGCGACTGCAGGAAGGTGCGCAGGGTCAGCTGCAGGTACTGTGTCACCCACCCCGTCGGCCATTTGCGATCCCCGTCCGCCGTCTTCGAACCCCACCACGCCTCCCACCCTCCTGCCGTCCTGCGCCAAGTCCACCAGACTCACGTGCACGCTGTCGTCTTCTGGTTGGAAACAAATTTAAACAGACCTTTTACGATTGATTTTTAACATTTTTAAAAGGCAGTTTTCCATACAGAAGCGCACCCACACAGCACGACACACACACACCCGTGTTGACTTTCCTTACGTGAAAATGTAGTTATGTGTGTGCGCACATGCGCGCGCGCACCCGCACATCCGCAGCCGACCCCAAAATTGAGGCTGACACAAAAAGATATTTACAGTGATGAAAATGAAAGTAATGATAGTAATCATAGTAATAACAATAACAATGATAACACTGATGACAACACCAATAATAATGACAAAACTCATAGCAATAATAATACCAATGACTGTGTAAGCAAGCTTCGCACTACACCACACTTTTTATTTGGCTTGTTTGTAAACAGGGAAAAGTGAACTGTATTGCATTGTCTTGTCTTGTCTTGTTGTGTAGTATAGTGCATACCACTTTCAGTTACTGCAGATTTCTCTGCGTGAAATCCAGGTCGCTCTTCCAAGGGACATGTCTCCACAAGAGCAGCACCATTAAAATTTTTTAAAATTTCATGTCCGTAATTTAGAGAGGCTTTTCTATACAGAATTTGGGAAAGGACAACTCTGTTGCCATGGGTTCTTTAACATCTCTGTTTGCTGTGGGTGCTGTCTGAGCCTGACTTTTTTTTCCAGTTTTGTGAAGATTTTGGAAAATTTGCTTTTTTCCCATCATAATAGAAATTATTGCATGAAGCTCAAATCATTATGTGACTGATTGATTAACAACAACGACCAAAAAAAAGAAGTTTTTTTTAATAAAAAATCAGCGGAGCGAGAGAAATGGTACACAAAGTTAATGTCATAAATAACAGATGAGAAATGAGAACACTAAAAAGCTATCAAAATGAGAAAAGGTCATAGTCAATAAAATGTTCAACTCAGGTAGGCTTACAAATGCAAAATCACACACATCTGCATTTTACAAACATTTGCATTAACCTGAAGACAACAAAAATAACAAACATTATATATATCTTTTGCTATACTTGACAGTAAGATGGTTGATCAAATATTTACCTGGACAGACACTATATCCAAGTGGTTTCGACTGTTCAACTTGAATCCCATGGGTCCATGAAGTCAAGGTTCGAATCTCAGCAGCGTCTGGTGAAGTAAGGGCTGGGATTTTTACAATCTCCCAGGTCAACTTCAAGTGCAGAACTGCCAGTGCCTTAATTCCCTTCATTATATACACACGCAGAAGATCAAAATTGCACATTGAAGATCCTGTAAATCATGTCAGCGTTCAGTGGGTTACAGAAACAAGAACATACCCAGCACACATCCCTGAAGTTGGAATGTGGCTACCTTCATGGTGGGTTAAAAAATGGTTCCATACACAAAACCTCACCATAGGTGAACCTCAGAGCTCCAGCCCACACACACACACACGCACACACAAATATGATATATATATATATAATATAAAGGTATTTAAATACCGATGGCAGTAGCATCTCCGCTGTCCTGCGCTGCAGTGGACTTGGAGTTGTGTGAGTGGCTTTTCCAGGACACGTCGCCCCCATCTGCCTGCAGCCTCGATACAGCCTCGTGTCTGGGGAACAAGGTGCTTAGCATAGAACATAAACATCGTCGTCATTTTTGTTTCGGCTTGGGGGAGGGGGATTGTTCAGCTGTTGCTTTTTGTTTGTTTGTTTGTTCGGGGGGTTAGCTTTTGTTGTTGTCGCTAGTGTTGTATAGTGAGACGACAGACGCTATAGCCACACAGTGCACAAATCCAGCATAACTCAGTCAAGGGTCCAGGGTCCAGAGCTAAAATTAGTGCACCCCTTCCTTTTACCAGGTACAAGTGTGGTCAGTTCCTGCTATAACTAGCACCAGCTGGGATGGGATGGGATGGGCTGGGCTGGGATGGGATGGGCTGGGATGGGATGGGATGGGATGGGCTGGGCTGGGATGGCGCTGCTCAGCAGTAGCTGGAAAGTGGGGGGAACTGACAGCTGTGGCCAAGTAGTTAAGACTGTTTGACTTCAATCCCATGGGTACATGAAGTTGTGGGTTCCAATCTCTGTGGCATCTGGTGAATTAAGGATGGGGATTTTTAGTCTCCGAGGTCAACTTCAGATGCAGACCTGCCAGTGCCTTAATTTCCTTCATACATATATATATATATATATATATATATATATATATATGGTGACAATCAAATATGCATGTTAAAGATGCCATAATTCACGTAAGCGTTGGGTGGAAAAACAAACTTACCCTGCATACATCCCCAAAGTCAGACTATGACTACCTCCATGGTGAGCTAAAACGGTCACCACGTGTAAAATATCACCATTGGTAAACATGGGAGCTGTAGCAGGCAGTGAGTGAGAGAGTGGGTGAGCATGCGTGCGTGCGTGTGTGCGTGTTCTTCTTCTTCTTGTTTTATTTCAAGAATGATAAGATTTATAAGGCATAGCCCTCACATGCTTTTTTATATCCAGTCCCCATGGGCATGCAGTTTTGTACATTTTTGTTATTTTTTCCCACTGGCACACAAAGGCCTACTCTCCCAAAAGGTGGAACATGTTTTAAGGTACACGCAAGATGTTCTGAGTGCATTTGCATATGGGGCCTCAGTTTAAAGTTTCACCTGAAGGACTTTTGGGGAAAAGAGTCGGCATTGATGTTGACTCTAGGGGAAAAAATCCCCTAAATGGGCCCCAGACCATCTTTATGCAAGGGCAACGCTCTAACCATCAGGCTATCCTGTTTCCCTCTGTGTGTGTGTGTGTGTGTGTGTGTGTGTGTGTGTGTGTGTGTGTGGTGTGTGTGTGTGTGTGTGTGTGGTGTGTGTGTGTGTGTGAATGTGTGTGTGTGTGGTATGTG
Source organism: Rapana venosa (assembly GCA_028751875.1). Classification (NCBI taxonomy): domain Eukaryota; kingdom Metazoa; phylum Mollusca; class Gastropoda; order Neogastropoda; family Muricidae; genus Rapana; species Rapana venosa. Next base: position 70,250,463 of record CM054136.1, on the reverse strand, counting down.
TGTGTGATGTGTTCTGTTGTGTTGTCCTCACACACACACATTCAATCATGAACCAAAAAGAAACAATCAGTGATGCCGTTTCTGAATATAATACTTAATTCAAACTTCAGATGAAACAACTGATTCTGATCACAGTACACTTTATGCCTGATAAAATGTTTATATCTCTCTTTCACCAATTTTTTTCAAAATTATACATCTGCACTCTACTGAATTTTATATTCTCACAAAAAATCAAAAACACTGCATAAAAGCTGTATATACATATGATCAAATAAAATAAAAAACTGCTGGCCACCATAATGTTTGTTATGTCATCTCAAAATACAAGTGATCAAATATAATATGTACATAAGTCTTTTGGATGAGACGATAAACCATGGACTCATGTGCAACACCCAGTCCATGCACATATAAGAACCCATGGCAACAAACGCGTTGTCCCTGACAATTCTTTAGAAAAAGGTGACTCTAGGGACACAAATTACACACACACAGGCAGGAACAGAAATAAAATGGGTGGCGCTGCTCTTGAGGCGATCATTTTGACAGTTTTTGTCATATGGGAACCTTTTCTTCCTTGGTTTACAAGTAATTTATACCAGGTTTTAGAAAGCATGTTGTTTTTAAAGACCTCAAAGCTCTTTTTTTGGATTCCATGTCACAACCGTAACACAGCAAAAAAATTAAGTTTTTAATCATCTATTACAACAAGATGAATTGACTGATCATCTTTTCTATTTTAGAAAATGATGTATATTGAAATGCTGTACTGTGTGACATAAAGACATGTGTGTACAGTGAAATTAATTTTTGGGTCTCTATGTCACAGAAATAGCACATGTTTTTGAGAACAACCCATATTATGATATATACAACACTCCCTACACAGAATATTTCTAACACATAATCATGTGTGTCTTTCCTGTTCACAAAGTTCTTTGATTGCTTATTGTAAAGTTCTACACAGAACTACAGTACTGCCCTTACGCATTATGTACATTTTGTTAAAAGTGGACAGTCACTATGGTCCTTTTAAAAGCATTCAAGAATATATTCAGCTACAAAAAGTCAACAGCACGCAATGGAGTCTACAGCAATCCTCTAAGCACAACAGTGGGTTTTTCACAGTGCCTCACACTAGAGTATACTATAGTCTATTCATTGTGCCTCACACTATTTACAGTGCCTCATAAAAAAAGTCATATTATTCACAGTGCCTCATATTATTTATAGAACCTTACAATATTCCCAGTGCCACATGATGCCATTCACAGTGCCTAATACTTGGTTTTGATAGCGCTGCTTACCATTGCCTCACATTGTTGGTAAACCTTCACACTTTTCGTGGTACCTCACACAATCAGTACCTCACTTTTCACAGTGCTTCAGTTAATCTAATGTATCCACTGTGTTTCACGTTATCCACAGCACCCCTCACACTAATATACTACAGTCTATTGTGTCTCACACTCTTTTTTCTTTTCAGTGGGAGGATGTTATTCTGCTAATATTAAAGAAAACATGACAACAGCTCAAGCTGCATCTAATTCAGGCACTACATAGTACATATTATTGTTATTTATGTTTTTGAGAGCATGGGAATAAGAAACTTCCTAGAAATATTTTTAAGCCTTTGTTATGTTTGAAATATTATATAAAAATCAGTAGGAGTATCAAGTTGGAATTTTTTTTTTTGGGGGGGGGGGGGGGGGGGGTAGGAGTAAAGGGGGGGGGGGGGGGGGGGGGGAATGTTGCTTTCAAAATTTTTTTTTAATTCTTTTTTTTTCCTCTTGATTTCAGTTTCTAAGATTTCTGAAAGATAATTAAGAATTGAAATCAAACGCTTTGTTGAATCAATTTGTGTAAAATGATACTTTAGAAAGGATATTAAAAAACTGATGTGACTTTTGTATTTATTCCCACCATCTATCAATATCAAATCAAATGAAAACCATCTTTCACCATCCATAACTAATGGAAATTTAATTACAGGATACAACATGACTAATTTCTCATACCACATGTATTTATATCAATGCCATAAATGACAATTAAAAAGTATGGAGCTCTTTAAAGTAGCAATATTTGTTTTTACATAAGGCACTAATATTTGTATGAATATATGTGTATCACTATTCACATGAAAAAATTTTTAAAAGCTACATACACATACTATATAATATAATAATAATAATAATAAATGGAACTTATATAGCGCTATATCTTGCAAAAACAAATCAAAGCGCATGCATTCAACCTAATCTTACACAGTCATGCAATCAATGATAAATAATCAAAAGTTTAAACAAACAGATATTTACAAACATGGTGCAATGCAGACAAAATCTATGAAATAAAGTTTCGATAGTCAAATGTTTTTCAAAAGCACACATACACTCGCACAGGCCGTATACTTTAGCAGGGTGATAGAACATGGGTTAGATATGAAACAGGAGGGGGGAGAAGTCTTAGGTTTGAAATAAATATGTCTTGAGGCTGGATTTAAAAGTGTCATAACTAGGTTTCTGGCGAAGAGAGAGAGGAAGGTTGTTCCAGATGGATGGACCAGAAATAGAGAATGAGCGGCGGCCAACAGTGGATTGGTTGAATCTAGGTATTCGTAGGCACAAGGTATCTGCAGTAGAGCGGAGGGAATGTGAAGGAGTGTACAGGTTAAGACATTCACAGAGGTAGGACGGTGCAGTTTTGTGGAGACATTTGTAACAGAGGGTACTGATCTTATAATCTACTCTCTGTGGCACAGGCAGCCAGTGGAGAGATCGCAAGAGAGGGGTAATGTGCTCAGATTTTTTCTTTCTGAGAACTAGTCGAGCCGCGGAGTTTTGTATACGTTGAAGGGAGTGGATAGATGTTGCTGGCAGACCAGCTAAAAGAGAATTGCAATAGTCCAGACGTGAGAGAATGAGAGAAGTGACAAGTTTGGCTGTTGCATCAGTGGACAGGTACTTTTGAATTGCACTAATACGCCGTAATTGATAGTAGCACGACTGACAGGTCTGGGTGATGAATTTTTTCATAGAGAGTGTGTTGTCGATAACGACACCTAGGTACTTCACGGAAGTGGATAAAGGGACTGATGTATTGCCGAGTTCTATTGAAGTTGTTGTAATGGAAGAGAGTTTGTGTTTGGTCCCTACAAGCATGGCTTCGGTTTTATCTGCGTTTAACTGTAACTTGTTTTGTATCATCCAGTTTTGGATATTTTGAAAGCAGTAGGCCATCTTTGTCAAGAGAGAAGGCAGATTTTCAGGTGTAACACTACTTTGAATCTGAGAGTCATCTGCATAAAAGTGATGGTTGATTTGATGACGGTTTATTATATGTGATAGTGGAGCAGTATAGAGAGTGAAAAGAACAGGGCCGAGAACTGATCCCTGCGGGACACCACATTCCAGTTTGGCAGGTATTGACTGTATCTTCTATATATAGTACTCACACCCACATGTGCAAGCACACCACACAATATACACCCTTTCTACATAAGGCCAGACAATATCAAGTCTATAATTTCAGAATCTTTCACTTTCAGACAGCCAAAATTAAAAGAGAAACCAAACACATTATTTGAATTGATCAATATATAATATTGTCATAGGGTGTTTTTTTCCAGAAATACTTCATAAGTCAACAACTTTTATTAGTACTCTGCTTCATGTCATGGTTTGGTTTTTTTCTCTTCGCAGTATGGAATGCTCGTTCTTAAACTGTACCTTACCACAAGGAAAAGGGACCTCTCCTATGGAAGAATCTCACTTTAAAAAAAAAAAATTCAATATGATTGACCTCTCAATTTTGTTAAAGTCCATATCAATCATTTGGTACCTTTTCATTTTGTCAAAAATCTCATCATTTAGAGCCTTTCAAGTTTCATTACACTGACAGCGGACACTTGTGACTTAGTTGACTACTTCATTGGTTATCATAATATTGATATATCATGGCCCTGTCACAGTGTCAGTGTGTCACTAACCCACCTCATGGAAAAATCCAGAACAAAGCTGAGAACATCCAAAAAATTTATCACTGTGGAACTGAGGAAGTATTCTTGGAAACACTAAATGACACACACATGTATAGATCTATCCAGTACTGAGTTGGGTTTCCTCCCCTATCATTGTTAGCAGTGACTAGCAGTACTTATGCCACAACTTTAAAATCATGGTAACAGGCTAGGGGACTCACAGCTGGTGAATGGCAATAATCCACTGGAAAGTATTTTACTAACATTTAATATAGTTTATATATATATATACCACAATTATTGATCATCAGAATCCAGTACTTAGCATTTCACCTTACAAAGTTAGTTACAATGATTTAAATTTTCCATAGATTTGTTTGGTTTGCTAGTTGGCTGATCTGTTGCTGCTTGATTGCTTGATTGGTTATTACTTTATAATTATTAGATTGCAAGAGATATATATATAATATGTGTACAGGTCTATGTGTGACTGAGTCAGAGGGATCAGCAAGAACTGTTGCCAGAGGTTCTCCAAATATTGAGATAAAGATCCAGAGACGGCAAATTTCATCTTTGAAGAAATGCTTTCTCAGTTTGTGTGTGTGTTTGGTGTGTGTGTGTGTGTGTGTGTGTGTGTGTGTGTGTGTGCATGCATGTGTGTGTGTTTTGTATGCATTTCTTGCACCATAAAGCAGATAGTCACAAGCAATACATCAAGAGAACTTTACACTGTTCACTACAGCTGCAAGGTGTTTTATAACAATGCATTCTAATTTTTTTTTATACATATTTACAAGGAGAGAAAAATTCTCCATCCTGTTAGTCAATCATTCACAGAGATAACACTTGCTATCTGGCACCAAAGCGCTGAAGTTATAATGTTGACTATTTCATCATCAAAAACATCACTTTGTCTCCCCTGCTGGAATCATACATAGCCAACTTCAGAAAGGTCTCTGCTTTGTCATAGCCACAGATGATGATGTTTCCCATGTGTGCATACTCTGCTTTTATCACTGCTTCCCCAGCAGCACTTCCGCCATCTACCATGTCACCAGAGTCTCCAACAAACACATCCATCAGTCCCAGCTTTTCCACTTCAGACAGGATGGTACCTAAATTCAGGGCAGATGGTCTGATGGCACTGATGATGTATAAGCGGCAATGTCGCTTGTACTTCAAGTCCAGCAAGAACTGTTTGGACACTCGGCATGACAGCTGGTGGGTGTTATTGTTGTACAGCTTCAGGGTGTTGTCCCAGTCAAAAACCACGTGTGCCCCATCTTCTATCATATCATCTCTGATGTTTCGGGTGGGTATGAACTGATGGCCTGCTGGTTGCTGGAAGGAACCAGGACAGGTCGCTTTGGTTTGCTTTGGTTGGTTCGACCGTGACGACGATGCAGGCTGACGACTAATGTCTCTGGTTACCACACCAAAATTCTCTGGGACTGGAGGTGGATTTGGTTTGGGCTGTCTTGGTACAATGCCCCATCATAGCAGGTGTTCCACAGCCTGAAGGAAAATCCAGATCCATTTCTGAGCTCTCCACAGCACAGTCCGCTACCACATCTGTGTCCAGAGTTTGTTGCATGGTGTATGAAGCCGTGATTTAAAACTGCTGTGTCTGTGTGTTTATTAAATCACGATTCTGGATATGAACTAGTTTCTGAACATACACACGATGATCTGATTCAATAAATATTCACTGAGTCAGCATACAGAACTTGTCCTTTACGATCACATCCTCGTTTCCACGTTTTCTAAAACAGTTTCTTTCGAGGACAAGGGACTAAACTTGTTTGTTTGTCACAGACAGCTCGTTACTTCCGCACACAGTGAAAAGGAGAGAGGCCCAAAAAAGGGAAGGTGCCCTCCACTTTGCCAATTTTGACTTTTAATCAAAAATGGAATCTGTAGCCATTAAATTTCCTATCTATATGTTTGAAAAGGTTAGATTTGATTTAAAAATGTGTTTTTAAACAGTTTTTATCGACCCACCCTACAGCAGTTTTCCAGTGTCCTTCATCATTACGACCGTGATTTCAGTCATCTCGTTATTCTTAACCCTGACAGGGCCCCACACATGTCATACACCATTGGAAAGGCTGTGATCTATATTTTCCATTTCACGCAGCCTTTACGTGAAATCTAACCAATCAGAAATACTGCTTCGAGTTATTTCATCATCATCATCATCAGACCCGTGACCTTGGCGGTCGTGGGGGAGACATGAAAGACGATGCCGTGGTAAGCCTCCTCCATCCATCTCGGTCCTCGGCTCTGCGCAGTAGTGCCGAGTCATTCATCCTGGTCCATTCTCTGATGTTGTCCATCCATGACTTGTTCTGTCTTCCCTCCTTCTGCCACCTTCGAGTGTTCCCTGCAGTTACTGTTTTGGGCAGAGTGTTGTGGCGGGTGACGTGGCCGAACCATGTCAGCTTTTTCTTCTTGACGATGGTGAGAAGGGGTTCCTGTGGACCTGCCAGCTGTGTTATTTGACTCTTGACAAATTCATTGGTCTTTCGTTCTCTCCAAGATATGCCCAGTAGTTTTCTATGGCATTTTGTTTCGAATGATGGATTCGCTTTGCTGTTTCAGCAGTCAATGTCCAGGTTTCACTTCCGTTACAGCAGGATTGACTGAATTAGGGCTTTGTAGAGCTTTAGTTTGATTGGGAAACTGATTCTTTACTTTTCCATATGGTGGTGAGTTTTGTCATGGAAGATGTTGCCATGGCTATTCTGACTTTGATTTCTGTCGTCGATCGCCCGTCCTTTGTGAGTGTAGCGCCGAGGTATTTAAAAGCATCTACCTCCTCAGTTGTTGGCCGTTCATGTAAATTTTAGGTGGCATTGCTCGTGCTGTTCACAAGTACTTTACTTTTCTCCGAGCTCACCTCCATCCCATATGCTCCAGCTCTGTTCTCAAGTCTGGTCGTAAGATCTTGCAGCTCTGTGTTACTTCGCCCATGAGGTCAATGTCATCGGCAAACCGTAAGTTGTTGAGGGGTCTGCCGCAATGGAGATGGTAGAGTGGAAGTCATGGAGGGTCTCTCTCATGATGTTTTCCAAGAACAGATTGAACAGGACTGGAGATAACAGGCATCCTTGTCGGACCCCAACTGTGGTTTTGAAGTAGTCTCCGACCTGATTGTTCAGAAGGACTGCACTGCTTGCAGTGTTGTATAGTGCTTGGATGGATTGCACTAGTCCTTCTTCAATGCAAACATTCTGAGGACCTGCCACAGGCCTTCGTGCCATACTCTGTCAAAAGCCTTCTTGAAGTCGATGAAGTTGTGGAACAGGTTCTCTGATGTTGGAGATGTTTTTCCATCATGATGTGGCAGTTAAAAATCTGTTCGATTGTGCTCCTGCCTGCCCTGAACCCAGCTTGTTCCTCTGCAAGGTGTTCTTCTGCCTCCTTCTTGAGTCGATTCAAAATAACTTTGAGCATGATCTTGCTGGCGTGGCTGATGAGGCTGATTGTTCTATAGTTTTGGCATTGGCGTAAATTCCCCTTCTTGGGCAGGGGTATGATGAGTGATTGTGTCCATTCTGTTTGGCCACTGTTTTGTCTCCCAAATCTTCTGACAGATAGCTGTAACATATGTGATGACTGTTTCGCCACCATGCTTGAGCAGCTCTTAGCTGGTATATTGTCTGCTCCTGGGGACTTTCCTACTGGTAAGCTGCGGATGCTTCTTCCACTTCTTCCCTCAGTATAGGTAATGGCGAGGGTGCTCTTGATGTTGCTGCTTTCTCTTCTTATTATGCTCTTGTCAGTTTGTATTGGGTAGTTGTACAGTTCTTGACAATATTCAGACCACCTGTTCAATGCAGCTGAGCTTTCTGTGAGGAGGTTTCCGGAGCTGTCTTCAATGATGATGATTTGGTTTGAAGTGGTTTTGTGAGTTTCTTCAGGGTGTTGTATGCCTTTTTACTGTTGCCCACTTTCATGTTTTTTTTCGATCTCATCACATTGATCACTGATCCACATTCTCTCTGGCCTTTAACATTGACTTCTTCACGAGATTGTTGGCCTCCCGGTATTCTTTAGGGTTGGAAGACTGGTTGGTTTCAGTGCTCTTCTTGTATCGCAGAGGTCCAAGATGTCATTGGTAGTCCATGGCTGGTGTTTATTCCTCTGACGACCGAGTACCTCCTCTGCTGTTTCTCGGACTGCCTCATTGAAGTTGTTGGTGAGGTCATTGATGTCATTGTCCAGGAGGGTTAATGCCGCAAAAACGTCCGCCAAGCTTAGCTTGGAAGACCTCCTCGACATCTGGATCTTTCAGTTTGTCCACGTCAAATTTGATACGTGGGTTTGCAGGCTGTTTGTTTTTCTTCAGCTTCATTTTGAATACCAGCAGCACAAGGTCGTGGTCGCTGCCTATGTCAGCTCCAGGGTATGTTCTGTTCTGGCTCTGTTGATGCTGGATTTGAAGGCCGTGGTGTTAAGTAAAATCTATTTGGTTATGGATCTTGCCGTTTGGCGCATGCCAGGTTGTCCTCCTTGACTGCTTGTGGGGATAGAGGGTATTGGCAATGGTAAGTCTGTGGGTGCAGGCAAACTCCAGCAGACGTAGTCCCTGTCGTTGGTCTCCCCAGTTCCAAACTGACCAAACTGTTCCGGCCCATTGGTTGTAAGAGTCAGGACCTACTTTGGCGTTAAAATCCCCTTGGATGATGATGATGTCCTTCTTGGGTATTTTCTTAATGGTCACTTCAAGATCTTCATAAATTCTTAGTTATTTAGTATAAACAAAACCTGAAAGCTCGAGAAGATCGACCAATGAGAGTTGAGGATGCACACCGCCTGTAGTAACCAACAAGCAGCTGGTCTATGATTGGTTGGGAGGGGTTTCACTGGGGACATCTGTTCTATTTTTAGAAACGCATGGCTGGGAAACTTTGTGGTTTGCAAAGAATAATGGGCATTATGGCTCATTTCTAGCTGATCTTCCACTCTGCCAATAGCAGATCAGTACAAACCAGGTGTATTATTTACCAAATATTCTGCTGCATCTTGTGAAGACAAAAAAATAAAACGATCGTGATCGTGATGAAAGCCCTAACTTCGCCAGTCCCCAGTCGGCTTGAATGAAATGAACTGGGATCTGTGTGTTAGGGTTCAAGGTTAGATGTAGAAGTGCTGGTACCTGCATGCAATGTTAATAATAATGGCTATGCATACAGATCAAAGCTGCAGATCTAGACTGTTCAGATGACACTACTGGGGAGACTTTTAGCATTTCAGCTGTTAGTGCATGACATGAGAAAATGTGGGAGCTGTTTTAAACTTACTTGACTGTCATATGTGTGTGTGTGTGTGGTTGTTGTTGTTAAACTGAATGAACTAGTGTGTGTGTGTGTGTGTGTGTGTGTGTGTGCTGTGTGTGTGTGTGTGTGTGTGTGTGAAAATGATCAAGTCAAAATGATCTTTATTGAGAGTAAAAGATTAAGTTTATACAGCTTTTTTTCATCCTTCCCCCACCCACCACGCGCGCTGCAGCGCGCGCGTGCGTATGCGTGTGTGTGTGTGGTTTTTCTTCTCTATTTTTAAAGATTTTTTTTTCAAGGGTAATGAATAAGTAATCTGTGTGTGTGTGTGTGTGTGTGTGTTTCTTTGATTGTTTTGATTCAAGGAAAATGAATGAGTACTCTATTGGTTTTTTTACATGCAGTCTCTGTGTCCCAGGGGGAAGGGGGGGGGGGGGGTTGTTGTGAGCTAAATATCACAGCAATGACAGTCAATATATACATTATTTTTTGTCTGATGCTGTGAAATGGTATGTTTTAACACCATGCCAAATTTAGCTATCATCAGTGGAATAGAAGTACCCGTTGCTAAGGTGTTAGTTAGCTAGAGTGGTGAAAAACTTTAAACCCGATTTTCTCAGAATGTGAAATCGCTGTGTCACCCATTTCAAACACCCATAACTTTGTCAGTTTTATAGGTAGTGTAATGTCGTACATCAATTATCCATTCTAGTTCATTTCCATGAAAAGACGTTTTAGATTTATAAAGCCTCGTTGTTAATAATTTCATGACGTTGCCTAGCAATTGATACACAGGGCATGCGCGGTAGACAATAACAAGACAACGGACGATCTTTTAGTTCCAGACTCAAGAGCCACAATAATAACCGATTGAAACACACGAGCTGTGTTAGTAGTGGTTGTGTTCGGGTGAATGACAACTCTACATCTGGCGACGAGGATTAATCAAAACTAAGGAGGATTAATTAATTAAAACCAAGGAGTATGGCTACAGCTGGCTTACCAAACTTCGAAAGATTCGTAGTTCATTCTGATGAAGCAACAATTGGAACTCGTTGGAAAAAATGGTTGGCACGTTTCACCAATCTACTTGCAGCAATGAATGTGACGAACAATACAAGAAAAAGAGCTCTATTGTTACACTATGCTGGTGAAGAAGTGTTTGATGTGTACGAATCATTCACTGCAGTAGCAACAAGGAGAAGCAAACAGTTATGATACACTAGTGGAATCTTTGAATGGTCATTTCAATCCAAAAAGGAACATTGACTTTGAAACCTTCAATTCAGACAGTGCAAGCAGCAAGAAGGAGAAGCAACTGATAGTTACAATACTCGACTACGATATTAGCAGCTAACTGTGA
>CM054136.1:70207900-70239333 GCA_028751875.1 Rapana venosa | reverse complement strand
TTCGTTTATCTGCTTTTTAACTGTAACTTGTTTTGTATCATCCATTTGGATATCTGAAAGCAGTAGGCCATCTTTGTCAAGAGAGAAGGCAGATTTTTCAGGTGTAACACTACTTTGAATCTGAGAGTCATCTGCATAAAGTGATGGTTGATTTGATGACGGTTTTATTATATGTGATATGGAGCAGTATAGAGAGTGAAAAGAACAGGGCCGAGAACTGATCCCTGCGGGACACCACATTCCAGTTTGGCAGGTATTGACTGTATCTTCTATATATAGTACTCACACCCACATGTGCAAGCACACACACAATATACACCCTTTCTACATAAGGCCAGACAATATCAAGTCTATAATTTCAGAATCTTTCACTTTCAGACAGCCAAAATTAAAAGAGAAACCAAACACATTATTTGAATTGATCAATATATAATATTGTCATAGGGTGTTTTTTTCCAGAAATACTTCATAAGTCAACAACTTTTATTAGTACTCTGCTTCATGTCATGGTTTGGTTTTTTTCTCTTCGCAGTATGGAATGCTCGTTCTTAAACTGTACCTTACCCACAAGGAAAAGGGACCTCTCCTATGGAAAGAATCTCACTTTAAAAAAAAAAAATTCAATATGATTGACCTCTCAATTTTGTTAAAGTCCATATCAATCATTGGTACCTTTTCATTTTGTCAAAATCATCATCATTAGAGCCTTTCAAGTTTCATTACACTGACAGCGACACTTGTGACTTAGTTGACTACTTCATTGGTTATCATAATATTGATAATATCATGGCCCTGTCACAGTGTCAGTGTGTCACTAACCACCCTCATGGAAAATCCAGAACAAAGCTGAGAACATCCAAAAAATTATCACTGTGGAACTGAGGAAGTATTCTTGGAAACACTAAATGACACACACATGTATAGATCTATCCAGATACTGAGTTGGGTTTCCTCCCCTATCATTTTAGCAGTGACTAGCAGTACTTAATGCCAACAACTTTAAAATCATGGTAACAGGCTAGGGGACTCACAGCTGGTGAATGGCAATAATCCACTGGAAAGTATTTTACTAACATTTAATATAGTTTATATATATATATACCACAATTATTGATCATCAGAATCCAGTACTTAGCATTTCACCTTACAAAGTTAGTTACAATGATTTAAATTTTCCATAGATTTGTTTGGTTTGCTAGTTGGCTGATCTGTTGCTGCTTGATTGCTTGATTGGTTATTACTTTATAATTATTAGATTGCAAGAGATATATATATAATATGTGTACAGGTCTATGTGTGACTGAGTCAGAGGGATCAGCAAGAACTGTTGCCAGAGGTTCTCCAAATATTGAGATAAAGATCCCAGAGACCGGCAAATTTCATCTTTGAAGAAATGCTTTCTCAGTTTGTGTGTGTGTTTGTGTGTGTGTGTGTGTGTGTGTGTGTGTGGTGTGTGTGTGTGCATGCATGTGTGTGTGTTTTGTATGCATTTCTTGCACCATAAAGCAGATAGTCACAAGCAATACATCAAGAGAACTTTACACTGTTCACTACAGCTGCAAAGGTGTTTAACAATGCATTCTAATTTTTTTTTATACATATTTACAAGGAGAGAAAAAATCTCCATCCTGTTAGTCAATCATTCACAGAGATAACACTTGCTATCTGGCACCAAAGCGCTGAAGTTATAAATGTTGACTATTTCATCATCAAAAAACATCACTTTGTCTCCCCTGCTGGAATCATACATAGCCAACTTCAGAAAGGTCTCTGCTTTGTCATAGCCACAGATGATGATGTTTCCCATGTGTGCATACTCTGCTTTTATCACTGCTTCCCCAGCAGCACTTCCGCCATCTACCATGTCACCAGAGTCTCCAACAAACACATCCATCAGTCCCAGCTTTTCCACTTCAGACAGGATGGTACCTAAATTCAGGGCAGATGGTCTGATGGCACTGATGATGTATAAGCGGCAATGTCGCTTGTACTTCAAGTCCAGCAAGAACTGTTTGGACACTCGGCATGACAGCTGGTGGGTGTTATTGTTGTACAGCTTCAGGGTGTTGTCCCAGTCAAAAACCACGTGTGCCCCATCTTCTATCATATCATCTCTGATGTTTCGGGTGGGTATGAACTGATGGCCTGCTGGTTGCTGGAAGGAACCAGGACAGGTCGCTTTGGTTTGCTTTGGTTGGTTCGACCGTGACGACGATGCAGGCTGACGACTAATGTCTCTGGTTACCACACCAAAATTCTCTGGGACTGGAGGTGGATTTGGTTTGGGCTGTCTTGGTACAATGCCCATCATAGCAGGTGTTCCACAGCCTGAAGGAAAATCCAGATCCATTTCTGAGCTCTCCACAGCACAGTCCGCTACCACATCTGTGTCCAGAGTTTGTTGCATGGTGTATGAAGCCGTGATTTAAAACTGCTGTGTCTGTGTGTTTATTAAATCACGATTCTGGATATGAACTAGTTTCTGAACATACACACGATGATCTGATTCAATAAATATTCACTGAGTCAGCATACAGAACTTGTCCTTTACGATCACATCCTCGTTTCCACGTTTTCTAAAACAGTTTCTTTCGAGGACAAGGGACTAAACTTGTTTGTTTGTCACAGACAGCTCGTTACTTCCGCACACAGTGAAAAGGAGAGAGGCCCAAAAAAGGGAAGGTGCCCTCCACTTTGCCAATTTTGACTTTTAATCAAAAATGGAATCTGTAGCCATTAAATTTCCTATCTATATGTTTGAAAAGGTTAGATTTGATTTAAAAATGTGTTTTTAAACAGTTTTTATCGACCCACCCTACAGCAGTTTTCCAGTGTCCTTCATCATTACGACCGTGATTTCAGTCATCTCGTTATTCTTAAACCCTGACAGGGCCCACACATGTCATACACATTGGAAAGGCTGTGATCTATATTTTCCATTTCACGCAGCCTTTACGTGAAATCTAACCAATCAGAAATACTGCTTCGAGTTATTTCATCATCATCATCATCAGACCCGTGACCTTGGCGGTCGTGGGGGAGACATGAAAGACGATGCCGTGGTAAGCCTCCTCCATCCATCTCGGTCCTCGGCTCTGCGCAGTAGTGCCGAGTCATTCATCCTGGTCCATTCTCTGATGTTGTCCATCCATGACTTGTTCTGTCTTCCCCTCCTTCTGCCACCTTCGAGTGTTCCCTGCAGTACTGTTTTGGCAGAGTGTTGTGGCGGGTGACGTGGCCGAACCATGTCAGCTTTTTCTTCTTGACGATGGTGAGAAGGGGTTTCCTGTGGACCTGCCAGCTGTGTTATTTGACTCTTGACAAATTCATTGGTCTTTCGTTCTCTCCAAGATATGCCCATAGTTTTCTATGGCATTTTGTTTCGAATGACTGGATTCGCTTTGCTGTTTCAGCAGTCAATGTCCAGGTTTCACTTCCGTACAGCAGGATTGACTGAATTAGGGCTTTGTAGAGCTTAGTTTGATTGGGAAACTGATCTCTTTACTTTTCCATATGGTGGTGAGTTTTGTCATGGAAGATGTTGCCATGGCTATTCTGACTTTGATTTCTGTCGTCGATCGCCCGTCCTTTGTGAGTGTAGCGCCGAGGTATTTAAAAGCATCTACCTCCTCCAGTTGTTGGCCGTTCATGTAAATTTTAGGTGGCATTGCTCGTGCTGTTCACAAGTACTTTACTTTTCTCCGAGCTCACCTCCATCCCATATGCTCCAGCTCTGTTCTCAAGTCTGGTCGTAAGATCTTGCAGCTCTGTGTTACTTCCGCCCATGAGGTCAATGTCATCGGCAAACCGTAAGTTGTTGAGGGGTCTGCCGCCAATGGAGATGGTAGAGTGGAAGTCATGGAGGGTCTCTCTCATGATGTTTTCCAAGAACAGATTGAACAGGACTGGAGATAACAGGCATCCTTGTCGACCCCAACTGTGGTTTTGAAGTATCTCCGACCTGATTGTTCAGAAGGACTGCACTGCTTGCAGTGTTGTATAGTGCTTGGATGGATTGCACTAGTCCTTCTTCAATGCCAACATTCTGAGGACCTGCCACAGGCCTTCGTGCCATACTCTGTCAAAAGCCTTCTTGAAGTCGATGAAGTTGTGGAACAGGTCTCCTGATGTTGGAGATGTTTTTCCATCATGATGTGGCAGTTAAAAATCTGTTCGATTGTGCCCTGCCTGCCCTGAACCCAGCTTGTTCCTCTGCAAGGTGTTCTTTCTGCCTCCTTCTTGAGTCGATTCAAAATAACTTTGAGCATGATCTTGCTGGCGTGGCTGATGAGGCTGATTGTTCTATAGTTTTGGCATTGGCGTAAATTCCCCTTCTTGGGCAGGGGTATGATGAGTGATTGTGTCCATTCTGTTGGCCACTGTTTTGTCTCCCAAATCTTCTGACAGATAGCTGTAACATATGTGATGACTGTTTCGCCACCATGCTTGAGCAGCTCTGCTGGTATATTGTCTGCTCCTGGGGACTTTCCTACTGGTAAGCTGCGGATGGCTTCTTCCACTTCTTCCCTCAGTATAGGTAATGGCGAGGTGCTCTTGATGTTGCTGCTTTCTCTTCTATTATGCCTTGTCAGGTTGTATTGGGTATTGTACAGTTCTTGACAATATTCAGACCACCTGTTCAATGCACTGAGCTTTCTGTGAGGGGGTTTTCCCGGGAGCTGTCTTCAATGACTGATGATTTGGTTTGAAGTGGTTTTGTGAGTTTCTTCAGGGTGTCGTATGCCTTTTTTACTGTTGCCCACTTTCATGTTTTTTTCGATCTCATCACATTGATCACTGATCCACTTCTCTCTGGCCTTTAACATTGACTTCTTCACGAGATTGTTGGCCTCCCGGTATTCTTAGGGTTGGAAGACCGGGTTGGTTTCAGTGCTCTCTTGTATCGCAGAGGTCCAAGATGTCATTGGTAGTCCATGGCTGGTTTTATTCCTCTGACGACCGAGTACCTCCTCTGCTGTTTCTCGGACTGCCTCATTGAAGTTGTTGGTGAGGTCATTGATGTCATTGTCCAGGAGGGTTAATGCCGCAAAACGTCCGCCAAGCTTAGCTTGGAAGACCTCCTCGACATCTGGATCTTTCAGTTTGTCCACGTCAAATTTGATACGTGGTGTTGCAGGCTGTTTGTTTTTCTTCAGCTTCATTTTGAATACCAGCAGCACAAGGTCGTGGTCGCTGCCTATGTCACTCCAGGGTATGTTCTTGTTCTGGCTCTGTTGATGCTGGATTTGAAGCGCCGTGGTGTTAAGATAAAATCTATTTGGTTATGGATCTTGCCGTTTGGGGCATGCCAGGTTGTCCTCCTTGACTGCTTGTGGGGATAGAGGGTATTGGCAATGGTAAGTCTGTGGGTGCAGGCAAACTCCAGCAGACGTAGTCCCCTGTCGTTGGTCTCCCCAGTTCCAAACTGACCAACTGTTCCGGCCCATTGGTTGTAAGAGTCAGGACCTACTTTGGCGTTAAAATCCCCTTGGATGATGATGATGTCCTTCTTGGGTATTTTCTTAATGGTCACTTCAAGATCTTCATAAAATTCTTAGTTATTTAGGTATAAACAAAACCTGAAAGCTCGAGAAGATCGACCAATGAGAGTTGAGGATGCACACCGCCTGTAGTAACCAACAAGCAGCTGGTCTATGATTGGTTGGGAGGGGTTTCACTGGGGACATCTGTTCTATTTTTAGAAACGCATGGCTGGGAAACTTTGTGGTTTGCAAAGAATAATGGGCATTAGGCTCATTTCTAGCTGATCTTCCACTCTGCCAATAGCAGATCAGTACAAACCAGGTGTATTATTTACCAAATATTCTGCTGCATCTTGTGAAGACAAAAAAATAAAACGATCGTGATCGTGATGAAAGCCCTAACTTCGCCAGTCCCCAGTCGGCTTGAATGAAATGAACTGGATCTGTGTGTTAGGGTTCAAGGTTAGATGTAGAAGTGCTGGTACCTGCATGCAATGTTAATAATAATGGCTATGCATACAGATCAAAGCTGCAGATCTAGACTGTTCAGATGACACTACTGGGGAGACTTTTAGCATTTCAGCTGTTATGCATGACATGAGAAAATGTGGGAGCTGTTTTAAACTTACTTGACTGTCATATGTGTGTGTGTGTGTGGTTGTTGTTGTTAAACTGAATGAACTAGTGTGTGTGTGTGTGTGTGTGTGTGTGTGCTGTGTGTGTGTGTGTGTGTGTGTGTGAAATGATCAAGTCAAAATGATCTTTATTGAGAGTAAAAGATTAAGTTTATACAGCTTTTTTTCATCCTTCCCCACCCACCACGCGCGCTGCAGCGCGCGCGTGCGTATGCGTGTGTGTGTGTGGTTTTTCTTCTCTATTTTTAAAGATTTTTTTTTCAAGGGTAATGAATAAGTAATCTGTGTGTGTGTGTGTGTGTGTGTGTTTCTTTGATTGTTTTGATTCAAGGAAAATGAATGAGTACTCTATTGGTTTTTTTACATGCAGTCTCTGTGTCCCAGGGGGAAGGGGGGGGGGGGGTGTTGTGAGCTAAATATCACAGCAATGACAGTCAATATATACATTATTTTTTGTCTGATGCTGTGAAATGGTATGTTTTAACACCATGCCAAATTTAGCTATCATCAGTGGAATAGAAGTACCCGTTGCTAAGGTGTTAGTTAGCTAGAGTGGTGAAAAACTTTAAACCCGATTTTCTCAGAATGTGAAATCGCTGTGTCACCCATTTCAAACACCCATAACTTTGTCAGTTTTATAGGTAGTGTAATGTCGTACATCAATTATCCATTCTAGTTCATTTCCATGAAAAGACGTTTTAGATTTATAAAGCCTCGTTGTTAATAATTTCATGACGTTGCCTAGCAATTGATACCAGGCAATGCGCGGTAGAAAATTTAACAAGACAACGGACAAATCTTTTAGTTCCAGACTCAAGAGCCACAATAATAAACCGATTGAAACACACAGCTGTGTTAGTAGTGGTTGTGTTCGGGTGAATAAACAACTCTACATCTGGCGACGAGGATTAATCAAAACTAAGGAGGATAATTAATTAAAACCAAGGAGAAATGGCTACAGCTGGCTTACCAAATTTCGAAAGATTCGTATTTCATTCTGATGAAGCAACAATTGGAACTCGTTGGAAAAAATGGTTGGCACGTTTCACCAATCTACTTGCAGCAATGAATGTGACGAACAATACAAGAAAAAGACTCTATTGTTACACTATGCTGGTGAAGAAGTGTTTGATGTGTACAAATCATTCACTGCAGAGCAACAAGGAGAAGCAAACAGTTTTTGATACACTAGGGAATTTTTGAATGGTCATTTCAATCCAAAAAGGAACATTGACTTTGAAACCTTCAAATTCAGACAGTGCAAGCAGCAAGAAGGAGAAGCAACTGATAGTTACAATACTCGACTACGACTATTACACTAACTGTGAATTTGAAAATCCTGACCGTGAAATAAAAGCTCAAATTCTACAAGGTGTAATCATCACGCCTGAGGAACTGCTCTTCGTGAAACAGACATGACTCTAACAAACTTCTCGAAATGCTCGTGCTTTAGAACTGTCTGATATTCAAGCCAAAACAATTGAGGAGGAATCAGCACAGCCATCAATGCCGTTCGTCAATACGATAGAATGAAAAAATCATCCTTCAGCCCGAAGAATGCATCAACAGCTGGAATCATGGTCCTAACCAGAGTCAGACACATCAACATCAACATCAACGACTGTTGGATGGTGTGGTGCCAAGCAACATTCACGTGAGCAGTGCCTGCCAAAGACAGAACCTGTCGTCTATGCTCCAAATTGGACATTTTGCAAAAGTGTGTCGTTCTGGTAAATCTTTCAAGCCTCAGCAAAGGAAATCACTCTTCACTGCGAAAGTAAAACAGTGTTCAGCAAAGCAGAGACACTCAATTTTCATCGATGAAGAATACGTGTTTGGTTTTTTCTGGGATCTGGGGGCAGCACCCAAAGTCAACGTGGATCTCTCTGGTGAGTCCGTTCCATTTCTCATTGATACTGGTGCTTCTGTCAACACATTGATGAACAAACTTTCCAAACATTGACACCTCAATGCATGATGAAACCTGATCCACTTAAATTTAGCCTTATGGAACAACGCCCCCCTCTTGTTGTACTGGGTATTTTGAATGCGTTGTCAAGTACAAGAATGCAAAAAACACAGCATCATTCTTGTTGTCAAATCAAGCCCTGATGCTCGCAGTGGAAATCTTTTGAGTGCCAAAACTGCTCAATGCCTTCACTTATCAGTTTTGCATTTGCAGCATCGCAACGCACCACAGCAGATGTTCTTTGTAGCGAATATCCAGATATGTTTCAAGGCATGGGAAGTTGAAGGATGTAAAAGTGAATTTTGTACATTGATAAAGAAGTACAACCAGTCGCTCAACCCCATCGAAGGATTCCATTTCACATGAGGAAAAAAGTGGAAGCTGAGTTTCCCAACGCCTTGAAAGCCTGGACATCATCGAGAAAGTTGATGGTCCTACACCCTGGGTATCACCTATTGTCGCTGCACCCAAACCAAAAAAACCCGGGATGAAATACGTCTTTGTGTTGACATGAGACATCCAATAGAGCTTTGAACCCGTACTCGTCTTTATCATGCCAACGATTGATGATATCCTCATGAACTGAATCAAGCGAAAGTATTCAGCAAACTGGTTTTGAAATTCAGGATATCACCAATTAGAATTGGAAGAAGACTCACGAAATACACAACATTTTCAACTCATGTTGGTCTCGGGCGGTACAAACTTTTAAATTTTGGGTTACTTCAGCAGCAAAAATTTTTCCCAAAAATCACATTGCGAATTAACTTTGGACATTCCAAGTACACTCAATACAAGTGATGATATTCTCATCTACGAAAGTCTCAAAAGAACATGATACTGCTCTCAGGAAAGGTTTTCCTCGCTTCAGTGAAAAGGGACTTACTCTCAACAAAAGCAAGTGTGAATTCAAAAAGGATCACATTGAATTCTATGGCTTTCATTTTGGCAAAGATGAGTATCCCTGATCCAAAAAAAGTAGAGGCTATACAGAAAGCACTACCCCTACCAATGGCAAAGAAATCCGCAGTTTGCTTGGTCTACCAACTATGTCTCCAAGTTTTATTCCACAGTATGCCCCCATCACAAACCACTTTGAGATCTGACTCGGGAAAAATCAGAGTGACATGGACAGAAACTGAAGAGAACGCGTTTTGTGAAATCAAGTCACGACTCACAAGCCAGACCACCATGAAGTACTATGACCCTGATCGAGAGACGGAAGTCATCGTTGATGCTAATCCATATGGCTAGGTGCAATTCTCCACTCAGCGTGACAGGACAACACCTCTCACATTTTAGCATATGCTAGCCGTGCCTAACGGATGTGGAAAACCGCTAACTCACAAAAAGAACGTGAAGCTCTAGCAGTTGTGTGGTCTGTGAACTTTTCCCTTTACCTGATGGTCGTCGATTCACCGTTATCTCTGACCACAAGCCGTTAGAAGGGATATACAACAAACCGCATCGAAAGACATCTGCACGAATCGAAAGATGGAATCTGCTCTCCAGTCCTACGATTTCGTTCTTCGATACCAGCCTGGAGAGAACAAATCCAGCTACTTTCTTAGTCGACATCCTGTTCAAACTGCTGACACACAGTCAATTCAAGAGTCAAAAGTTGTGACGAATACATCAAATTCATCATTGATCACACCGTTCCTAAAGCCATGACACTGGGAAAACATCATCGAAGCAAAAAAGAAATGATCCGACATTGCAACTGTGAAAACTGCAATCAAATTCAACCCCGTGCATGTACCAAGGATTGTCCAGTTCAGTTTTCTTCTTTCCAAATACTCAAGACATCAAGGATGAACTGTCCATCAGCGAAGATACTGGAATCATTCTCCGCAACAGTCGTGGGGGTTATTTCCCCAAGCTCTTCACAACGTACAGTCGATATTGCTCATGAAGGACATCAAGGAATTGTCAAGACAAAGAACCTGCGCGCGAGAAAGTTGGTTTTTCCCCACATGGACAGATTAGTGGAGTCAAATGTCAAATCCTGCCTTGCCTCTTATCTAAAGACTCCAGATCACTCATGTGAAACCCCTTCACATGTCCCCACTACCCCATCACCCATGGTCTGAAGTCAGTCTTGATTTTGCCGGACCATTTCCATCAGGAGAATACCTTTTGTAGTGACTGACACATACCACGGTTTCCTGAAGTTTGAAATTGTCAGTTCTACCAGTGCAAACGCTACCCTTCCCAAACTTGACTCTATATTTGCTCGACATGGCATACCAGACATTGTGAAAACGACAATGGACCCCCATTCAATGGCCGTGAATTTGGAAAAATTTGCTAAAATATTTAGGTTTTCACCACCGCAAAATCACGCCTCCCCTGGCCACAAGCCCATGGTGGTGCAGAAAGATTAAGCCCATGCTGAAGAAAAAACCCTCCAAGCTGCCCAGATAGAAGGGAAAGGTATGGGGCCAAGAACTCTACAAGATCCTTCCGCAACTACCGTGCTACTCCACACAGCATAAATGGTGTAAGCCCAGCCGAACTCTCATGGAAGAAAGATAAGGATCCAACTCCCGGAATTAACGACCAAGCTGGAAAATCATCACAGAAGCTTTATAGGGAAATCCGTCCCAAAATGAAGCTGCAATGAAAGAGAAAATGAAAATCTTGCAGACAACAGACATCATGCTTCTAATCCAACATCCAAATTGGGGACACTGTGCTTTTCCGTCAGAAGAAAGAAAACAAAAATGACACCCATACTAAATCCCGTACTCTGCAAGTCACAGCAAAGAAAGGATCCATGCTGACCGCCGGACAGGGGAAAAGTGCAGACCACCCGCAACTCCTCATTCTTCAAGAAGATTGCACGACCTTCACCGTCTGATGAAAGGAGAGAAGAAGATTCTTCAGCCAGATCCCCCTCCAAACCCCGAAGTCCCAAAGAAGAAGCTCTTCTGCCCAGTCCAGCCCAGAGCCAGTGCGACGGTCCAGAAGAACTTGCATCAGCCACAATACCCGAAAAACTATATTACAAAATAGTCTAGATTTCTGTTTCAAAGAAAGAATGTTGAACAGATTGTTAGGAAAAATTTTCACAATTCTGTTATTGGTTTTATGTTAAAGTATTTCTATATTAATTCCATGTGCCACAGTTCTTAACAATTCTAGTCATGAAGTTTTTCTTTCAAGGTGGGGAGGGTTGTAAAGTCGTACATCAATTATCCATTCTAGTTCATTTCCCTGAAAAGACGTTTTAGATTATAAAGCCTCGTTGTTAATAATTTCATGACGTTGCCTAGCAATTGATACACAGGGCATGCGCGGTAGACAATAACAAGACAACGGACGATCTTTTAGTTCCAGACTCAAGAGCCACAATAATAACCGATTGAAACACACGAGCTGTGTTAGTAGTGGTTGTGTTCGGGTGAATGACAACTCTACAGGTAGAATAATGTATCATACATCAAAAGAAAGGTAATGATCTGTAGATTTAAGAAAATGTAACAACTCAATTTGACCCAATTATACCTTAAGACTCCTTTTGTAAAAACGGGTCACAAATGCGGTGTTGGCACAGGCGACAGTTACACACAAAACTCTTTGGCCACTATGTCCAGTGTTCACACTCGTTGGATACGTTAAACAATCGGAAGACTTTTTTGAAACTATCGGAGGACTTGGTTCCTGCAGCTTGTAAGTAGTAAGTATGTTCTTTCGAGCCAGAAGGCCCATAGAGCCGGAGCTTATCTCGGTTTCTGTAGCGTTAGGCCTAAGCCAACTGATGGTTTTTCACCACCCCTGTGACAGGACGCTAGTCTGTCGCCAGATACTTCCCCAGCAGACCTGGTACCCACTTGTACACCTGGGTGGAGTGAGGAAAATAGGAGTAAAGTGTCTTTCCCAAGGACACAACACCGAGCCGAGCGGGGATCGAACCCGCCTGTAGCTTGTAGGGTAGGGAAACTCTCATTACACTTTCCAAGGCGGAGGTGACGTTTTCAGCCTAGCCTACGTGTGAATCTAAAATTAGCCTAAGCCTATCGACGCTGATTGGCTGACACCATCTTAGTCAGTTGATGTCTGCTTGCAGAAAGTAAACAATACTTCACGGATACATTACTTTACGCACGAACGTAGTAAGGCTCTTGTTTTGACAATTCAAAACAAATGACTGCCAAAGTACAACACGTGGTTATATTAATGATATGTGACCTGGCTGTCAGAACTGTCTTATCGTTCTGTCAATTTCCCTTTTTCATGGTACCGCCAACTTTACTGCAAGGAACTTGACACTTCGTATAATAGTTTCTCCTCGCAACATTTAACACTCAGCACGGTCTTGTGGACGTTGTTTACTGTTCTGCTGATACTGTTCTGCTGATAAGGTTATTTGTCGTACATTTCTCTGAATACCTTATTAAGCGATCGCTGTTCATTTTTATGTGTGATAAGTATTTGTATAGCCTAATGGTAATCACGAACCCCACTAAAACCCCAAATCACATTCATGTTATCACAACTCAGAGTCGAAATGTTAAGAGTAGCTTTTAGTTTTAGGATTAAAAAAACCTTAAGCTTTACTATAATCTGAGACCTCATGAAATCAATATAAAGCGTTAAAACCTTGAGGGAGGTCATTTTTTTAAGTTAAACAGGTAAAAATTGGTGGCCTATACAATTTTTTATTTTTTAAATTTCATACTTTTTTGGGTTTTAAATTTTTTTCTTTTCCGGGGGACTGTCTTCAAGGGGGTTTCAGTAAAAGCAGGGGGAAATGTTTGGTCTGCCCACAGTTAGAAGATTTTTATTTTGTTTTGGTTTTTTCCCTTTTTGTGTGTGTTTTGTTTTTTTTTTTTTATTTTCCCTTTTTTAGGTTGGAAAAATTTGTCTTTAAACACCATGTGTTATGTGGTTTTGGAAATTTTGAACTGCCCAAGACAAAAAGGCCCATTTTTAACAAAAGGGAACGGGATTTACCTTTTTCGCAAATTTTCTTTTGGGGGTTCCACAGGGTGTGTGGGGGTGTGTTGGATGCCGGCACAGGAGAAGAAATTTGGGGCCAGGGGGCGTTTTTTTTTTCGGGGGGGCGGGGGGTTTTTTGTTTTTGGGGGCGTTTTTTTTGGGATTGGGGAATTTTTTTTTTGAAACAAAAAGGGAAAAGTCCCCAATTTATTCCAAACAGCCAAAATTTTAAAGGGTTTTTTTGAACAGCCAAGCACCCCCGCCATATTTTTTCTTTACTTTTTTAAAAACTGTTTCACCCACTATTTTTCCCAAAACCCCCCAAAAAAAAACCCCCCCGTAGAAAACAATTTTGTTTTAACCCCCCTTTGAAGCTGAAATCCAAAGCACAGAAAAGCCCACCCCCCCAACCCACCCACCACCCAACCCTCCCCCAGGGCCCTTTCATTTAAAAACAGCATCCCCACCTTCGGGAAATTTCTGTCCAAAACTCCCCTTTCCACCCTCTTTCTTTTTTCTGCCTTGTTCCTTTTCTCTTCCCCGTCACCTCCTTCTTGTCTTATTTTCGCCTTCCTGGCCATTCTCCTGCCTTTTTCAAAAAAGACTTAAAAGAAAAACAGTTCTATCCCATCCAAGGGTCAGATGCACGGCCACTTGTCATGCCTTTAATGGCAACATAACACATTTTTACTCATATGACAGACAGCAGTGGTTGCTGCCTTAGCATTCAATGAAGAAGAAGAAAATCTTTAATGTGTGCACAGCACTTGTTGCTTTGTTGATGGATGGTGTTAAAAGCTTCCGCTTTTCATACTTAACCACTTTTGTATGGTGCATTGATGCACTCTAAAGCCAAGTGGCTAAGACAGTTCAACTTCAATCCCAGGGGTCCATAAAGCCCTGGATTTCAATCTTAAATCTTGGCAACAGCAACTGGTGAATTAGGGTTGGGATTTTTACAATCTCCAGGTCGACTTCATTGCAGACCTGCCATGCATTAATTCCTTTTTAATACATACATACAGAAGAAAATATACATAAAGACCATTATGCCATTTTGGGGGTTACGGAAACAAACATAGTCAAACATGCAAATTATACAATGAAAAAGACTGCTCTAAATCAGAAAGCTTTTTCTGAGGGCCCGCGGGGAGACCCCTGCCCAGTGACAAGCACGGAGAAGACCAGGGGTTTTACCACCCCACCACCCCGAAGGGGAAAGCAGAACCAGAAGAGAAGGGGGGGGGGGGGGGGGGGGGGGGGGGGGGGGGGGGGGGGGGGGGGGGGGGGGGGGGGGGGGGGGGGGGAAAAGAAAGGGGGAGAAGAGAAAAGGGAAAGAACAGGGGGGAGAAGAGGGGGGGTGTGAGAAGAGAGAGAAGATAATTTAATAACCCCCAAAAAATAGATCAAATGCTCAAACACATGTTCACCAAATCGGGGAATTTTACCAATAAACATGAAAACGGGACGGGGAACTCAGTGGTCGGAGCCCGCTTTCCCCACCAATTAAGCAGCGTCGAGCGCGGGTTTCCATTGGATGGGTGACCTTTTCGCGCCTTGGCTTCGTACAGTTCCCCCCCGTTTTTACCCAGCTGTAAATGGGGACCTTCCCTCTTTTGGGGCAGGGAAGGGAAAGCGCGAGGGAGAGAATGGGGGCCGCCCCCAATATGCTGGCCCTAGGAAGTGAGGTCCGACGCCTCGCTCCCCACACCTTATAGGTTATGGGGCTCCTTAAACCCTTCCTTAAACCCTTTTTTGCATGAAAAACTCCATCCATTTTACCCAAAGGACCATAGGGAGAACAAGCTTTGCTTTCCAGAACACTTCAATTTTAAATTACTTTCACAAACTGTAACTTTTTAAACAAAATGAAATGGGTGGCAAGAGTTCCAGAGATCGGAACATGAAGCAGAGTGATCACTGACAAAAAGACTGACTTCATTTAAAAGGGGCACACTGTAGTTTTTTTTCCCCCTAGATCGACATGGGAAAAAGTCTGATAGAAGAGAAAAAAGGTAAAGACGACAAAGGGCCCATTAAAAAGGGGAACAGCCAGAACGCTGTTTTTAATTTTATTCGAGACTCAACCAACAAACCCGTGGAGTTTGAAAGGCTATCTATCAATCACATGACAAGGAGCCCCCCAGGTATTTTCACAGTTTTTGTTGCATACCAGAAAGTCTGTAGGTGAATTTTCAATTAGAGTACTTCAAAACAAAGGATCCTAGGAACGTGCTATTACAATTTATGACAAGGGAACCACACAGAATATTATTGCACAGTATTTTTGTCCCCTTGCATACCATTGGGGATAAGTTGTACAATTACTTCATTACTGGTATCACTGAAAATACAGCTGCACACTGGAACGATTCTGTAACATGATTTTTAGGTACGCTCACCATAGAGGTCTACCATACCGATATCACCAAAAGATATTTCAGTGGCTGCAGTTGTTATGTTATACCAGCTAAAACACCCATTTACACCAGAATGTAACCTTGGTCACCCACCTACTTAATCAACTGACACAGATTTCAACTTGCACACTGGATAAGAACTATTTTCGTGTAATACTGTTTTAAGTACCAGCCATAAGTTAAAGCATCTTTCTCCTGACTTCAAAAATTTTGTCACCTTAAAGGAGATGAGCGTTGTTATGTCTGAGCTCTTATGGCTGAAGAAATTCTCACATCTTTCAAATTTAATGTAGACCTTAGCACCCAACTTACATCAAAACTGCAAGATTTTTGCCATGGGCAAGAACTATTTTGAGACTTCTTACAGAACATCACCAGAAAAGTTTAGAGGCTTTTCTTCCATGGCACTCAGCTTAATTTCTAGCCCTGCTTACATGAGGCTGATTTTGCTGCTTACTGAGGTCTATTTCTGCCCTGCTTTCTGTATGTGATATAAGCTGAAGCTTCTGTTGTATTGGCAGCTGCTTCCCGTGCAAGTTGGAGCACACTGCATTTTATTGCCCGTCTTGCTGTTTACAGCCCTATCGACCATGAAGGCTGTATGAGGGCTTTTGTTTTTTATTGCCTGTCTTGTCGTTTACAGCCCTATTGACCATGAAGGCTGTTTGAGGGCTGTCAGCTCGTTTATAGTTGGAGAGTGTTCACAGCCACTACTGCTGTTCACTTTACCACAGGGGCTCCAAGGGGCTGACGTGGTCCTTTGTTCTTCATTGCTTCATTTTAGTAGCCTACATCCAAACTTGTCACATCTCTTATTCTTTCACGTCTGGACTATTGTAATTCTCTTTTGGCTGGTCTATCAGCATCATCTATCCACTCCCTTCAACGCATACAAAACTCTGTAGCTCGATAAGTCCTCAAAAAGAAAAAAATCTGAGCATATTACTCCTCTCCTGCAATCTCTCCACTGGTTGCCTGTGCCACAGAGAGTAAAGTACAAGATCAGTACCCTCTGTTACAAATGCCTACACAAAACAGCACCCTCCAATCTCTATGAATGTCTTCACCTGTACACTCCTCGTTCCCTCCACTCTGCTGCAGATACCCTGTGCTTACAAATACCTAAATTTAACCAATCCACTGTTGGCCATCGCTCTTTCTCTATATCTGGTCCATCAATCTGGAATGACCTCCCTTTCTCCCTTCATGAAAAGCCA
Organism: Rapana venosa; assembly: GCA_028751875.1. Taxonomy (NCBI): domain Eukaryota; kingdom Metazoa; phylum Mollusca; class Gastropoda; order Neogastropoda; family Muricidae; genus Rapana; species Rapana venosa. The sequence goes on along the minus strand of CM054136.1, from coordinate 70,222,665 downwards.
GCTTACAACAGCTTTAATTAAATCCAGCCTCAAAACAATACCTATATCAAACCTAAGATTTTTCCCTCCTGTTTCATCTCATATCTGTCCCTGCCTTTAACAGCCAAAATTCCATCACCCTGCTGAAATATATAATGTGTGTGTGTGTGTGTGTGTAATTTGAGTTTGTTAAGACATTGTTAATCGTTGTTGGTTGCATGTGTAGGAGCGCTCTGATTTGTATTTGCAAGATAAAGCGCTATATAAATTCCATTTATTATTATTATTTATTATTATTTTCAACAGTATCCACTCAGTGTAAAACACCAGGAAAGGTCCCAGTCAAATGTGGGTGCATATGTGTGTGTGTGTGTTCATCCGTGCACGCATGTGTGTGTGTATTGGTCCGTGTATGTGTGCACAAGCGTGCGCAGAGGCATGTGCATTCATGCACACATGTGCCAGTTTATGCATAAATGTGTGAGTGTGAATGTGTATTCTCCTCACACACACACCCTAATCCACAGGATTTTTCCCCTGGAGTTAACATCAGTGCAGACTCCGCTCTCCCCCAAAAGTCCTTCAGATGAGACTATGAACCGAGGCCCCATGTGCAAACGCAAGCAGAACATCTTGTGCACACATAAAATCCTGTTCTGCTTTTAGAAAGAGTAGGCCATTGTGTGCCGCGCCGATGGGAACAGATGACAAAATTTGCAAAACTGCATACACACGAGGACTGGATGTAAAAAAGGCACATCAGAGCTTATTCCATTATCCTCGAAATAAAAGAATAAAATTAATTAAATTTAAAATAAAAAACACACACACACATGCGTGCTCATGTGTGTGTGCGCACACACACACACACACACAGTTCTCTTTCTCGAGTCATTCCACTCTCTGTCTCCCATTTTCTCTCCAACACTCACTCTCACTCAGTCTTGCCTCTCTGTGTACTCACTTGAGATGCTTAGCAGCAGCAACGATTTGACTCTTGGTTTCCTCCCCTTCCTTCAGCTTTTCAACTGAAAAGGTCAATTATCACATTCTGGTTAGGGTTTCTTTTTTGTTTTTTGCTTTGTTATTTGTTGTTTTTTTTATATCAGATTTGCAGTTTCAAAGAAGCCACATTAATATTTATGCACAATAGGAAAGCAGACTCAGTATTGATATACACAAATATCGTTAACATACAAAATATCATTCTTCCCCTATCCATAGTACCACTGTAAGACCATTGGGGAACCATGAAGTTTTTAACAGCTTCATCCACTCCTGCATATACTAAAATGTATTTTCTTGTAAACGCTCTGATCGTGAGATCAACCAAGGTCTGTTATTTTCTGAACAAACGATCATCTCATCATCTACTTTCGTCTTATCTCTGAACGGTCAGAGACATGCTGGCTACCTTTAATATAATGGTGGGGTAATATCGGTTTGGAGTGCCAAAAGCGTCAGTGTGCGTAAACTCGTTGATTTAGGTGCGAAACTTCTTTTTTTTTTTGAAATCCCTTCACATTCTAGTGAGGTCATGTTACACAGCTACATATTGAATGCGGTTATCAACAAAATGTTCGATTTAATATTTCTATACAAATCATGTGTGAATAGACGGTTATCAGTCGTTCATAACATCGCTCAGACACGATGTTTGTCCGGAGCAGACATCAGGGACGTGATCATGTTCTTGTTGGTTGATGAGATTTACGACTTACGTCTAAGAAATCCACAAGCGGAACAACATCAGGAATCATATGTTGACCTCGAGCGAATTGGGCTGAAGGACCCAGAGGTATTAGAAATTATTTCAAGCATGGACTAGGTGGAAAGTTTGCAGCATTCACTGTGATAGACTCAGACATAGATACACTGGACGAATAGTTTCAATAACAGCAGTGACTGAAACAGCATGCGAGCTTCTTGGGCTAACACCGACCAGTCAAAAACCATTGGGTAACCTAACATCCTACAACTATGCGACTAGCGTAGAGAGATGAAGAAAAGAAAAATGAAACAAAAAGAAAAGAGCCGAACAATATAGGTGCAGTCAACAAAACAATCAGGCAAGTCCATGACGGAGCAAAAGAGAAATGGATACGAGTGAAACAGTGTCCAAGACATTGAGAGAACATCAAGAAAAACAATAGCAAGAAGAGATATCAGTGGTGAAAAGACCTGACTAGCACCAAAACAGAGAAAAAGGTCTTAATCCGCATCAAGACAAAAATGGGAAGTTGGTTCACTCAGGACGAAAGGATATTCCTGACACAGATGGATAAGAGATACTGTCCGAACCTGTATTAACTATAGAACCGCATAGGAGATCCAGAAGTCCTTAATGTACCCGAAAGCAAAGACAAGACAGTCACCTTATCCTCCGAGAGAAGTGGGTAACAGCAGTCAAATCGCTGAAAAGGGGGAGTCAGCAGGGGCTTTGACATACATTCATCAGCTGAGTTGGTCAAGGCTGGAGGGGATAGCCTATGCATCAGCGCTCTACTAAGAATCTGCAACAAGATTAGAGCGAGACAGGAAAATGGCGCAAAGATACCATGGACACAGATCACTCAATCATTCACCCCTGCCCCATAGAAAGGAAATCCTACAACAATGCATAATTACGCACAAATCAGTTTAATATGCACCAAGCAAGGTCCTGCTGCCAGATAATATGGAACTAGACTGAAGCCAAATCAGAGACCCATCAATTGCTGAGGAACATGCAGGTTCAGTGCAGGGCGCAGCACAACAGAAAAGATATTCAACCTCAGAATACCTGGTGAGCGGTACCTTAGAGGACAACATCACCAAGACCTTTAACCAGTAGTTATCGCTTTTAAGAAGGCATTTGACGGGTGTGGAATGAGCTGTGTGGGCAACCCGGAATGTGTACTCGCCTCAATGCACAACCTGATCAGAGTCATTCACACAGCTGGTACGCGAAGGCCACCTGTGTCAGTGTACTACAACAAACAACATTGGGAATGGTTTGAACAAAACAGATGGAGTTAAGGCGGGCTGTCTAACTCTACCCACTCTTTTCTAACATCGTCCTTGCGATGAAATCATGGCTGTTTGACTGGTAACATCATGAAGATCAGTCAGATTGGTGGCAGAACGATCACTAACTACGCTTCGACAGATGAATTGATGAGAATTGGATGGATCCAGACAAAGAGCTTGCCAGCGAAGAACACCGTGAATAAGGCCTCCCAAACATACGCTTGCATGGAAATTCAGTGCAGAGAAGACCTCAAACTGATGACTAATATCTCCAAGGCCATTTTTAGCAACTGATCTAGGTTTAGTGACCAGGAAGCTGGAAAAACAGTTCATAAGCTTACAAGTTACATGGGAGCCATTGTATCTAGACCAGGGATCCAAGCCAGACAGTAGTATGCAGGACTGCACAGCAAAATAACAGCGTTTGTCAAAATAACACACATTGGAGGATAAAAAGTTTCTCACTCTATCTCCAAGGTTCTGACGTAATGCGCTCCCTTGTGATCCCAGTATTTCTGTATGGCTGTGCCATCATGGACCCTGACTGCTTGACTTGGTGAGAAAAGTACAGGGCAGTGGAGATGAGATGCTTTCGGAGACTCCTTGGCATCTCATAAAGACCCACCATAAGAACGAAAAGCTGATAACAGATCAGCAAACCATTGGGAACCCTATGAGAACTTTAACGACGTTCAGTGAAAGAAGGTAAACGAAACTGGTTTGGGATCGCATGGTACAAGATCCAAAGGACTTGCAAACTGGGTTTTTGCAAGGCACTGTCCAGGGAGGAGAAGACCGAGGTAGACCGAGGAGAGCGGGGAGGATAACATCAGCGAATGGACGGGCCTTGACTCGACAAAACCTGAGATAGGCGAGAAACAGATGAGAAGGGTAGGCAGGGAACTGGTTGGTTGAGTATTTGTGGGTTCGTCCCCCACGGTCGGGCAGAGCTACGTGGCAGATAGAATATAGATAGAATTTCTAAAAACACATGCAGACATTGTGTAGGACATTAAAATTTGTGTTCCCTTGCTATATTTCCGATCGAAATACACATGCAGAACTAATCAATGTCGGCGCCACATTATTCTTGCTTATCTAGTCCATCTGAGAGTTCCAACTTCATTTTATCATGAGGCTCTTTTGTGTGAAAGCTGAAACTTGCCACATCACACAGGATAATGGGTTTGGAATACATTGTGATTGTTTTTTGTTGTTTAGGTTTAGGTTGGTTTTGTTGTTGTTGTTGGGTTGTTGCTTCTTTTTGCGGTGGGGGGGTGTCCGCTGTTGGGGTTTTTTCTTTTGTTGGTTTTAAAACTTGGTACATATTTTTCATTTTTTGAAAAGATTGTTTTTTGCCCTTTAAGTGACTAAATACAAGGTATCTACCTCTCTTCATCGTAGAATTTACTTTCCTTCAACCACACACCATCACACACACACCACACACCTAATAGTAGTATATAGTTATGATACTATATATAGTTCCACTACTTATGCCCCCTCCCTCACCTCTCTTCTTTCACCCGCCTCTATTTTCTAGTTTTCTCTCTTCTCTCTCTCTCTCTCTTGTCTTGATCTCCTCTCTTTCTCTCTCCCTCTCTCTCTCTTCAATATAATATTAAGCATGCAAACTTAATACCAGAAAACCACCTAAACACATGGACAGGCACTGACTCAATATAATGGCCATCAAACGTTACAGAGAGATCTGAAATGTTCAATAATAGTAGGTAGGCGAATGAAGGAAGCAGAAGGGAACGTCGATAGATTGGCAAAACTCTCACAGTTACAGGGGCCTTGGTGGCCCTTAGCATATTTTCTCTTTATAATCTCAGAATACACCTCCCTTTCCCTTCTTATGACTACTTTCAAATCACGCCTCAGACATATCTATTTCAAACCTAAGATTTCTCCCTCTCCTGTTCATCGCATAACTGTACCTGCCTTCAACAGCCTATGTCTATCACCCTGCTAAAGTGTTTATTAATTCATTTTTTTAATTCTTGCTTATCGAGGATTTAAAAAAAAGTTTTATTGGAGGATAATGGAATAAGCACTATGTGCTGTTTTACATCTAGTCCCTGCGTGTATGCGGTTTTAGAAAAGAACTCTGCATTCTGTTTCCCCGGCACACCAATGGCGACTGTTACGAAAGCAGAACAGGATTTACATGTGGAAGCTGTTCTGCATGGCGTTTCACACACGGGGCTTGTTTTTATTTATAGTCTCATACGAAGGACTTTGAGGGAGAGTAGGTCTGCACTGATGTTAACTCTAGGGGAAAAATGTCCCCTAGATGGGAATTGAAAATGGGTTTGTCCGATTGCAAGCCATAATGTTCTAATGATAGCGCTTCCGCTCCTCCCTATGTAACTTGTGTGTGTGTGTTGTGGGGGATTTCTTTGTGGGTATGAGTCAGTCAGCGTGTGTAGGGGACTATTAAATGTTATTGGCTGCATGACTGTGTATGACTGGTTGAGTACAGCGCTGTGAGTTGTTCTTTGCAAGATTATCACTATATATATAATTCCATTTATTATTATTCTTATCTTCCAGATATTTTTCTTCCCCAAGTTTTCTATCTGTTTTCACAACACAACACAAACAACACAACATCACAAACACACACACACACACACACACACACACACACACACACACACATACACAATGGAACAGATGACAACATTTACTAAACACCATACACGGAGATGGATGTGAAAAAGACTTGAGTGTCTTGTTTCATCTATCCTCAGAATAAAAGAATAAAAAAAAAAAAATATAAATAATCATAATAAATAAATGCACCACTCACCCATTGAAATTAGAAGTACTTTAGGTAATCTATTTTACTTTCCAAGCAGAATAATTATGGAACCAATTTAATAATCAACTCTTTCGTGATGTGTGTGTTGCCTGCGTGGTGGGAGGTGAGCGTTGCGAGTGGTTAGTGCACACGTTGTTGATGCGCGTGCGGGGGTCGGAGCGTGCGTGCGTGCACTTTCTGTGTGTGTGTTTGTGTGTGACAAATTATTACAATGTAGCATACTAGTTCATACATAGTCTAATGAGTGTTGCTTTATGTGCACTTGAATGATAATCACAACTGTCCCTACAAAGAGATAAGAATGAAGCAAAAGTGGGGGATAGCCCTAGTGGTTAGAGCACTGCACTCGTGATTTGCGGCCCAGTTCAAACACCACCCAGTTCCCACCTAAGGGGGAACTGTTCAACTGGAGGGATTGATCTTTTGTTCGTTTTATTGTTCCCCCTTGGAGTTAACATCTATCGTGCTGACTCCACTCTCCTGAAAGTCCTGATGGGACTATAAAAACTGAGGACTGTGTGCAATCACACGAGAGAGCTTGTCAGTATGTTACACCAAGATGTGGCCTATTAGCGATTGGGAAGAAGAGGAATAAAGAAGAAATAGAGGAGAGGAAGAAGAGGAGGAGGAGGACAAAGAAGAACGAAAGGAAGAAGAAGAAGAACAGCATATCGATACTCTACATGTTAGGAAACTTGTGCATCTTTTTACCGACCATTGTAGCTTTTAAAGGCCTGAAAACCAGGCTTCAGGCAAACATAATACTGACATCAGACTGTACAACACTATAATTGTGAACCCCCCCAATTCCATCCCCAATGACCACCCTTCATTACAGCAAACTTACTGATGATAAATCGGTCTTGGGTTGTAATTGAGCATCCATGTTGATAGCCCCATCGGAAATAAAAGTTCAATGACGTTCTTTACAGGGCCAAACGTATGCTAGCTGGTTGGGCTATGAAGAACCACAACTCAGTTTAGCCAATGGAGGGCATGCACCCACTTACATCCGATGTTACAGGGTGAAACAGGTTAAAAAAAAAACAAAACAAAACACCTCAACCAAAAAATCCAATTGCATCATATCAAGAACAACGTGTCCTGAACAAGAATGAAAAATTCTGAAGGAGAGGAAGAATGTAGAGATTAATAAGTGAAACACATTGTATTATTATGAAAATTCAAGTAAAAGATGACATGCAATTCACTAAAAGATAAAAAAGTAAAGGTGTTCCATCAACTTATTGTAGGAGAAGTGATGGTGTCAGAGACCATCAGCGTCCCTCCAGCGGGCCAGCTATGGGGCGAGCAAACCATCTTCCGTCTCCATGCCGCTGCTTTACCTTCCCTGACCCTGACGTGGCAGGTACCCTTATACTGTTGGAGTGAATGGGGGACTGTACTGAATCCAAGGCCCACGCAAAACAGTGTCACCCATCCATATTGGTAACCATATCGTTGGGGGGCTTTTTGTTTTTGCTTTACCTTGGGAAAAGACAAGTGCTCAGACCATCTGACTTATCACGTCTCTTAACACTTCAATAGGAAGACTCTTTAAATAAACTGGCCTTTCGGTCGCAGTGGCTACAATTACGAAGACAATTTTCAAAAAGCGGTTCAACTGATTTTTATGTGAATGATAAAAAAAAAAACAAATGAAGCTAATTGTAACTTTGGGGTTGTTGTTTTTTTGGGGGGTGGGGCGAGTGCGGGGTGGCCGATTAGGGGGTGGGAGGGGGTGAGGGAAGGGGATGTGCTTTATTAGGCTAGAGCTCTGATGATTCCCTTTAAGGTCCAGAATTTTGAGGTTTCAGGGCAATCCGTTTGCACAATAAGGAGCCCCAAACCCATCGGAGACGATGTCTAAATAGCACAGTGTTGCTGGCATTTTTTTTTTTACACAAATTATTTTCAACCCTTCCCACCAGTCACTCATGATTAAACTTCCAAAATGCAGAACGGTGTTCATTACATGTGTGCCCCTAAACAGTTCTGCAGGCGTTTACGCTCAGAGCTTGGTTTATACGTCTCTCGAAAGATTTAGCAGGGAAATGAGTCTAGTACTGATGTTTTACCTCCTAGAGAAAAATCCCCTCATCTAGGCATTCTGTGGTGGCAAAATTCATCCTGAAGTATTATCATTCATATTGACAAAAAAGCGTGTCTTGAGCATACTCATTACTGTCTTAAACTAAACACTGACTGATTTAGCTAAAATGGTATATTGTTTTTCTTACCATGAAAATTGTTAAATAAAAAAAAAATTCGAGTCCATGTCAAATATTCATCTTCAAACTGTTGTACAAGAATCAGTGAACACCCATGTCTTGAGCATCAGTCAGTCACAATTGGGTGTTGAGGTGAGACTTATCAATAGTGTTAGTGCCTCACTGCACGCAATGCTATCTTCACTCGCAAAGAGAGCTCTGCAGGAGGTTAGGACTGTTCAGGGCGGGGGGAACGAGTATGAAATCTCAGTATGTGTTGTTATTCTGGGAGTCAGACGTCAGGACTAATTGTCCAGGTTAGACAAGTGCGTTGTAATTTGTGCTCGGGTGGCACTGTGTGCAAGGGTGCTTTCATGCGTGGTGCTCATGCCGCATGCATGTGTGGTGTTGTGTTCGTCGTTCATGCATGAGTGTCATGCAATGGCTAGCTCAGCATGTGTGTGATACATTGTTGTATGGCGCTTATTACTTTTCCTCTGGTATTTAAGTCTTTGTCTAATGACATGAAGTTTTAAGTTCAAGAAAATTGGACACTGTCGCACAAGTATTTTTCTTTTTTAATAGGAATGATCACACGACATCGTTGAGCCAGGGAAATCAACAAGGTGCAAGAAAAAGAACCCATTAAAAACCCAAGGTGTCATGGAAGAAGGAAGAATCCTCTCACTAAACACTGCTCAAGACAAAACAAGAAACGCAACTAAACAATTTCTACTCCCACCCTCCTACCCCAACCCCCCTCTTTCTTAAGGGATGAAATTAATGACTCGATGCATTAATTTTTTTTTCTGTATCTCAAGCTTGTTTTACGTTGAAACTCGAATCTACGGAAGTCGTTTCCTTTCTCTCAGCAAATCCATCTTTTATTCACTCTTCGAATTGTGAACAGATTGTTAAAACAGAAGCATACGAACAACAATCTGTTTTAGGGGGGTGAGGAGGGGGTAGGTAGGCGAGTTAGGAAGTGGTTGGGCGGGGGTGGTGGTGGATGGGAGGCATCGGTAAACAAACAAATCACACCATCACATAAGATATAGATACGTTTATAAGACACTCATGTAACAACACTTGACAAAACGATGCAAAAACAGTGATTGTAACTAATTTGATTAATTCAAAACACTTTTTCAACACCAATAAAAACCACAAAAATAGTATTAAAGTATTTTTTTTTTATAATTTCAAACACTTCATTCACTTTCTTTTTTTCAAGAGAGTTTTATATACTGCAAGGGTTAGCACACAACCACAAACACACACACACAACCACACAACACACCAGACAAATCCACACAACACACACCACCCCACACCCAAAGAAAAAATAGAAAAACAACACAAAAAACAATAAACTACCTGAAACAACTCACACAAACCATCCCAAACACGCACCAATAAACCCACAAACACACCTAAAAAACACACATAAACACACAGACCAAAAAACCACACACACCACACACACCACAAAGAATAACCACAGGATAAAACCCACACTACAAGAAACAACATAAAGGTACCAGCGATAGCCAGGTCAGCCAGGTCAGGTCAGGTCAGGCTAGGGGGCTTGCCTGTGCCATGTCTTCTGTCCTTACCTGGCCATGCAGAGGAGGAGGAGGTCTGTGGGAAAGGTGAAGAACATCGGGCTGGAGGATGGTGGATGGACATGATGGACCGGTTTTGCTCTGCGACTCCGCGATGCTGCGAAGCCGTTCGCCACACAGGCTGGCGGCTGTGCTGTAGTCCAGGCTGACGTGGGCTCTGACACACACACACACCACACACACTGAGGAGGGGGAGGGGGGAGGAGGAGTGAGGGAGGAAAAGAGCGAGCCGCTGCTAGTAGGGGTGGTGGTGGGGGGTGTTAGAGTGGTGGTGGTGTTGTTGTTGGTGGTTGTGGTAGATGTGTTGGTGGGTGGTGTTTGTGGTGGTGGGGTTTCTGGTGGTTGGTGGTGGTCGGTGTTGCAGTTGCTGTTGTTTGTAGTTGCTATTGTTTGGTGGTGGTGTTGTTGGTTGGTGGTGGTTGGTGTTGCTGCTGAGCGTTGGTTGGATGTTGTTGTGGGTGGTGGGTAGGTGGTGCGGTGGTGGTGATGGTGTTGTGTTATTGTTGTTGGGTGGGTGGTTGTGGTGGTGGTGGTGGTGGTGGTGTTTGTTGCTGCTGTTGTTGCCTATTTGTTTTATTGATGTACTGTTTGTTCTTGATGTTTGTTTTGTTGTTGTTGGCTCGCATGCTGTAGTTGCCTGTCGCTTGTTGTGTTGGTCTTGATATTGTTGTTGCTAGTTATTGTTGTTGTTGTTTGCTGCGCTTGCTGCTGTTGTGTTGTTGATATGTTGTTGTGCAACCCCACCCCTCCCACTTTCCCCCAGCTTATCCTGGGGTTCAGCAGAATTTTATTGATGTATTTTATGTAGTCTTTTACATCGAGGATATAAGGAATAAGCACTCCGTGTGGCTTTTTGACCATCCAGTCCCCGGCGTGTAATGTGGATTCTGTAATTTCTTTCAGTCTGTTTACCACGGCATATATCACATGGCATTATATCTTTCCGAAAAGCGGAACAGATTTTAACGGGTGGGCAAGATGTTTGCGTGCAGTTGCACTGGGGCCTCGGTTTATAGTCTCATCGTAGAATAGAATGTGATCTCCTGACTCACTGTGGAGATGGAACTGAACTCCGGAATCGAGAGAAGTGTGTGTAGACTGCTCCTTTAATTACCTGAACCATATAAAGGCAGCCGGTACTCCGACTTTCAGAGGATTTTTTGTTATTTGTCCTTCGCGGAGGGTTCAGTTGAGGGGTTTTTTTAAACTTTTTAAAAAAGTTTAGAACAAAATAATAAAATAAAAAAAATAAAAAACAAAAGAAGAGGATGGGTGCAACGTTGTTTATCAAGAGCTTGTTAGTCTGCGGCTTCATCAACATACGAATATGTTCATGTAGGCCTTAGCTCTAGCTTTGCTGACATCACTTACGACAATGTTTGGCCTGGGCCCTCGCAGCACTGTCAGGAAAATACTGGCATCTTGCGATGACTGCACCTCTAACCTTAGCTTCATCAATCTCATCCAGATGACAGGGGTGTTTTCACACAACTCTCTCTCTCTCTCTCTTCTCTCTTCTCTACTCTCTCTCTTCTCTCTCTCCCCCCTTTTATGCCTCAATGTGTCTACCTGTTTACACTGTCAACATTTTAAACAAAAATTTTATAGAGAAAATAATAAAAGAAGGAAATATAGACAGAAGATTGGCTTAGAGTGTTCACATACTACAATATACCGTGAGGTTCTGGTTCGATTCTGGCTTGCCTTTTTCCCCAGTTTGACAAGAATGGAAACTGAATGTCAGGTCTTTCCGAGGAACTCTAAACAGTCAGGACCCATGTGCTTTTGCGACATCATAATAATAATAAAAATTAAAAATAATTGGAATTCATATAGCGTTTAAGATTTGCACGCATTTGTGCGTGAAAAAGATACCGCAAAACAATTTCAACATTGAAAAGAGAACGGGACGAGGTTTCGTCCCTGACTGCCTGGCAAGATCTAAGTCACAGTCAAGAACACATTAGATTCTGTGTCCTGTAGAATGGTATTTTCTTTGTCAGTGAAACCGCCAGTCAATGGGGCATCTTCTAAACAGCATAGCACTCTGGTGGAATATGTCTTCAAAGCGCCAGCATGTATCAACTTGGGTGACCAGGCCATTTAGCAGGAAAAATGGCGCTTTTTTTTTCTTCTTCTTGTGACTTCAGGACAGGGTATAAAGCATGGCAGCCACGATGGTGAACCTCGTAAGGTATTCAGTTATGTGGCCATTTGTTTGTTTTTCTGCACCTGATGGAGTGCAGTGCTACTGCCTCGGAGAATGTTTTTGGCACCCAGGACGAAAAAATTAAAAAACTGGGCATCCCGCTGGACACAGCCTAAAAATCAAAACACTGCTCTGTGTTTCGGAATTCAGTTGATATATGCCGCATGTGTCGGCTCTATAATGCGCACTGGCGTTAGCCTTATGTTTCATCCCAGAAGAGTGACACAGGCTGTTTGGACAATGATTCAGTAGTGTTATGCCACTGCGTTCTCGAGCCGCCCGCTGGCCAAAACAGGCACCTGGGTACCGAACCTGCGCTGCCTTTCATCATCAGCAGCTAGTCTGCTATATCTCTACTTCTCTCTCTCTCTCTTCTGTGCACGTGCTAACATGTACCATGTGACCCAGGTTTCTCATAGGTCATAATTAACTGTTTTCCGTCATTATCCTGCAAAGGTTGGGCCACTCGGCAGCTCTGCTTCCCGTCTCTGTAAAACATGTATTTAACTGTTGTATTCCCTGTTTCTTTTTTTTTAAAAAATGCTTTTGTCGCCCCCTATTGTGCACCTTAGAATATGCTACCCTTGAATGGGTCAAAATTAAAGTGGGGGGAGAGGAGTGGGGGTTTAAAATAACAATGCCTTGCACCTAAAATTTAACTTTTGATTCCATCTAATTTTGACCACACGCTTGAATTTAAAGTCTCTCATAAAAAAAGAGGGGGCAGGACCGTTAAAACATCACCCCCAACAAGTAAACTGTGAGTTCTGGGTTAAATCCCCACCCGCCCTTTCTTCCCCATTTGAAAACAACAAAAATCCAACGACTGTCAAAGTCCTTCAAGAGACATAAACCGGGGCCCTTGGGTGCAGACCATGGGGAATATTTTACAAACACACCTAAAAAATCTGTTCTGCAAAGAAAGTAACCATTGGTCCGTAGGAACAGATGACAGAAAAAACAACAACCAGCATGCAAACAGGTATCATGTTAACACCATCCCTAAAGTCAGAATACAGCTACCTAAATGGGAGTGGGAAAAGAGCAGCCCCACACCATAAACTCACCATTCATGAACCTCAGAGCTCTAGCCGAGGAGCAGCAGAAACAAAAACAATCCCCATGCCGCCTTCCAGTACCTGGGAAAGTGTTCCCATAGATAACCATAACTCCCCTGGTCCTATCACTCTTTTCCCTACAATGCATTAATTTTGTCCTAGTCACTCTGTTCCCATACAAATGCATTAACCCTGGTCCTAGTCACTCTTCCCATAGCAAATGCACAACCTTGGTCCTAGTCACTCTTTTCCCATAGCTAAATCACAAACCTTGGTCCAGTCCCTGTTCCCATACTAAAGCTTAACCCGGGTCCTAGTCACTCTTTTTTCCCAAGCAAAAATGCTTAACCCTGGTCCAGTCACTCTTTCCCATAGCAAATACATGAACTAACCTTGGTCCTAGTCACTCTGTTCCCATAGCTAAATGCATTAACCTTAGTTTTATCACTCTTTCCCATGCTAAAGCATTAACCTTAGCCTATCACCCTGTTCCGATAGCTAAATGCTTTAAACCCTTTGTCCTATACTCTGTTCCCAAGAAAAATGCTTTAACCTTGGTCTTAGTCACCTGTTCCCTGCTAAATGCACTAACCTTAGTCCTATCACTCTGTTCCCATAGCTAAATGACTAACCTTAGCCTGTCACTCTGTTCCCATAGCTAAACACAAACCCTTTAGTCCTATCACTCTGTTCCCAAGCTAAATGCACTAACCTTAGTCCTAGTCACCTTGTTCCCAAGCAAAATCCAAACCCCTTGGTCCTAGTCACTCTTGTGAGAGGACCCCAGGACTGTCTGAGGAGGAGGGCCTACGGGTGCAGGTTACATCTCCTTTAAATAAAAACGAAACCCCCCCCCCCCCCCCCCCCCCCCCCCCCTTTCCCTATCCACTGCACCCTTAGGCACTTACATCCATGAAGACGTGGCAGGGTCCTAATCAGCTCACAACAAGCGGCTTTTCTTCTCTCCCCCTGAGATACCTCTGTCCCCAAACGTCCCCCAGACTGGTGACAACAAAACAAAATGACTAAAACCCCCACACAACCAAAAGCCTACCCCCTTGTAACAGACAACACATACGTAAATCATCCACAACCTTCAATTTGTAACACGATAAAAACCTACAGCATGACTGATTGCGTCTTTATAATACTTTCACAATTTTGATACAGTACATTGAGCCCAGACAGTAACTACGTTTCCTGTCATAGAAGCAAAAATGTGAGTCCTCGTTTGGGCCCCGTCATCAGCCCAGCGCATCCAATTTGGGAGGGGGGAGAAAACGTTTTTTTTTAAGTCTTTCGAAAAAAGGGCAGGGGAAAAAGACCCCAAAAGGGCAAAAATAGACAAGAAGGGGGTGAAAAAAAAAAAGCACAAGGGGAGAAACAAAAAACAGATCCAAAGAGGGAATTCCCACACGAATTTCCAGAAGAGCATTTATACTGACAGGGGCCCCACCCCCTACAACAATTTTGATATTTCCCCCAAAAAATTTTTTAAGTTTTTTTCATCTTCTTTTACAAACAACTATGCAACACTTAAAAAAGCTTTTTACATGTGCAATTAGAAAAAAAGTTCATTGGGATACTCGAAATTTAAGGGGGAAAAAAAATCGATGTAGTAAACCCCACGAGCAATCAACCTTCTGACAGAGAATTTTAATAAAAATAATGTATGGAATTTATATAGAGATCTGACAGAACCTAATTTCACACTAAAACCCCCTTTTTTCCCCTCTTCCCAAAAAGGGGCTACATACATCCCGTAAGTCATTTTCATAAAATTTTTCCTTCATCATCGCTGTTTTCCTTGTACATCCACAACATGCAGGGAGGGGTCAGAGCAAC
>CM054136.1:70191967-70201967 GCA_028751875.1 Rapana venosa | reverse complement strand
TCTGACTTTGATTTCTGTCGTCGATCGCCCGTCCTTTGTGAGTGTAGCGCCAAGGTATTTAAAAGCGTCTTCCTCCTCCAGTTGTTGGCCGTTCATGTAAATTTTAGCAGTGGCGTTGCTCGTGCTGTTCACAAGTACTTTACTTTTCTCCGAGCTCACCTCCATCCCATGCTCTGTTCTCAAGTCTGGTCGTAAGATCTTGCAGCTCTGTGTTACTTCCGCCCATGAGGTCAATGTCATCGGCAAACGTAAGTTGTTGAGGGGTCTGCCGCCAATGGAGATGGTAGAGTGGAAGTCATGGAGGGCCTCTCTCATAATGTTTTCCAAGAACAGATTAAACAGGACTGGAGATAACAGGCATCCTTGTCGGACCCCAACTGTGGTTTTGAAGTAGTCTCCGACCTGATTGTTCAGGACTGCACTGCTTGCGGTGTTGTATAGTGCTTGAATGGTTTGCACTAGTCCTTCTTCAATGCCAAACATTCTGAGGACCTGCCACAGGCCTTCGTGCCATACTCTGTCGAAAGCCTTCTTGAAGTCGATGAAGTTGTGGAACAGGTCTCTCTGATGTTGAAGATGTTTTTCCATCAGGATGTGGCAGTTAAAAATCTGTTCGATTGTGCTCCTGCCTGCCCTGAACCCAGCTTGTTCCTCTGCAAGGTATTCTTCTGCCTCCTTCTTGAGTCGATTCAAAATAACTTTGAGCATGATCTTGCTGGCGTGGCTGATGAGGCTGATTGTTCTATAGTTTTGGCATTGGCGTAAATTCCCCTTCTTGGGCAGGGGTATGATGAGTGATTGTGTCCATTCTGTTGGCCACTGTTTTGTCTCCCAAATCTTCTGACAGATAGCTGTAACATATGTGATGACTGTTTCGCCACCATGCTTGAGCAGCTCTGCTGGTATATTGTCTGCTCCTGGGGACTTTCCTACTGGTAAGCTGCGGATGGCTTCTTCCACTTCTTCCTCAGTATAGGTAATGGCGAGGTGCTCTTGATGTTGCTGCTTTCTCTTCTATTATGCTCTTGTCAGGTTGTATTGGGTAGTTGTACAGTTCTTGACAATATTCAGACCACCTGTTCAATGCAGCTGAGCTTTCTGTGAGGAGGTTTCCGGAGCTGTCTTCAATGACTGATGATTTGGTTTGAAGTGGTTTTGTGAGTTTCTTCAGGGTGTCGTATGCCTTTTTACTGTTGCCCACTTTCATGCTTTTTTCGATCTCATCACATTGATCATTGATCCACTTCTCTCTGGCCTTTAACATTGCCAGATATAGCGCTATATAAATGCAATTTATTATTATTATTATTATTATTATTATTATTAATTATTATTATTATCATTACTATTACCCCCCCACACACCCCCCACCCACAACACAACACACACACGCACACACACACGCACGCACACACACACACACACTGACAGCCAGTCAGACAGACAGACAGACAGACAGACACAAATAAACAAACTCCCACACACCACCACAACCAACACACACACACACCACAACACACACAAACCACACACACACACACACACACACACATACTGTAGACAGTGAGAACAAATCCACTCAACAGTGGGATCATTTTGCTCTACAATTTTCCCCCGTGAAAAACCCACACAAAAATACAGACAGACACACAGACATACAACAGCCCAAAAGACATACAGACAGACACACAACAAAAACACGCTGACAACGACCCAACAGACAGAACACGACAAAACACAGCAGGCCACAGACGTTTAGACAGACACACATTACACACAGAAGGACAATAACAGACAGACAGACACACAACACACCAACACAAACACAACACAAAAAACAAACACAACAACAAACACAACACACACAAACACACCCCAACAAAACCAACCCACCACAAAACAACACAATACACACAACACCCCACATAAACACAAAAACAACACACACACCTACCCCCCCCCCCCCCCCCCCCAAAACACACACAACACAACACACACACCACACAAACACACACACCCCAACAAACACACACAAAAACACACACACACACACACACCACACCACCACACACACACACACACACACACCACAAGACAAAACCCACCCAAAACAGCCCGGAGACCCACTTTCCCTCATGGCGATATTCAAGCGCGAAAGATGGCAGGGCCCACTTCTCACCTGTCGGGGCCCCCTTAACTCTCGATTGGGCCCAGAAGCGGAAAACGGAAAGGGAAGCAAAGGAAGACTGTTAGATGCTATCCCCCTACCCTAGACTGTGAGCGGTAAGGGAAACGAAAAAAAGTGAGGAGAGATGCATGCAGGAAGAAGAGAGAGGGAGAGGGAGAGAGAGAGAGAGGGAGAGAGAGGGAGGGAGAGCAGAGGGGGAGAGAGGGAAGAGTGAAGAGAAGAAAAGAGAGGAGAGAGAGAGAGAGGAGAGAGAAGAAGAGAGAAGAGGGGGGGAGGGGGAAGTGTGAAAAGGAGAGAAGGAGAGACAGAGAGGAGAGAGAGAGGGAAAAGAGAGAGAGTAAGAGGAGAGAGAGAGGGGGAGAAGAGAGAGAGAGAGGGGGGGGAGTGTGTTGTGGAGAGAGGGAAGAGAGCGAGAGAGAGAAGGAGAGACAGAGAAAAGGAGAGTGAGAGAGTGAAAAGGAGAGACAGAGAGAGAGAGAGACAGGGGGACAGAAGAGAGTGAGAGAGAGGGGGATAGTGATGGGTAAGAGGGGGGGGGGGGGGAGGGGGGTTGGGGGGGGGGGGGGGGTGCTGTGAAGTTGATTAAAGGGAAAGTACTGTTGCGAGGGTTTGTGGGGTAGCAGTGTATGTAGTAAAGTGTAGTGTAGTGTAGTGGAGGTAGTGTAGTGTGTGTAGGAAGTTAGTGTAGTGTAGTGTAGGTAGGATGGAGGATAGTGGTGAGATCTGAAGAGCACAGGCTGGAAAAAAAGGGGGGAAAGAAGGGAAAAAAAAACCCCCCACCCCAACCAAACGAAAGAAAAAGGAGAGAGGGGGAGAGGGGAGGCTAAAGGGGCAACAACGAAATGATATAAGAAAAGAAAAAGAAGAAGAAGAAGAAGAAAAAAGGAAGAAGAGAAAAAAAAAGAAGAAAAGAAGAAGGAAGAAGAAGAGGAAGAAGAAAAAGGAAGGGGAAAGAAGAAGAGGAAGAAAGAAATAATAATAATGGATGGATGATGGATGTGATGATGGCAAAATGATAAAAAAAAAAAAAATAATATAAAAATCAACAAGAATAAACAACAAGAAGAAATAATGAGGAAATAATAATGTGGTGGAACAATAATAATTGGGTCCTTTTTACTGCCTCTTTCTATGTCTCAAAGGACGGTATAAACAGCGAAATTGCATAGTGACCATCAGTTATTGTTCCACACTTTCCAAAGCCAATCTATTCAAATTTCAACGGGGTTGCCAAAACAAATAATAAAAAAAAGCCTTTTCAGCCCCCCCTCGCAATACTTTTCTTCACTTTTCCTTCCACAACTTTCCCCCCCCCCCCCCATCCCCTCATCACATACCACGGGGGCTGGTGTAAGAAAAACCCTAAGCGCTTTTTCCTTATCCCGATATAAAAGAATAAAATTAAAAAAAATAAAAAGTAAAAAAAAAAGCCAAAAAAAAACACTCTGAAACAGATACAAACCATCGTAAAACTTGATAAAATCGATACATAAAACAGACTAAGGTTCTGAATAATTACTGAAAAAAAAAAACCCCCCTGCTGAATAAAAGTTTTTAATTCTTTTAAAAGCGCAAAGAGCCCGAGTGCTTAATGTCATGAGAGTATTTTTCAAAAGGGCAAGGGGTAGCACGAAAAAAACCCCGATACTTTTTTTGCTGATGGGGGTTTTAGTGTGGAATTTTGAATTAGAGAGAGAAAAAAAAAAAGGGAATGAAAAACAGTCGCAATTTGTTTTATTGTTATTTGGCGTGAAATCAGTCAACATTTTGGTATGTGATGCAAACACCTAAGTTTGAGACGGTCGCGCAGTGCAAAAATTTTTGATGTGATGTGGACTATTGTACGAAGCTCTGAAAAACAAGGTACCGTAAACATTTTTGTCTTTCTGAAGTGTCTTTAAAATTAATGATAAAAAATAATTTTCATTTTTCTTTTTTATCGTCATTTTGTTCGACTTTTATTACGTACAAATATTCATTCACCTTGTCCCAAATTTTGATATTTGTTTATTCAAGATTTTTTTTTAATGATTTTTTTTTTTTAATGGAATATTAGCTGTTTAAATTTTTTTCTGGAGAAAGCAATTGGATTATTTGCAAAAAGCAAAAGAATAGTCAAAATGTTTAAAATTTTTTCCACGTTATTTTTTTAAAAAAAACAATTCTATGGTGCTGAATAATAAAAAAGGGAAAACAAAATGGGCTGATAACTCCTTGCTGAAACCCCCCCGGATACATTTTACGATTTTGATTTACCCAGGTTTGTTCAGGGTTTTGCTTCGCTATTCACGTTTTTTTTTAAAATCTGTAATGTTTTTGTTTCTTTCACTTTTAAACATTGTAAACCCCCAAAAGCTTCCAAAAAAATAGAATCGAAGGGGTTTTAAAAATCTGTTAAAGCATCGCATTTTTCCCTCTTAAAAAAATTTTTTTCTGAAAAAGACCTGATAAAGTCGTTACGAATAACGTTTTCTTAAACCCTATCTGTTGTTCCCTGTTAAGTTATTTCCCCTTTTTTATCCATCGTGACGACAGATAGATAGATATGGATAGATAGACAGATATAGTAAAAAAGATAGATAGACAGACATAGATCGATAGATAGACAGGTATAGATAGATCGATCGATAGATAATTAGATAGATTGAGAGAGACAGACAGACAGACACACACACAGACTGACAGACAGAGCGACAAAGAGAGACAGAGACAGAAATAGACAGACATACAGAGACACAGAGACAGAGACATACAAACAGAGAAAAAGAGACAGGCATACAGAGACAGAGACACAAAAACAGCTACAGACCGAGACAGAGACAGAAGTGACAGGCAGGCAGATAGAGACAGACAGACGGACACAGAGAAATAGACAGATTAACTGACAAGCGCAGCGACACAGAGAGAGAAAGAGAGAGAGAGGGGGGGGGAGGAGAGAGAGAAAGAGAGAGAGAGAGAGAGAGAGAGAGAGAGAGAGAGGAGAGGAGAGAGAGAGAGAGAGAGAAAGAGAGAGAGAGAGAGAGAGAGAGAGAGAGAGAGAGAGAGAGAGAGAGAGAGAGAGGAGAAAGAAAGAAAGAAAGAAAGAGAGAGAAAGAAAGAGAGAGAGAGAGGAGAGAGAGAGAAGAGAGAGAAGAGAGAGAGAGAGAGAGAGAGGAGAGAGGAGAGAGAGAGAGAGAGAGAGAGAGAAGAGAAAGAAAAAGAAAAAGAAAGAAAGAATACTACTCATAATCTTCTCTAACAGATCAGACTGAAGGGAGAGACAGAAGAAAAAACCAAAAACCGAAGCAGAATGAAAGAAGACAGAAACCTTGCCAGCCACACGTCAGGAAAGCTGACGTAGCCATACTTGACAGCCCTGTCCAGTCCAACGTCCTGTCAATTCTTTTTTCCTCTTTTTCTTATTTGTTGTTATAACTTGTGGGCAAGGTTCTGTCCATCTTCATCAGTGGCACATGTCACTCTCGCAGCAACAACAACGGAAGGAAGGTGGCAGGATGGTTAAGACGTTCGCCTGCCAACAAGTTAACCGTGAGATTCCCAGCCTCGCCCTTTTTTCCCAGTTTGATAAAAAAAAAAAAAAATCGAACTGAATGTCAAAGTCCTTCGGATGAGACTATAAACCGAGGCCCCGTGTTCGAACGCATGCAGAACGTCTTGCGCGCACACGTTATATTCCTGTTCCGCTTTTCGGAAGAGTAGGCCATTGTGTACCGGTGGAAACAGATGACAAAATTTACAAAACCGCATACACACAGGGACTGGATGTAAAAAAGCACATGAGTGCTTATTCCATTATCCTCGATATAAAAGAATAAATAAATAAATAAACAACAACCCCTTCTCCTACCCCGCTCCCCCCCCCCCCCCACCCACCCACCCCACCCAACCCACCAAACAAAAGATATGGCCAGAAATTGTTCCTTTCCTTCTTTTCCTCTCTGTTCAAAACAGAACTGGTTTGAGTCGAAGATGAGAACAAGATATTTATGCATGCATTCATCTTATCGAGAGTGGTGTGTAGTAGTAAAGTATTGATAAAGGAGTCCCATAACCTATAAGGTCGTAGGGGAGCGAGGCGTCAGAGACCTCACTTCTCTAGGGCCAGCATATTGAGGGCGGCGCCTATCTCCTCTCCCTCGCTGCTTTACCTTCCCTGACCCTAAAGAGGGCAGGTACCCATTTACAGCTGGGTGAACTGGGGGAACTGTACTGAAGCCAAGGCGCGCAAACGGTCACCCATCCAACTGGTAACCACGCTCGACGCTGCTTAACTTGGCTGGGGGAAAGCGAGTGTTCCGACCACTGAGCTATTCCATCCCCATGTCCGTCCGTGTAGTGTATATCACTTATATATTAAGTCATGGCTGACCCGGGCTTCGAATCTCATTCAAGAGGATTTTTCCTCTGGAGTTAACATCAGTGCCGACTCCACTCACACTCCCCCCCCCCCCCCCTCCCCCCAAAAAAAGTCCGTCGGATGAGACTATAAACCGAGGTCCCGTGTAGCGAACGCACGCAGAACATCTTGCGCCACACACGTTAAAACCCGTCCCGCTTTTCGGAATGGTAGGCCCATCTCTTCTCATCTCTTCTTTCGGGCATTTTTCCTTCAGAACTCAAAACTGCAATAGTTACACCTCTACTAAAAAAGCACGACCTCGACCCTAACATACTGAAAAATTACAGACTTGTTTCTAACCTACCTTTCATCTCCAAAGTCCTTGAAAAAGTAGTTCTGAAACAACTCAACAGCTATCTCCATTTAAATAGTCTCCTTCCCGCATTTCAGTCTGCCTATCGCGTCAACCACAGCACGGAAACCACCCTAGTCCATACGTTAAACATGCTTCTAAACGCTTCTGACTCGGGGAAAATCTCCCTTCTCACTCTTCTCGACTTATCTGCAGCATTTGACACTATAGATCACTCTATCCTTCTCTCCCGTCTCCAAAAAACGTTCGGTGTTACTGGCACAGCCCTTACCTGGTTTAGTTCATACCTCACTGATCGATTCCAGACAGTCTCAGTAAACAAAATTCAATCAATTCCTGTAAAACTAGAATGTGGAGTCCCACAAGGATCAGTTCTGGGCCCTGTCCTGTTCACTCTCTACACTGTTCCACTCTCATACATAATAAACCGTCACCAGATCAACCATCATTTCTACGCTGATGACTCTCAGATTCAAAGCAGTGACACTCCTGAAAATCTGCCTTCTCTCTTGACAAATATGTCACTTTGCCTTCAAGACATTCAAAACTGGATGATACAAAACAAGTTACAGCTAAATGCAGATAAAACCGAAGCCATGATTATAGGGACCAAACACAAACTCTCTTCCATCACAACAGATTCAATAGAATTTGGCAGTACATAAGTTCCGCTTTCCATTGCAGTTAAGTATCTAGGTGTTGTTATTGACAACACACTCTCTATGCAAAAATTCATCACCCAGACCTCCCAGTCCTGCTACCATCAATTACGGCGTATAAGTGCAATCCGAAAGTACCTGTCCACTGATGCAACATCCAAACTTGTCACATCTCTTATTCTTTCACGTCTGGACTATTGTAATTCTCTTTTGGCTGGTCTGCCAGCATCATCTATCCACTCCCTTCAACGCATACAAAACTCTGCAGCTCGATTAGTCCTCAAAAAGAAAAAATCTGAGCATATTACTCCACTCCTGCAATCTCTCCACTGGTTGCCTGTGCCACAGAGAGTAAAGTACAAGATCAGTACCCTCTGTTACAAATGTCTCCACAAAACAGCACCCTCCTACCTCTGTGAATGTCTCCACCTGTACACTCCTTCTCGTTCCCTCCGCTCTGCTGCAGATACCTTGGGCTTACGAATACCTAGATTCAACCAATCCACTGTTGGCCGCCGCTCTTTCTCTATTTCTGGTCCATCAATCTGGAATGACCTCCCTCTCTCCCTTCGTGAAAAGCCTTCTTACGACAGCTTTAAATCCAGCCTCAAAACATACCTATTTCAAACCTAAGATTTTCCCTCTTGTTTCATCTCATATCTGTCCCTGCCTTTAAAAGCCAAAATTCTATCACCCTGCTGAAATGTACAACCTGTGTGTGTGTGTGTGTGTGTGTGTGTGTGTGTGTGTCTGTGTGTGTGTGTGTGTGTGTGTGTGTGTGTGTGTGTGTGTGTGTGTGTGTGTTTGTGTGTGTGTCTGTGTGTGTGTGTGCGTGTGTGTGTGTGTGTACATTTGAATTTGTTATAATATTGTTAATTATTGTTGGTTGCTTGTGTGGGAGCAGATTGAATGGAAGCGCTCTGATTTGTAATTGCAAGATATAGCGCTCTATAAATTCCATATATTATTATTATTATTATTATTATTATTATTATTATTATTATTATTGTGTGCCGGTGGGAACGGATGAGAAAATTGACAAAACTGCATACACACTGGGAGTGGATGTAAAAAAGCACCTAATATCACTTAGAGTGAACAGACGTTAAATTGAAGACTAAAAAAGCACATGGGTGCTTAGTCCATTGTCCTCAAAATAAAAGGACACATAAAATAAATAAATAAATGGTAGCAGAATTCTCTGCATAAAATGTCGGGCCGCCGCGCGCTCTCATCAGAGAAAGCGTAGATATCTTTACTTGTTCAGTACCCCTATTTTTCTCCATTATTTTGTGAGAGTGCGTTTACTACCCGATTTTTGGGTTTTTTTCTTTTTGCCTTGGCAGTCGCTTTTCTGGGAATAATTTCGACAGAGACAAGAGTAGGATCTTTTATGTGCGTTGAATGTTTGCTGCACGAAACAGCACCTCTATCCATCGAATGACCAACCAATCCATCCGTCCGTCCGTCCGTCCGTCCGTCCGTCCGTCCATCCATCCATCCATCCATCCATCCATCCATCCATCCGTCCATCCACCCATCCACCAACCAACCCACCCATATATCCCTCCCTCCAACCCACCTACCCATTCACGCATACCCACCCATCCCTCCACCCAATCCCCACTCATCCACCTGCCATCAATCCACCCATCCATCCTTCCACCCATCTCTCCACCCACTCACCCACCCACCCACCCACTCACGCACCATCCATCCACCCATCCACCCACCAACCCACCATACATCCCTCCTTCCCTCCCTCCAACCCACCCACCCATCCACGCATACCCACCCATCCCTCCACCCATCCCTCCACCCATCCTCCAACCACCCACCAACCCACTCATCCACCCGCCATCCACCCATCCTTCCACCCATTCACCCATCCCTCCCTCCACCCTCCCTCTACCCATCTATCCATCCATCCACCCATTCACCCGCATCCATCTATCCATCCATCCATCCATCCTATTCAGTACAGTATTTAAAGGACGCCGTTTTTCAGCGCCCCAACAGCAAAACAAACAGAAAAAAGAATTTTTTTTGGTGTCGTAATCATTCGAATTCTAAATTCACAATGACATTGACTACCTAGTTTTACATTTCTCTGAATTACTTGCCTGATTGTTATTGTTATGAGTGTAGCCAATACATGTGTGTGTGGTGTGTGTGTGTGTGTGTGTGTGTGTGTGTGTGTGTGTGTGTGTGTGTGTGTGTGTGTGTGTGTGTGTGTGTGTGTTGTGTGCGTGTGTGTGAAATAAGTCTCTGTCTTCTTAGTCAATGGTCTTTACAACATTGTATTCATACATCGGTGTATGTGCATGGGTGTTCGTAGGTGTGTTCGCGCACGCACACACTTGCGTATGCGCGTGCGTAAATAATAAGGTTATATGTCTTTCTAGTCAATGGTTTTTATAACATTGTGTTACCAATTGGTA
>CM054136.1:70183278-70186467 GCA_028751875.1 Rapana venosa | reverse complement strand
GTAAAGGAGTGGGGCGAAAACTGGGAGTTGGGGTTCTTTTTCTAACCCCATGGCCCCCCCTGGCCCCCACATTCACATCTTGAATATAGGGAACACTTCAGTATAATATTATATCTGCCATGGAAAAGTATCAAACAATACTAGGCCTTTTGTGACATAAAGGGTAGAGGGCTTGGACTAAAGGAAAGAGAGGAGGGAGGGGGGGGATGTTAGAGAAAGGGCCCATCAAAGCTGTGAACACAGACTAGGCTAGCCTAGTGATGGCACTAGTGGCACAATAGTATGAGGCCTACACACACAAACACACATCATTTCCCTGATTGGGTAGGCCTAGCCAAAGCCTAGACAGCCATCTAGCCAGAACTTGAGATTACTTCACACCTCATGCTGTAACACACCTTGGTGGCTGGCCACAGGGACATCCCACATCTGTAGCACAAGCCAGTGTGGCTGACTCATCCAAAGGATTATGTCGTCAAGGATTAACATTTCGACTAGCTATCCATGGGCATCAACGGTGAATGGACATCAGTGTGACAAAATGAAGACAATTTTATATTACTTTTTCACCAATATCTCACAAGGACACACCGTTACAAGAAAAAACAGCACAGGTGCAATCCACATAATGAAAGAGGACCACAGTCCAAAACTGAATATATTGGAAGACAGGTTCCGTATTTTAAAAGAACATTTTTTTCCAGAGCACAAGAGCACACGTCTGCACACGTTGGAAGAGCAGAGAGAGAGAGGGGAAACAGGAAAGAGGCCAGGAAAAGAGAGAGAGAGAGAGGGGCGAGAGAGAGTGGAGGGAGAGAGGAGGGGAGAGAGAGAGAGAGCGAGGGAGAGAGAGGGACTGAGAGAGAGTGGAGAGAGAGAGAGAGTGGAGAGAGAGAGGGGGTGGAGAGAGGGAGAAAGAAAAGAGTGAGTGAGAGAGAGAGGGACTGAGAGAGAGTAGAGGGAAGAGGGGGGAGGGGAGAGAGAGAGAGAGCGAAGAGAGAAGGGACTGAGAGAGAGTGGAGAGAGAGAGAGAGAGAGAGAGAGAGAGAGAGAGAGAGAGAGAGAGAGCGAAAGAGAGAGCGAAAGAGGGGAGCGAGAGAGAGAGAATGTTCCTCGGAAGACAAGACA
Source organism: Rapana venosa (assembly GCA_028751875.1). Lineage (NCBI taxonomy): Eukaryota > Metazoa > Mollusca > Gastropoda > Neogastropoda > Muricidae > Rapana > Rapana venosa. The sequence goes on along the minus strand of CM054136.1, from coordinate 70,185,339 downwards.
ACAGCCACAGGCTTGACGGGCCTAAAACGGAACAAACACTCAACACAACACAACACAACACAACACGGAGGGGACGGACAGGGCAGTGAATGCCGTTCTCTTGCGCATGGTTTTAGATAGATGAGACAGAGAGAGAGGGGGGGAAAGGAGAGATAGAGATGGGGGTAGAGAGAGGGGGAAAGAGGGAGAAGAGGGAGAGGGAGGGGAGGGGGAAAAGAGAGAAGAGGGGGGGGGAAAAGGGGGGGGAAGAAGGGGGGAGGAGGAGAGGGGGGAGGGGGGAGAGGGAAAGAGAGAGAGAGGAAGAGAGGAAAGGGAGGAAGAGAGAGGAGGGGGAGAGGGGGACAGAGAGAGGGAGCGGGGAAAGAGAGGGGGGGGAAGAAAGAGAGGAGGAAGGGGGCGGGGGGGGTGGAGAGGGGGAGAAAGAGAGAGGGATGAGAAGAAGGGACTGGAAGAGGGAGGGAGGGGGGGAGGGGAGAAGAGGGGGGCGAAGAGAGAGAGAGGGGATGAAAGATGGGGGGAGAGAGGGGGGGGAGAGAGAGGAGAAGACGAAGAGAGGGGGACTGAGGTGGAGAGGGAGAGAGAGGGGGAAAAGGAAGATGAGAAGAGAAGGGATGAAAAGGTGGAAGAGAGGAAGAGGGAGAGTGAAGAGGAGAGGAGAGGAGAACGTTCCATGGGAAGAAAGAAAACAGCCACAGGCTTGAAGGCCGAAACGGGCAACACAACACTCCCAAAACCAAAACACGGGGCAGTGAATAGCCTGGCCCCCTGCAAAAAGTGGATAAGAACAGACAGACAGGGAGAGAGGGAGGGAAGGGGAGTGAGAGGGGGAGTGGGGAGAAGAGGGAGGGGGGGAAAGAGAGAGGGGGGGGAGAGAAGACAGAGGGGGGAGGGAGGGGGGGGGGAGGGAGAGGGGGGGGGGGGGGGGGGGGGGGGGGGGGGAGATTTCAAGAAAGGAAAAAAGTGTTGGCTACTGTCTCGCAGGGGGCATGTTGGGACAAGATTCACATGTAAAAAATTTAACACAACATTAGTAGATAGAGTAGTATCGTAGTCGTAGTCGTAGTCGAGTAGTTATCGTCGCCGTAGTATATAGAGTAGCAGTAGTAGTATTTAAAGTAGTAGTGTATAGTAGTAGTAGTGTAGTAGATATTGTCATCATCATCATCTTTTCCTACATTGCCAAATCACAAAATCAGGGGTCTGGGGGGAGGGCTACAGAATTGTAGAACTGAGCGAGACAGGAAAGATGGGAACCCTGGTCATTGCGGGGACCCTAGGGGCGACAGGGTGATGGAGACTTGAATTGATTGACCCTCTGAAAAAGGGGACCAGTTGCTTTGATATCTGGCGTCTTGAAAATAAAAAATGTGTTTTGTGAACGTACAATGTTTATTTTTTTTTGTCTATTTCCTATTTTTCTTTGTGTTTCTTTCTTGTTTTTTTGTCTGTTATTTGATTTTATTTTTTTTTCTTTTTTATCCTTTTTTTTTTTTATCCTTTTCTCATTTTGTTTTTGTTTGTTTTGGGTATCTTTGCGTTCGTTTCCCCCCTTCTTTGATTAATTTATGCGTGCCTTTTCTTTTCTTCCTGTCTATATCGCTTAAAATAAAGGCAATACGTAAATTCAGTGACATACATACATACATACGTACGTATGTACATACATACATACATACATACACACATACACACATACACACATACACACATACATACGTACACACATACACACATACACACATACACACATACATACATACACACATACACACACATACATACATACATACATACACACAAACATACATACATACAAACATACATACATACAAACATACAAACATACATACATACATACATACATACATACATACATACATACATACATACATATTCGATTCTTAGCTAGAGTTCTGAGGTCCACCAATGGTGAGATTTTACATATGCAGCCATTTTTTACTCACCATGAAGGTAGCCGCATTCCAACTTCAGGAATGCATGCTGGGTATGTTTGTGTTTCCGTAACTCGTCGAATGCTGACGTGAATTACGGAATCTTTAA
>CM054136.1:70163278-70175778 GCA_028751875.1 Rapana venosa | reverse complement strand
GAGTAGTGTGGTGTGGTGTGGTGTAGTGTGGTGTAGTGTGGTGTGGTGTGGTGAAGTGTAGTGTGGTGTGGTGTTGTGTAATGTGGTGTGGTGTGGTCTGGTGCGGTGTGGTGTGGTGTGGTGTGGTGTGGTGTGGTGTGGTGTGGTGTAGTGTAGTCTAGTGTGACGTGGTGTGGTTATTATGATTATTAAGCGCTTTGATTTGTAGCTTTACAAGATTCAGCGCTATATAAATTCCATACATTATTATTATTATTATTATTATTATTATTATTATCATTATCATTTATTATACTTTTATCATTCTTTTATTTCGAGGATAATGGAATAAGCTTTCATATGCCTTTTTTTAAAACATCTTTATGATTATTTACTTTTCCTTTTATTCTTTTATTTCGAAGATAATAGAATAAACACTTATGTGCTTTTTTACATCCAGTCCCCGTGTTTTATGCCGTGTCGTAAATTATGTCATGCGTTCCCAGCGGCACACATTGGCCTACTCTCCCAAAAAGCGGAACGGGTTTTAACATGTACGCAAGATGTTCTGCGCTGCGTGCGTTCGGACACGGGCCTCGGTTTATAGTCTCATCCGAAGGACTTTTAGGGGTAGTGGAGTCGGCACTGATGTTAACTCCAGAGGAAAAATCCTCTTGAACGGGAATCGAACTCAGGTCAGCAGATCACGAGCGCATCAGCCACCAGGCTAGTGTAGTGTAATCAAAGTCAAAGTCAAAATTTTATTTCAAGATGGTTCATTGAATAAGCAATGCATTTGCTTTTTTTCATCAGTGCATTTGCTTTTTTTCATCAGTAGTGCAGTGTAGTGCAGTGTAGTGTTAGTGTAGTGTAGTGTAGCGTAGCGTAGTGTAGTGTAGTGTAGGGTAGGGTAGTGTAGTGTAGTGTAGTGTAGTGCAGTGCAGTGCAGTGCAGTGTAGTGTAGTGTAGTGTAGTGCAGTGTACTGTAGTGTAGTGCGGTGTTGTGTAGTGCAGTGCAGTGTAGTGTAGTGTAGTGTAGTGTAGTGCGGTGTTGTGTTGTGTAGTGTAGTGTAGTGTAGTGTAGTGCGGTGTTGTGTTGTGTTGTGTAGTGCAGTGTAGTGTAGTGCGGTGTTGTGTAGTGTAGTGTAGTGCAGTGTAGTGTAGTGTAGTGTAGTGCAGTGTAGTGTAGTGTAGTGTAGTGTAGTGTTAGTGCAGTGTAGTGTAATGTAGTGTAGTGTAGTGCGGTGTTGTGTTGTGTAGTGTAGTGTAGTGTAGTGTAGTGCGGTGTTGTGTTGTGTAGTGTAGTGTAGTGCAGTGTAGTGTAGTGTAGTGTAGTGTAGTGTAGTGTAGTGTAGTGCGGTTTTGTGTTGTGTAGTGTAGTGTAGTGCAGTGCAGTGCTGTGTAGTGTAGTGTAGTGTAGTGTAGTGTAGAGTAGTGTAGTGTAGTGCAGTGCAGTGTAGTGTTGTTTTTGTGTTGTGTTGTGTTGTATAGTGTAGTGTAGTGTAGAGTAGTGTAGTGTAGTGCAGTGCAGTGTAGTGTAGTGTAGTTTTAGTGTGTGTAGTGTAGTGTAGTGTAGTGTAGTGTAGTGCAGTGTAGTGTAGTGTAGTGTGTAAAGTGCAGTGTAGTGTAGTGTAGTGTAGTGCAGTGTAGTGTTGTGCAGTGCAGTACAGTGTAGTGTAGTGTAGTGTAGTGTAGTGCAGTGTAGTGTAGTGTAGTGCAGTGTAGTGTTGTGCGGTGGTGTGTAGTGTAGTGTTGTGTAGTGTAGTGTAGTGCAGTGTAGTGTAAGTTTAGTGTAGAGTAGTGTAGTGTAGTGTAGTGCAGTGTTGTGTTGTGTAGTGTAGAGTAGTGTAGTGTAGTGTAGTGCAGTGTTGTGTTGTGTAGTGTAGTGTAGTGCAGTGCAGTGTAGTGTAGTGTAGTGTAGTATGGTGTTGTGTAGTGTAGTGTAGAGTAGTGTAGAGAAGTGTAGTGTAGAGTGGGTGTAGTGTAGTGCAGTGCAGTGAGTGTAGTGTTGTTTTGTTTTGTGTTGTGTTGTATAGTGTTGTGTAGTGTAGTGCAGTGCAGTGTAGTGTAGTGTAGTGTAGTTTTAGTGCAGTGCAGTGCAGTGTAGTGTAGTGTAGTGTAGTGCAGTGCAGTGTAGTGTAGTGTAGTGTAGTGTAGTGTAGTGTAGTGTAGTGTAGTGTAGTGCAGTGTAGTGTAGTGCAGTGTAGTGTAGTGTAGTGTAGTGTAGTGTAGTGTAGTGTAGTGTTGTGAACGGGAATCGAACTCAGATCAGCAGATCACGAGCGCATCAGCCACCAGGCTAGTGTAGTGTAGTGTAGTGCAATGCAGTGTAGTGCAGTGTAGCGTAGCGTAGTGTAATGTAGTGTAGTGTAGTGTTGTGCGGTGGTGTGTAGTGTAGTGTAGGCAGTGTTGTGTTAGTGTAGTGCAGTGCAGTGCAGTGTAGAGTAGTGTAGTGTAGTGTAGTGCAGTGTAGTGTAGTGTAGTGTAGTGTTGTGTAGTGTAGTGTTGTGTAGTGTAGTGCAGTTTAGTGTAAGTGTAGTGTAGAGTAGTGTAGTGTGGTGTTGTGTAGTGTGGTGTTTTGTAATGTAGTGTAGTGTAGTGTAGTGTAAGTGTAGTGTAGTGTAGTGTAGTGCAGTGCAGTGTAGTGTTTTTTTGTGTTGTGTAGTGTAGTGTAGTGTAGCGTAATAATAATAATAAATGGAACTTATTTAGCGCTATATCTTGCAGAGGCAAATCAAAGCGCAGGCATTCAACCTAATCTTACACGGTCATGCAATCAATGACAAATAATCAATAGTTTAAACAAACAGATATTACAAACTTGGTACGCTGCAGACCAAAATCTATGAAATAAAATAGTGTAGTGTAGTGGAGTGGAGTGGAGTGTACTGTAGTGTAGTGTAATGTAATGTGTAGCGTAGTGTAGCGTAGTGTAGTGTAGTGTAGTGTAGTGTAGGGTAGAGTAGTGTAGTGTAGAGTAGTGTAGAGCAGTGCAGTGAAGTGCAGTTTAGTGTAGTGTAGAGTAGTGTAGTGTAATGCAGTGTAGTGTAGTGCAGTGCAGTGCAGTGTTGTGTTGTGTTGTGTTGTGTAGTGTAGTGTAGTGTAGTGTAGTGTAGTGTAGTGTGATATAATAATAATAAATGGAACTTATATAGCGCTATATCTTGCAAAGACAAATCAAAGCGCATGCATTCAACCTAATCTTACACAGTCGTGCAACCAATAACAAATAATCAATAGTTTCAACAAACAGATATTACAAACATGGTACACTGCACACCAAAATCTATGAAATAAAATAGTGTAGTGTAGTGTAGTGTAGTGAGCTGTAGTGTAGTGTAGTGTAAGAATAATAAATGGAACTTATATAGCGCTATATCTTGCAAAGACAAATCAAAGCGCACTCATTCAACCTAATCTTACACAGTCGTGCAACCAATGACAAATAATCAATAGTTTCAACAAACTGATAGTACAAACATGGTACGCTGCACACCAAAATCTATGAAATAAAATAGTGTAGGGTAGCGTAGTGTAGTGGAGTGGAGTGGAGTGGAGTGTAATGTAATGTGTAGTGTAGTGTAGTACAGTGTAGCGTAGTGTAGTGTAGTGTAGTGTAGTGTAGCGTAGGGTTGTGTAGTGTATTTTTATTAAATTATTTAAATTTTATTCTTTTATATCGAAGATAATGGAATAAGCATTTATGTGGGGGGTTTTACACCCAGTCCCCGTGTGTATGCGGTTTTGTAAATTCTGTCATCTGTTCTCACTGGCACACAATGGCCTACTCTTACGAAAAGCGGAACAGGATTTAACGTGTGCGCAAGATGTTCTGCATGCGTTTGCACATGGCACCACGGTTTATAGTCTCAACCGAAGTGTAGTATAGTGTAGTGTAGTGTAGTGTAGTGTAGTGCAGTGCAGTGTAGTGTAGTGTAGTGTAGTGTAGTGTAGCGTAGCGTAGCGCAGCGAAGCGTAGTGTAGTGTAGTGTAGTGCAGTGTAGTGTAGTGCAGTGCAGTGCAGTGCAGCGCAGCGCAGCGCAGTGTAGTGTAGTGTAGTGTAGTAAAGTAATAGTGTAGTAAAGTATAGTGTAGTAAAGTGTAGTGCAGTGTAGTGTAGTGTAGTGCAGTGTAGTGTAGTGTAGTGTAGCGTAGCGTAGTGTAGTGTAGTGCAGTGTAGTGTAGTGCAGTGCAGTGTAGTGTAGCGCAGTGCAGTGTAGTGGAGTGTAGTGTAGTGTAATGTAGTGTAGTATAGTGTAGTGTAGTGAGTGTAGTGTAGTGCAGTGTAGTGCAGTGTAGTGTAGTGTAGTGTAGTGTAGTGTAGTGTAGTGTAGTGTTAGTGTAGTGTAGTGTAGTGTAGTGTAGGTTAGTGTAGTGTTGTGTAGTAAAGTATAGTGTAGTAAAGTATAGTGTAGTGTAGTGTAGCGTAGTGTAGTGCAGTGTAGTGTAGCGTAGTGTAGTGTAGCGTAGCGTAGCGTAGTGTAGTGTAGTGTAGTGCAGTGTAGTGTAGTGCAGTGCAGTGTAGTGGAGTGGAGTGGAGTGTAATGTAGCGTAGTGTAGTGTAGTGTAGTGTAGTGTAGTGTAGTGTAGTGTAGCGTAGTATAGTGTAGTGTAGTGTTAGTGTAGTGTAGTGTAGTGCAGTGCAGTGCAGTGTAGTGTAGTGCAGTGTAGTGTAGCGTAGCGTAGGGTAGTGTAGTGTATTTTTATTTATTCATTTTTATTTTATCCTTTTATATCGAGGATAATTGGATAATTGGGGGACGGGATAGCTCAGTGGTCGGAGCACTCGCTTTCCCCCAGCCAAGTTAAGCAGCGTCGAGCGTGGTTACCAGTTGGATGGGTGACCGTTTGCGCGCCTTGGCTTCAGTACAGTTCCCCCAGTTCACCCAGCTGTACATGGGTACCTGCCCTCTTTAGGGTCAGGGAAGGTAAAGCAGCGAGGGAGAGGAGATGGGCGCCGCCCTCAATATGCTGGCCCCTAGAGAAGTGAGGGCTCTGACGCCTCGCCCCCCTACGACCTTATAGGTTATGGGACTCCTTTACCTTTACCTTTACTCATGTGCTTTTTTAAATCCAGTCCCCGTGTGTATGCGGTTTTGTAAATTCTGTCATCTGTCCCCACTGGCACACAATGGTCTACTCTTACGACAAGCGGAACAGGATTTAATATGTGCGCAAGATGTTCTGCGTAGTGTAATGTAGTGTAGTGTAGCGTAGAGTAGTGTAGCGTAGTGTAGTGTAGTGTAGTGTAGTGTAGTACAGTGTAGTGTAGTGTAGTGCAGTGTAGTGTTAGTGTAGTGTTAGTGTAGTGTAGTATAGCGTAGTGTAGTGCAGTGTAGCGTAGTGTAGTGTAGTGTAGCGTAGTGTAGTGTAGTGTAGTGTTGTGTAGTGTAGTGTAGTGTAGTGTTAGTGTAGTGTTGTGTTAATGCAGTGCAGTGCAGTGCAGTGCAGTGTAGTGTAGTGTAGTGTAGTGTAGTGTAGTGTAGTGTAGTGTAGTGCAGTGCAGTGCAGTGTAGTGTAGTGTGGTGAAGAGGACGATGGGGCTTCCAAGCTATACAGCTATGGATGTGGCCATGGCATGACAGGGGGATGACTGTGCTCTGCTTCCTTCAGCCCTCCTTTGTAAGAGTTCAGCAAGCGAACGAGCATCATTCATTGGAGCTGGTGCCCCCCCCCCCCCCTTCCCTCCCTTAAGGATTGATTTATTATTTCTCTTGTATGTTTCGGTGATGACTTATTACACGCACACACACACACACACACACACACACACACACACACACACACACAACGATCACACACACACACACACACACACGATCTTACACACACACACACACACACACACACACACACACACACACACACACACACACACACACACACACACACACACACACACACGATCACACACACACACACACATTGCTGGCCAAGAGGATTCACAAATCCGCGTACACATGGGAACTAGTTGTTAAAGAAAATGCACATAAGTGCTTATGCCATTATCCTCGATATAAAAGAATAAAATACATATTAATTTTTTTTAATATGAAAAAGAGGCAAGGCTGTCGTGTGTGTGTGGTGTGTGTGTGTGTGTGAGTGAGTGTGTGTGTATGTGTGTGTGTGCTAGTGTGATGTGTGTGAGGGGGGGGCGGGGGGTGGAGGGGAAGGAGGGGGAGGGGGTGTCAGTGTGTGTGTAGGAGGCGATGGATTGCGGGGAAGGTTGGGCACTGGGGGGTGTGTGTGATGGAGGGTGGATGGCGGGGATAGGAGGTTGGGTCACAGTGTGTGTTTAACTGATTTGTTTGACACTTCTTCCCTTACCTCCTTGATGTACAGCTCTTAGACTTTGGTGGAGCCCATCTCTGTCCAGGCAGCTGCATGCTAGGTATGTCCAGGACCTCCACGCCACGGGCTATAACCGCCCTACTTTTCTACGAAAGCGCACGTGGCTATGTCCTTAGTATGTTGGAAGACAAGGGAGCCAGTTACTAGTCTCATTTGAGGGATTTACGGAGAAGTGGAGTGAGGACCAATGTGGAGTGAGGACCAATGTGGAGTGAGGACCAATGTGGAGTGAGGACCAATGTGGAGTGAGGACCAATGTGGAGTGAGGACCAATGTGGAGTGAGGACCAATGTGGAGTGAGGAGCAATGTGGAGTGAGGACCAATGTGGAGTGAGGACCAATGTGGAGTGAGGACCAATGTGGGGTGAGGAGCAATGTGGAGTGAGGACCAATGTGGAGTGAGGACAAATGTGGGATGAGGAGCAATGTGGAGTGAGGACCAATGTGGAGTGAGGACCAATGTGGAGTGAGGACCAATGTGGAGTGAGGACCAATGTGGAGTGAGGAGCAATGTGGAGTGAGGAGCAATGTGGAGTGAGGACCAATGTGGAGTGAGGACCAATGTGGGGTGAGGAGCAATGTGGAGTGAGGACCAATGTGGAGTGAGGAGCAATGTGGAGTGAGGACCAATGTGGAGTGAGGACCAATGTGGGATGAGGAGCAATGTGGAGTGAGGACCAATGTGGAGTGAGGACCAATGTGGAGTGAGGACCAATGTGGAGTGAGGACCAATGTGGGGTGAGGACAAATGTGGGATGAGGAGCAATGTGGAGTGAGGACCAATGTGGAGTGAGGACCAATGTGGAGTGAGGACCAATGTGGAGTGAGGACCAATGTGGGGTGAGGACAAATGTGGGATGAGGAGCAATGTGGAGTGAGGACCAATGTGGAGTGAGGACCAATGTGGAGTGAGGACCAATGTGGAGTGAGAGGACCAATGTGGAGTGAGAGGACCAATATGGAGTGAGAGGACCAATGTGGAGTGAGGACCAATGTGGAGTGAGAGGACCAACGTGGAGTGACCACCAATGTGGAGTGGGGACCAATGTGGGGTGAGGGGACCAATGTGGAGTGAGGACCAATGTGGAGTGAGAGGACCAGTGTGGAGTGAGAGGACCAATGTTGAGTCAGCATCAATGTGGAGTGAGGACCAATGTGGAGTGAGGACCAATGTGGAGTGAGAGGACCAATGTGGGTTGAGGACCAATGTGGAGTGAGGACCAATGTGGAGTGAGGGCAATGTAGAGACAGCCAGGACCAATGTGGAGTCAATCAGGACCAATGTGGAGTCAGTCAGGACCAATGTGGAGTCAGTCAGGACCAACGCGGAGTCACGGATAATGTGGGGTCAATGTGGGGTCGGGGTCAATGTGGAGTCAGTCAGGTCAATGTGGAGTCACGGATAATGTGGAGGTGATGTGGAGTCAGGGTCAATGTGGGGTCAGTCAGGGTCAATGTGTTGTCAGTGAGGGCCAATGTGGAGTCACGGATAATGGGGAGCCAATGTGGAATCAGTCAGGACCAATGTGGAATCAGTCAGGACCAATGTGGAGTCAGTCAGGACCAATGTGGAATCACGAATAACGTGGTCATTGTAAACTCACGAATAATGTGGAGTCAATAAGGACTCACGAATAATGTGGAGTCAATAAGGACTCACGAATAATGTGGAGTCAATGTTGACTCACGGATAATGTTAAGCCAATGTGGACTCAAAGTGGAGTCACGAATAATCTGAAGTCAATGTGGAGTCACGAATAATGTGGACTCAATGTGGAGTCAGGATCAAGGTGGAATCAGTCAGGACCAATGTGGAATCAGTCAGTACAAAATGTTAACTTCAGGGGGAAAATCCCCATGAACGGAAATCTCAGCAGAAATTGGAACCCCCTACCCCCAGTAACACCAGTACCACGGGTAAAGCAGACTAACCACGTGGCCATTCTAGTTTGGAAATTTACACAACAAAATGAGACTGAAAAATAAATCAATAAGCCCCCAAAAAAAATCCCAACAATTTTTTGTTTGTTTTCTGACTGTCTGATGATAAACGGCAATAATAAATGAATAAGAAGTATATATAGAGATATAAATATACATGATAAATGAATGCTCGTGTATTCTTCTCAGGCTAGCTGATTAAGACATAGCTCACCCCCACCCCCCACCCCCCACCTCTCACCCCTCATTCCTCGGCTAGAGCTCCGAGGTTCACCAATGGTGAGATTTTGCGTATGCGACCATTTTTGCCCACCATGAAGGTAGCCACATTCCGACTTCGGGGATGTAATAATAATAATAAATGGAATGTATATAGCGCTATATCTTGCAGAGACAAACGCTTGCAATCAACTCATTCTTACACAGTCATACAACCTGTAACAAGTAATAGTTCCACTAAGTCCAAATGTGCACGCACGCACGCACGCACGTACACACACACAGGTTACCCATCCTGGCAGGGCGATAGAATCTTGGTTGTTGAAGGCAGGGAAAAACTATGAGATGAAGCAGGAGGAAAATCTTAGGTTTGAAATAAATATGTCTTGAGACTGGCTTTAAAAGTGTCATAAGAAGGCTTTTGGCCGAGAGAGAGAGGGAGAGGTCATTCCAGATCGATGGACCAGAAATAGAGAAAGAGCGACGGCCAATGGTGGATTGGTTGAATGCTGGATATGTTCGTATTCCCGTAAGCCGCCGATAGCTGACTATCCGATATCCGGGGACGGGATAGCCTGGTGGTTACAGAGATGTATTTGTGATCTGCTGACCCGGGTTCGAATCTCGTTCAAGAGCATTTTTCCACTGGAGTTAACATCAGTGACGACTCCACTCTCCCCAGAAGTCTTTGGGATGAGACTATAAACCGAGGTTCTGTGTGCAAACGCACGCAGAACACCTTACACACACGTTAAAACCCGTTCCGCTTTTCGGCAGAGTAGGCCATTGTGTGCCGGTGGAGACGGATGACGAAATTGACAAAACTGCATACAAACGGGGACTGAATGGGGAAAAAGCACATGAGTGCTTATTCCATCATCCTCGAAGTAAAAGAATAAAATAAAATAAAAGAATTAAAAAAAAAATTAAAATGAAATTACGGGATCTTAAACGTGGATATTTTGATCTTTTGAATGTCTCTACACACGAAGGGAATCAAGGCATTGGCAAGTCTGCACTTGAAGTTGACATAGGAGATCGTAAAAAAATCCCCATCCTTAATTCACCAGACGCCACTCGAGACTGGAACCCACGACTTCATGGACCTATAGGATTGAAGTCGAACGATCTTAACCACTCGGCTATAGCGTCCGTGTGATGAATGTTTAAATCCCAAGTTTCTGGTGGAAATATCAATCGCCTGAGTTGGCCACTGTGCTGTTTGTCTCTCTCCCATAACAAATTGGTTGACATGTTTGCAGTCTTGACAAAGTGTATCAATCTATCGTCCATATTAACACAGGTTCGTTCAATGTTTTTTTAAAATGTTGTTTGTTTGTTTGTTTGTTGTTGGTGTTGTTGTTGCTGTTGTTGTTGCCACTCTTGCTTCTTCCTAGTCTCAATTTTATTCCTTATCTTTATTTCAACGCCTGTGCTTTAAATCTGTCTCCTCGGTGTGTGTGTGTGTGTGTGTGTGTGGTGTGTGTGTGTGTGTGTGTGTGTGTGTGTGTGTGTGTGTGGTGTGTGTGTGTGTGTGTGTCTATCGGTGTGTCTGTCTGTATGTGTGTGTGTCTGTCTGTTTGTGTGTGTGCGGGTCTGTGTGTGTGAGTATATGTCCGTGAGTGTGTGGTGTGTGTGTGTGTGTGTGCGTGTGTGTGTGTATGTGTGTGTGAGTGTATGTATGCGTGTGTGTGTGCGTTTGTGTGTGCGTGCATGCGTGCGCGCGCGTGCGTTCATTCGTGTGTGTGAGTGTGTTAGTGCGTGTGTGCGTGTGCGCGTGCGTGTGTGTGCGCGCGCGTGCGTTCATTCGTGTGTGTGAGTGTGTTAGTGCGTGTGTGCGTGCGCGCATGCGTGCGTGCATGTGTGTGCGTGTGTATGTGTGCGTGCGCGCGCGTGCGCGCGCGTGTGTTTGTCTGTCTGTTTTAGAGCCACCACTGAGATGCTGGTTCAAATGTTTTGCTTTTTTCGTTTGCTCTGGAGTTAACATCAGTGCCGACTGCACTCTCCCCAAAGTCCTCCAGATGAGACTATAAACCGAGGCCCCGTGTGCGAACGCACGCAGAACATCTTGCGCAAACGTTAAAACCTGTTTTGCCCTTCCAAAGAGTAGGCCCATGTGTACCGGTGGGAACGGATGGACAAAATGTACGAAAACTACACGCGCACGTGAACTGAATGCAAAACAGCACACGAGTGCTTATTCATTATCCTAAGAATAAAAAAAAAGTATTTAGACGGAAGAAATAAAATTAAGAGGTATGCAGGCTTGCACGCAACACATGCATGCGTGCGCTCGCACGTACGCGCGCGCACACACACATGCGCGCGCACACACATACACACAAGCACACGCATATGGAGAGAGAGAGAGAGAAAGAGACAGAGAGACACACAGACACACAGACAGACACGCACGCGCGCACGCGCGCACACACACACACACACACACACACACACACACACACACACACGCACACACACACGCGCGCGCGCGCGCTCACACACACAAGCACACACACACAAAGACAGTAACGCACACACACAGTCATGCACACACACACACTCGCGCTCGCTCGCACACACTCACACACACACACACACACACACACACAACAGAGATAGAGAGATACAGAGATAGAGAGAGACAAAGAGAGACAGACACACACACACAAACACACACACAAACACACACTCACACACACACACGCACACACATATACACACACGCACACACAAACACACACACACACATACACACACAAACACACAGAAAGACGAGACAGACAGAAACAGACAGAGACAGACAGAAAGACAGAGAGAAAACATTACACTTGTGGTGAATGGGAAAAGCATCATTTGCAAGGAGAGGAAGATAACACTAAAACCTGAAGGGGCAGACTGTCCCCCCTGACTATCTCCCTAGGCAACTCTTTCCTCCTTTCCTTTAAATTCTGTCGGTCACACACACACACACACACACACACACACACACACACACACACTGAGAGGAAATCAAGGACAGATTTCAGCTGTGTGTGTGTGTGTGGGGGGGGGGGGGGGGGGTGGTCAGGGGGGGAAGGGAGAGGGGAGAGGGGGATAGTGTGTGTGTGTGTGTGTACGAAATACGAAATGTTATTTAAAGAGGGTGACAAATTTGCTGCACTGCTTGCACTTGATAAGGATGCAGAGACAATAACCAACAGCTTCAATGCAGTGATGACGGAAACAGCAAACGAACTACTTGGCAAACACCGCCAGAAAAAAAACACAATAACCGTGAGTCACAGATAAAATCCTGGATATGTGTGATAAACGAAGTGAACTGAAGAGTGTCAAGTACACAACAGGAGCAGGTAAATACAGAGAGAACAGCAAAAAGATCAAGAAAGACATGAAAAAGGCCAAAGAAGAATGGATTGACAAACAATGCTCAGATATCAAAGAAAATTTGGCTAACAAGAACAGCAGCAGAAGAGCCTATCAAATTTTAAAAGAGCTCACACAACAGAAGCAGACAAGAGTCAACAACATCGAAGACAAGGACGGAAAACTGCCTCACAGAGGAAAAAGATATCATTAACAGATGGACAGAGTACTGTTCAGAGCTCTACAACCACCAGACACAAGGTGACCCCAGCGTACTTACAAGTCAGGACTCGACAGAGGATGATGACTTTCCTATCCTTCGTGAAGAAGTTGAGGCAGTAATCAAATCGTTGAAAAATGGGAAAACTGCAGGCATTGACAACATCCAAGCAGAGCTGATCAAACACTGGTGGACAACAGTGACATATATCCTCACAAGAATTTGCAACAAGATCTGGCAGACCGGAGAGTGGCCAAACCCTTGGGCCCAATCACTCATCATTATACTCCCCAAGAAAGGCAATCTACAACAATGCCAGAACTACCGAACAATCGGCCTCATTAGCCATGCCAGTAAAGTAATTTTTAAAGTCATCTTGAACAGACTTAAGCCACGGGCAGAAGACATTATCGCTGAAGAACAG
>CM054136.1:70150778-70158278 GCA_028751875.1 Rapana venosa | reverse complement strand
GCATTTTGTTATGTTGCAGTTAATTTTATTGACTGAAATCCTCCACACGCCCCAAGAGGAATCAAAGGCGGATTAAATGTTGAATCTTAAATCTACATACAGATTAAAAGAGGGTTTTAAAACCAACTCTACTGTCGTTCCTTGTATCAACGCCCTGGTCAACCATAAGGGTCAACCTAGAAGGGTCACCGCGTTGTGGGGAGAAACCATCATCAACCACACATGAAATGAATGAGATAAAACCCAAACCAGATTCCTTCATACAGGCTACACTCCTGCTTCAGAAATGAGCACTTCTCCTTTTTTCCCCTTCTATATTCATACAACTGTATGTGAATTTTGTGGACTTCGAAAAGTCATTTGACAGCATACACAGAGACAGCCTTTAGAGTATCCTTCGACACTATGACATCCCATCGAAACTGGTACACCTTATCCAGAGCTTCTACGACAACTTCAGATGCTCTGTGGGCCATAGCAACACTGTCTTCGAAGTCAAGACTGGAGTAAGACAAGGGTGTGTGATGTCGGCAGTTCTTTTCAACCTGGCCATTGATTGGGTGATGAGGAAGACGACAGAAGACACCCCAAGAGGGATTCACTGGAACCTGTTCTCAACACTAGACGACCTTGACTTTGCGGATGACCTGGCCGCTGCTGTCCCACACACACACCAACATATCCAGGAGAAGACCAGCAGACTCCAAACATTCGGACAGCAAGTGGGGCTTCGATTTAGCACCAAGAAAACGGAGACAATGTCACTCAATGTGAACACACCAGCCCCTGTGAAAGTGAATGGAACTGACCTGTGCCAGACAGACAAGTTCACATACCTTGGCAGCAGCATCAAACCAGAGGGCGCACAAAAGAAGACATCCACAACAGACTGGGCAAGGCCAGGAGTGTGTTAAGGGAGATGAAAAATATCTGGAGATCAACTCAGTACAGCACCAACTCCAAGCTGAAGCTATACCAGAGCTGTGTTGTATCTACGCTCCTGTACGGTTCTGAGTGCTGGAGGATGACGGAAGCGGATCTTACCAAACTTCGATCCTTTCACACTATATGCCTTCGAAGAATTCTCCAGATCTTTTGGCCAGAGAAGATCTCCAATGAAGACCTACTACGGAGATGCAGGCAGGAAGACATGAGAACCATCATCACCAGACGACAATGGATGTGGATTGGGCACATCCTCCGAAGAGACCCACAGTCAATCACAAGAATAGCATTGCACTGGACCCCAGAAGGAAGGAGAAAGAAAGGAAGATCAAAAGCAACGTAGAGAAAGACTGTAGAAAGTGAGATGAAGGCCATGCAGCATTCTTGGGGATCAGTGACTAGG
The DNA here is from genome assembly GCA_028751875.1 of Rapana venosa. Classification (NCBI taxonomy): domain Eukaryota; kingdom Metazoa; phylum Mollusca; class Gastropoda; order Neogastropoda; family Muricidae; genus Rapana; species Rapana venosa. The sequence goes on along the minus strand of CM054136.1, from coordinate 70,156,930 downwards.
TTAGCCCAGGATAGGCAGGAGTGGAAGCGTTTTGTTGCTGCCCTACACACCACTGGGTGTAATGGTTAATGATGATATTCATACTGCACATACTAAGGCATCCACAGAAATAGAAACTTTTTTTGTTGTTGTTTAAAAAAAATCCAACCAAACACAAACAAAAACAAATCCCGAGTCTCTTACTCAAAACTCGTGTGATTTTTTCACAAATTGGGTAGGTTTGAAATTTTTTTTCGGAAAACACTACCCCCTCATCCTTTGTCGTCTGCTAATTTCCTAGCCAGAATATGCATGCGCTGGGGTCAACACTGTAGGAACACAAGCAAACCTCGTTTCATGATCATTTCCAGCTTTTCTCGTGACTACCTGGTATTGCTCTATGTCCTCAATCCCCAAAAATAGTACACAGTGCATTTTTTTCATACTTTAAAAAACATCTGTGAAAATCGCCAAAAACTTTTCCGACCAACACTCTATACAAGATACTACATGACCCGCAAGCTAATACAGGAGTGTGTGTACCCTAACACTGACCTCGTTCGTAGTGACCAGCTGTGACATCTTAACTGCTATCAAACAGAAAATGCCTGGCTCTCTCAGGAAGTTGAAAATGGTGTTCGGTGGTACGTCGCCCCCCAAAAAAAAGAAGAAAGAAAAATCTTGAGAGTCTGCAGTAAAATGTTTGTACTGTAATGATTGTTTCACTTTGTGTTCTACGGGTAACATTACCGATGGGAGTCGAGTCGAGTTAAGTCAAGTCAAAAAAAACACTTTAATCATCCCATGAAGGGCAATTACAATACTGACAGGCATAATCAGTGATACGAATCAAAATCTCGAAAAGACAAAAGAAGGCTACATTTCATACTGGTTTAAACATTCCAAGATAACTTCAAGTAAAAAAAAAAAACACACAACACCACACACACAACACAAGCTTTAGGAATACAGTGTTTATGGACCTGTGACACACACACACACAACACACACACACACACACAACACACACACACACACACACAACACACACACACACACACACACACACACACACACACAACATTTAAGATCAGATCATTGCAGACTAACTGATCTAGAGGTAACGCGCCTGTCTAGAAAGCAAAAAGTCCGGGTCGGAAGAGTGCGGTTGTTCGAATCCACGTTTAGGCCCGAAACTTTTCCCCCATCCATTAGACCATGAGTGGTGGTCTGAGCGCTAGTCTTTCAGATGAGACGATAAACCGAGGTCCCGTGTGCTACTGAAAAGTATTCAGCGCACGTAAAAGAACCCACGGCAACAAGATAGTTGTCCCTGGCAAAATTCTTAGAAAAAAGCCACTCTGATAGAGAAACAAATACAGTTGCAGACAGGAAAAGAAAAAAAAAAGGTGGCGCTGCTCTTGTGGCGACGCGCTCTCCCCAGGGAGAGCAGCCCGAATTTCACGCAGAGAAATATCGTGACTTAAAGTGGTATAAATGAAATAAATGAAATGAAATGAATAAAAATGATGCATATACTTATTTTCATGAGCTTGCTCATGTGTGCACATACGCACCCCGATCCCCCCCCCTTCACACACACACACACACACACACAACATACCTTCCCCCCCCCCCCCACCCGGGAGGGGGGGTGAGTTTTGATGGGTTATGCCGTTATTCTCCATTTAATGTCTATGTGTAGTTTGCTATTGATACCACTTTTCCCTATATTGGTGAACAGGTTGAAGTTTTTATTATTCCCGTTACCAAAATAATAATGTGATTTATGTGGTGTTGTATTGATTGTTGGTAGTAGGTTGGTTGGGTGTAGTTTTCTTTTTTTATGTGTGTGTGTGTGTCTGTGTCTGTGTGTGTATGTGTGCGTGCAGACGCGCGCGCGCGCGCGCGTGTGTGTGTGTGTGTGGTGTGTCTGTCTGTGTCTGTGTGTGTGTCTGTGTGTGCGTGCGTGTGTGTCTGTGTGTGCGTGCGTGCGTGCGCGCGAGCGCACGCACAAGTGTTTGTGTGTGTTTGTGCTTTATTTTTTTTGCTTTTTGCTTTTTGTTTTGTTTTTTGTTTGTTTGTCTTTTGCATGTTTATTTCTTTTTTAATTTTGTTTTTGTGTGGAGGAGTGGGTTTGGGGGCTTATTTTTTTTCTATCATGATGTATGTCCCTGTGAAGTGAAGGGACTGGATGTAAAAAAAGGTACACGAGTACTTACTCATTATTCTTAAAATAAAAGAATTAATTTGAATCTCTCTCTCTCTCTCTCTCTCTCTCTCTCTCTCTCTCTCTCTCTCTCTCTCTCTCTCTCTCTCTTCTCTCTCTCTCTCTCTCTCTCTCTTGTGTTGGGGTGAATTGGGGACTATGTGTTTGTTGAATATATATGTATCTCTTTTTTTTAAATCATAAGATGAACTTTTGTTGGTAATTGTGCTGTTGTTATTGCGGAGGGTTTTTTGGGAGGAAGGGGTGCTGTTATTTTTTTGTTTGCTTTGTTTTGTGTGGTGTTGTGTTTTTTGTGTGTGATGATCCCTAATCAGGGCAAGTGCCGGATGAAAAAATAAGTATATGAATGGTTATCGTAACTCTTGAAAAATAAAGAGTATATATTTTCTCTCTCTCTCTCTCTCTCTCTCTCTCTCTCTCTCTCTCTCTCTCTCTCTCTCTCTCTCTCTCTCTCTCTTATGCTTTGGTGTTTATTCTTCTTCCCTTTAGAGGACTGGATAACAACAAAAGTCATTGTACTCAATCTACTACCCTCTGTAAATAAAATGTCGTGTTTCCTCTCTGTCTCTGTCTCTCTGTGTCTATCTGTCTGTCTGTGTGTGTGCGTGCGTGTATGAGTGTGTGTGTGTGTGTGTGTGAGTGAGTGAGTGAGTGGAGTGTGTGTGTGTGTGTGTGTGTGTGTGTGTGTGTGTGTGTGTGTGTGCGTGCGTGGTGTGAGTGTGTGTGTGTGTGTGAACACTCCTTCTCCCAACTGATGACAACTGTGACAATAACAAGTGTTTTCTGGTCAGCAAGTAGGCCTACACCTCACATTCCACACACACACACACACACTCACACACACACTCACACACACACACACACACTCACACACACACACACTCACACACACACTCACACACACACACACTCACACACACACGCACACACACACACACGCACACACCACACACACACAATATACGCTGTCTGTACTGTCCCTCTCTCTCTATATCTCTAACTCTCTCTGTGTGACCATGTGCCTCTCTACGTACCTACGAGTAAAGTGGCACTTAACTCTCTCTCTCTCTCTCTCTCTCTCTCTCTCTCTCTCTCTTGTGAGACTGCAAAAAGTAAAGCAGCACTACAGCACGCGGAACACACACACACACACACACACACACACACACACACACACAACGCTGGGCCAGTCCAGTCTGTGAGTGAGTGAGGGAGTGTGTGTGAGTGTGTGTGAGTGTGTGTGCGGCATGGCAAGCAGGCAGGCAGGCAGGCAGGCAAGACAGACAGCAGACAAGGAGACAGTTACTGCTAGGCCTAGCTCTAAGCTCAGCGAGCTGATGGCATGTCAGCAGAAGTAAGGGTGGCTGGAACAGAACGAACTGGGCAGCTGTCAGCGTCACACTGCTAGCCTAGACCTACAGTTCCCTTCTCTTCGTCTCGTCACCTCTATAGCTTACTTTCTTACTTACTTACCTGTGTGGAGCCAGACTTGGGGAATAACAGGACTACAAGGAAGGAAGGCAAGGCTTGCTAGGATGTTTGGGGTTTTTTGTTGTTTTTTTGCAAAATGGTTAACTTCATCAACAAGTCTATAATTATACTCTCTCTCTCTCTCTCTCTCTCTCTCTCTCTCTCTCTCTCTCTCTCTCTCGTGTGTGTGTGTGAGGTGTTAGTTGGAGCCAGGCAATAAGTTTTTTTAGGTAGAGGGTGTGTGTGAACAGACTCCTTCTTGCAGGACTCAGAAAGTTCTCGTTTAGTTTTGGTTTTGGTTTTGGTTTTTTTCACTGCGTGTGCCAGTGTTTGTTAACTGGCTCTTAGGAAAGTTTTCTTATTTTTCTGGGAGGGTTCTGTGTGTGTTTTTTTCTCCGTTCTGAATTAAGGAACAAGTTTGGTTGGACTTCATCGTGTCATTCTCTCGTGGAGATAAACACACATTAAAAAAAACACACCATAATAATAACAATAAACAATACATCTTTATCACAAACTCTACGTCATTTCTTTTTTTTTTCTTCCAAAAAATTGAAACATCACACATCAGTTGACCACCCTTATCTCGCGCGGGTGGGTGAGTGAGTGGGATGGTAGATGGTGGTGGACTGACTGACTTCCCTTCCTTCCTTCCTTACTTACTTACAGCATCCACACTCCGGCCCAGATTTGCGGACTAGTGTTCACGCAAGTGTAAAGAAAAAGGAAGGGTGTTGCGACTGAAAGACAATTAGACAGACTGGAAGCAACCAACAGGTCGTTTTGTGCAGGACTATATTTCTTCAGGACTATACTTCTTCAGGACTACATGTATGCACACACGGACGTAGCCACAGCTAGGCTTACCCGCCCGCTGCCTTCCTATATAATTTGTCACTCGGGTGCTTCAGCTATAAAGACAGCAGTGAGTGAGTGGTAGAGCGAGTGGATCAGCTGTTGTATGTAGGCTACCTACCTACCGGCTTTAGATAGCCACAGACCAACGCCACCCACCGGAGGGCTGGGCGACAAAGGTTAGAGGAGAGAGAGAAGAGGAAGAGGAGGAGGAGAAGGAGGAGGAGGAGGAGAAGGAGGAGGAGGAGGAGAAGGAGGATGTCTGTCTAATCGTGTGAGATGCACTGTCTTTTGTCTTCATGTGCTGGGTGACAAGATTTGGACAGCAAGGTTTGACGGGGCTTGACGACTGTTTAAGGTGAGTGGAATGTTTTTTTTTTATTGGATTGTTGTAGTATCGTAATCGTCATCGTTGTTGTTGTTGTTTGTTGTTGTTGTTGTTGTTGTTGGTGGTGGTGGTGGTGGTGGTGGTGGTGGTGGTATTATTATTATTATTATTATTATTACATTATTATTATTATTATATTATTATTATTTTTATTATTATTATTATTATTATTATTATTTGGTGGTGGTGGTGGTGGTGGTGGTGGGTTTTTTGTTTGTTTCGTGGGATATCGGTTGTTGGTTTTGTGCTGTTGGGTTTTGTTTTGTTTGTTTGTTTGCTTTTTTTGTGGTGGGGGGGGGAGGGGGGCTTGGGGGAGGGTGAGTGATGTCTGTTTTGTTTTGCTTTGCTTTGTTTTGTTTGTTTGCTTGTTTATTTGTGATAGTGCCATCTCCCTTGTTTGTTTTGTTTTGTTTGTTTTGATTGTTTGTTTGTTTGATTATTTGTTTGTCATAGTCCCCCCCCCCCTCCCTTGTTTCACTTCTCCTCTCAAGTTCGTTTGTATTCTTATATCCCGGACTTCATCCTTTGTGCTGTGTTGTTGTCAATGGATCGTATGTTTAGTGTATCTCCACCCCCCCCCCCCACCACCCCATCCCCCCACCCCCATCCCTTTCCAATGGGCGAAAGCTTTACGCAATCAAATGCTGTGTTGTTATTGTTGTTGTTGTTGTTGTTGTATGCAGGGTACGATTGATTGTGTTATTAATTATATTATGTGTATGTTGTGCCCAGTCCCCACCCCCCCCTGCTGTCCCCTTGTGAATGGGCATATGTGCTTAACACAAGAAACCTTTGTCATTGTCATTGTCATGTTGGCATTGTCATTGTCATTACATCCCCGAAGTCGGAATGCGGCTACCTTCTTCATACTGGGCAAAAGCGGTTGTATGTATACCCAACATTTCACTGTTTGTGAACCTCGTAGGCTCTAGCCCAGGAACAAAAAGGAAAATCTATGTCCCCCCCCCCCCCCCCCCCTTCTTTTTTTCGTTTTTTGTTTGGTCTGTCTGTCTGCTTTTCTGTCTATCTGGTTTTCTGTCTGTGTGCCTGCCTGAGTGTCTGTCTGAGTGTTTGTGTGTCTGCCTGTCTGTCTGAGTGTCTGCTTGTCTGTCTCAATACATGTCCGTCTCCCATTCCCCCTTCAGTTTTCATCCCATTTTTTTTTTCAGAAAGGTTGTCAGGGTGGGCTGGTAGCTTAGAAAGGTTGCCTTGTATTCAGTTAAAAAAAAA
>CM054136.1:70133278-70145778 GCA_028751875.1 Rapana venosa | reverse complement strand
CTGAAAAAGACCCTAGTATCCCCAAGGGGATTTAGCAGCAGCAGCAGCAGCAGCAGTAGTTTTATTTATTTTATTTTTTTATTTTATTCTTTTATATCGAGGATAATGGAATAAGCACGCATGTGCTTTTTACATCTAGTCCCCGTGTGTATGCGGTTTTGTAAATGTTGTCATCTGTTCCCACCGGCACACAATGGCCTACTCTTAAGAAAAGCGGAACAGGATTTAACGTGTGCGTAAGATGTTCTGCGTGCGTTCACACACGGGGCCTCGGTTTATAGTCTCATCCGAAGGACTTTTGGGAAGAGTGGAGTCGGCACTCCAGGGGAAAATATCCCCCTTGAACGGGAATCGAACCCGTAGTAGAAGTAGTACTAGTAGTACTAGTAATGGTAATAACCAAACACATAGCATACGAACTTTTGATATTATTGAGAAAGTTGGGAGAGGGGGGAGGTGGGGTGGGGGCGGGGAAGGAGTTATTTGTTTTTGCTTTTGTTTATCTTAAGGTGCAGACATAACGAGCCAATGTAAACATGCAGATAATCCCAAAGATAATCGAGGTAAATAATGATGTAAACAAACAGTCTTGTTTTATTTTACATCCGTGTTTTACGTTCCCCCTTTGGATTGTGAAGGGCTGCCTCCCCCACCCCCCCTCAACCCCCTCCCCCCCCTCCGCCCTCTTTCATGATCTGTGTACCTGTGCTTCTTCCCTTTTTGTCTATTTGTCTGTCTACCTGTCTGCCTGCTTGTTTGTGTATTTGTCTGTCTACCTGTCTGCCTGCTTGTCTATTTCTTTACCTGTCTGTCTACCTGTCTGTTTTGACGTCTGTCTGTCTGTCTGCTTGTCTATCTGACTATTTGTCTGTCTGTCTGCTTGTCTATCTGACTATTTAGCTGTCTGTCTGTCTGTCTATCTGACTATTTGTCTGTCTGTCTGCTTGTCTATCTGACTATTTATCTTTCTGTCTGTCTGTCTGGCTGTCTGGCTGTCTGTCTTCTGTCTCTCTCTCTCTCTCTTATAAGTGTTGGGTTTTTTATTATTAAGATGTACCCACTACGGGGGGGACTAGATGAAAAAAAGCACATGTGTGCTTATTCATTATCCTCGAAATAAAGAATTTGTAATTGTCATTGTCTCTTTCTCTCTCTCTCTCTCTCTCTCTCTCTCTCTCTCTCTCTCTCTCCTCTCTCTCTACTCTCTCTCTCTCTCTCTCTCTCTCTCTCTTCTCTCCTCTCCCCTCTCTCTCTCCCTGTCTGTGTGTTCGTTTTACAATTACCATTGTCATTGTCATGGTCTGAGCGTTTACACCGCCTCACAGACTACATCTGTAATTGTCCGTAGTTCTGGTGACTATGTTTGTTTTTGCAGAGGAAACCGACAAACGCGATATCTGTAGAGCCTGCAACATAGAATCCATTATACGATAATTATGATAATTATGTGAGCTGACTCAAAAGTCTGGGAGAGGGGTCGTGAATGTAAGTAAGCGAGTAAGCAAGCTAGAGATATACATAGGCAGATAGGTAAACAGATTATGTAAGGGATAGACAGGCAGACACACAGTCAGATGGACAGACAGACAGACAGACAGACAGACAGAGAGGTGGAGAAATAGAGAGAGAGGGGGCGGGCGGGTAGGGATGGATGGATGGATGGTATGGGTAGATGATAGATAGATATGTAGATAGGTAGAAAGATAGGTGAAAAGATAGATAGATAGACAGATAGACAGACAGACAGACAGACAGATAGATAGATAGACAGATAAATAGATAGATAGATAGATAGATAGATAGGTAGATAGATAGATAGATAGATAGGTAGGTAGATAGGTAGAAAGATAGGTAGAAAGATAGATAGATAGACAGATAGACAGACAGACAGACAGACAGACGGATAGATAGACAGATAGATAGATAGATAGATAGATAGATAGATAGATAGATAGATAGATAGACAGATTTTTTATTTATTTTATTTATTATTTTATATCGAGGATAATGGAATGAGCACTCATGTGCTTTTTTACATTCAGCCCCCGTGTGTATGCGGTTTTATAAATTTTGTCATCTGTTCCCACCGGCACACAATGGCCTACTCTTTCGAAAAGCGGAACAGGATAGATAGATAGATAGATAGATAGATAGATAGATAGGTAGGTAGGTAGGTAGGTAGGTAGGTAGGTTGGTAGGAAGGAAAGGAGGGAGGTAGGTATGTAAATAGATAGGTAAATAGTTATGCAGGTATAATGTATGGGGAGAGATAGACAGACAGAGAAGCAGAGACAGAGATAGAGACAGACAGACAGACAGACAGACAGACAGAAGAAAGAAAGAAAGAAAGAAAGAAACAGAGAATAAACAGACGCCCATCGTAAAAAACAAACCAGACCCAGAAACGCTATAGTATACTTTTTGTGTGTGTACCTAAGTATCTTACGTGCAACTCCTAAAGCAAGCGCAATATCAGATACAATCGCTTATCGGCCCAACTTGGCCTACCGTGTTCCGCTTTGGTCTGAGATGCTTCTATGCTGCTACAGCGCTGCGCTTACTGCTGGGCAATTGCCTCGCCTGTATGGGGTACGTTCAGCCCTGACCAAACCTTCACAAGCCATAGCAATGGCTGCAGGAACTGCCGCGCCAAGGGCCATTTTCGCTGCAGACCAACACACATACACATACACACGTACACACACGCATGCACACACAGACGCACGCACGCACGCGCGCGCAAGCACGCGTACGCAAGTCCTTCGGATGAGACTATAAACCGAGGCCCCGTGTGCGAACGCATGCAGAACATCTTGCTCACACGTTAAATCCTGTTCCGCTTTTCGAAAGAGTAGGCCATTGTGTGCCGGGGGGGAACAGATGACAGAATTTACAAAACCGCAAACACACGGGGACTGGATGTTTTAAAATTTAAAAAAGCACATAAGTGCTTATTCCATTATCCTCGATATAAAAGAATAAAAGAAAAGAAGAGAATAAAATTAAAATGAATAAATAAAATTCAGGCATTTGTCACATCATTATTTTCCCTCTGATTTTTTTTTTGGGCGTTCCTTATTCTATGGAGGAGGCTTACCACGGCATCGTCTTTCGTGTCTCCCCCACGACCGCCAAGGTCACGGGTCTGATGATGATGATTCTATTTGTCTATAAGTTTTATTATTCTTTTATTTCGAGGAGAATAGAATACGCACTCATGTGCTTTTTTTTTTTTTTTTTTTACATCCAGCCCCTGTGTTCTAATTATGCAGTGGTGTCAGTTCTGTCATCTGTTCCCACCGGCACACAATGGCCTACTCTTCCGGAAAGCGGGAGCAGGTTTTAACTTGTTGCGCAAGAGGTTCTGCGTGCGTTCGCACACGGGACCTCGGTTTATAGTCTCATCCTTGGCTAGAGCCCTAAGGTTCACCAATGGAGGAATTTTGCGTATGCCACCGTTTGTTTGTTGTTGGGTGTGGTTTTTTTTTGGGGGGGGGTGTTTTTGGGGGGGGGTTTGGAGGGGGGGGGGGGTTGTCCCACTATGAAGGTAGCTTTTTTTTTTTTTTTTTTTTTTTGGGGGGGGGGGTTGTCCCACTATGAAGGTAGCCGCATTCCGACGTCGAGTATTCTTTTTAGGATTCGTTTTCGAGGATTCTTTTATTTCGAGGATAATGGAATAAGCGTTCATGTGCTTGTTTTCCATGCAATTCCCGTGTGTATGCACTTTTGTTAATTTTGTCATCCGTTTTTCGGGGCATGCATTTATTTTTTAATTTTTTTATTTATACCACTTTAAGTCACGAGATTTCTCTGCGTGAAATTCAGGCTGCTCTCCCCGGGGAGAGAGCGCGCGTCGCCACAAGACCAGCGCCACCCTTTTTTTTGTTGTTGTTTTTTTGTCTGCAACTGTATTTGTTTCCCTATCAGAGTGGCTTTTCTTCTAAGAATTTTGCCAGGGACAACTCTCTTGTTGCCGTGGGTTCTTTTACGTGCGCTGAATAATTATGTGTAACACACGGGACCTCGGTTTATCGTCTCATCCGAAAGACTAGCGCCCACACCACCACTCATGGTCTAATGGATGGGGGAAAAGTTTCGGGCCCAAACGGGATTCGAACCACCGCACACTTCCGACACGGACTTTTCGCTTTCTAGTCAGGCGCTTTACCTCTAGACCACCGACCCACCCACTCCATATGCTGGATATGCTCGTGTTTTTGTAACCCACTGAACGCTGAAGTGAAGTAAAGGATTTTTAACGTGTATACATAGTGATCTTCTGCGTGTGTGTATACACGAAGGGAATGAAGGCACTGGCATGTCTGCACTTGAAGCTGACTTGGGAGATCGTGAAAATACCCCCCTTCCCCCCACTTTAATTCACCAGACGTCGCTGGGATTCGAACCCACGACTTCAGGGACCCGTGGGATTGAAGCCGAACGGTCTTAACCACTCGGATAACATAGACAGATAGGTAAACAGATAAGACAGGCAACTAGACAGGCAGAGACATAGCTAGATGGACAGAGAGATAAAACATAAATAGACTAAAAGACAGACAAACAGACAGACAAACAGATAGATAAATAGATAGCTAGATAGCTAGATAGATAGATAGATAGATAGATAGATAGATAGATAGATAGATAGATAGATAGATAGATAGATAGACAGACAGATAGACAGACAGATATATAGATAGATAGATAGATAGATAGATAGATAGATAGACAGACAGACAGATAGATAGATAGATAGATAGATAGATAGATAGATAGATTGATAGATAGATACACACATACATACATACATACATACATACATAAAATTTTTCATCGTTTCTTACTCCCAGAAATCATTCCGAAAACGTCATTAGGAACCAAACAAATGTTGATCATGCTTTTAGTACTTTGATAACACTATATTCTCTCTCAAAATTCAAATATGTTTTTAGGTAGCGTCACATCATTTTTTCCCTTAATTTCTTTCTTACTTTCAGACTTCAGGCCGAAAATTGTATTCGGACACACACAAAAAAGATAATATTAATCATCTTTACTCTAATATCTTTACTTTAGTATTAATCAATATCTTTACTCCCAGATATCAGTCGGAAAATATTTTTTTAACCAAAAAACAAAAAAGATAATGTTTAATACTCTACTAGATTATGGGATAGTATGAGGTGAAAGAGCAACATGAGATAAGCGCAAACAAGAATCCAAGAGGCTCGATTCTGGGCTGGCTCGGTGGTCTAGAGGTACTATACCTGCCCTGAAAGCGAGAAGTGTGGGTTCGATTCCCATTAATTTTGTGCCCGAAACTTTTCCTCCACCCACTAGACGACCTTGAGTGGTGGTAGTCTGGGTGCGAGTCTTTCGGATAAAACGATAAACCCGAGGAGGTTCCGTGTGCAACATGCATTCAGCGCCCGTAAAAATACAAACAAAAACACACACACAAAAAGCAAAACAAAAAAAATCACGCGGTAACAAGAGAGTTTTCTCTGGCAAAATTCTATAGAAAAAGTCTCTATGATAAGCGAGGGGAAACAAATACACGTGCAGACAGGAAAATAAGAAGAAAAAAATAATGGGTGGCGCTAGCGGCTCTTGTGGCGACACGCTCTCTCTCTCTCTCTGGGAAGAGTTGAGCAGCCTGAATTTCACACAGAGAAATTTGCCGTGATATGAAATGGTATAGATGTAACATATAGACACATTTGCAATGTGCTTGAGTTATGGAAACGTCCACTTTCTTTGTGTTCAGCTAACACTATTCCGTAGCAAACTCCGCCCTTACCACCACACTCACACACTCACACACACACACACACACACACACACACACACACACACACACACACACCACACACACACACAACACACACAAACACACACACAAACACACACACATACACACTCACACACAAACGACCACAATTTCACTCATATACTCACACTCACTCATTTACACACACACACATGCACACACATACTCGTTCAATCATATATATATATATATATATATATATATATATATATATATATATATATATATATGTATGTATATATATATATATATATATATATATATATATATATATATATATGTATGTATATATATATGTATATATACATATACAGACATACATACACGCACGCACGTTTACACACTCACACACACATACACACACATAAACACTCACACACACACGCACTCACACACACACGCACTCATACACACACTCACACTCACACACACTCACACACACACACTCTCACACACACACACACACACTCACACACTCACCCCCCCCCCCACCCCCACACACACACACACTCACACACACACACTCACACACACACACGTCACGATTTGCTCAACGCATCCCCCCGAAGAAAGCTCTGCAAGAGGCAGGCAGGGAAGGCGATAGCAGACGATAAAGGTCGTCAAGGGCTTTTAAGAGGCTCCCCTGTGAAGTGGACAGACTCTGGCAGGGGGCCTGAAGGCAGCCCAGTGTCCCTCTAACCGTTGTAAACTACAGCGGTGAAGATGAAAGTTGGCGTTGAAGGCTTGTACTGTAGCTTGCTGCGTTTGTTGATTCAATCTTGTTGTCTGGTTGTCTGGTTGTCTGGTTGTGTGGTTGTCTGGTGGTGGTGGTGGTGGTGGTGGTTGGTGGTGGTGGTGGTTGGTGGTGGTGGTTGGTGGTGGTGGTGGTTGGTGGTGGTGGTTGGTGGTGAGGGTGGTGGTGGTATTGTGGTGGTTGTTGTACAGTTGTTGCTGTGTTTATCTATTTCATCATCTTCTTCATCATCATCATCATCTTTATCTCCATCACTATCATCATCATCATCATCATCATCATCATCATCATCGTCATCATCTTCATCATCACCATCATCATCTTCATCATCATCTCCTCCTTCTCATCCTCCTCTTCTTCTTCTTCTTCTTCTTCTTCTTCTTCTTCTTCTTCTTCTTCTTCTTCTTCTTCTTCTTCTTCTTCTTCTTCTTCTTCTTCTTCTTCTTCTTCTTGTCACTGTATACAAGTTATGTCACTCGTTTTTGGTTGTTACTGCTATTGTTGCTGTTGTTGCTATTGTATTTTTTGTTGTTGTTTGTTGCTGTTGCTGCTGCGGTTGCTGCTCTCTCTGAATTGTGCCTGTTGACGATTTCGATGAAGTTGTCGTCGTCGTCGTTGTCGTCTGATGATGATGATGATGATGATGACGACGACGACTACGACGACGACGATGATAGCGATGATGATGATGATGATGATGGGGACTCTCTCTCTCTCTCTCTCTCTCTCTCTCCATATCTCCCCTCTCTCTCTCTCTCTCTCTCTCTCTCTCTCTCTCTCTCTCTCTCTCTCTCTCTCTCTCTCTCTCTTGTTTATCAAATCATTGATTTTTTTTCATGTTTGTTTCACTCTTTTCTCCCATGAGGGTCTGGTGTAAAGAAACCTCTGTCCTATCCAATTACCCTCCATAAAATGTTCGAGTTCGAGTTTGAGCTCTCTCTCTCTCTCTCTCTCTCTCTCTCTCTCTCTTCTCTCTCTCTCTCTCTCTCTCTCTCTCTCTCTCTCTCTCTCTGTCTCTCTCTGTCTCTCTCTCTCTCTCTCTCTCTCTCTCTCTCTCTCTCTCTCTCTCTCTCTTTCTCTCCAAACAACAACAAAAAGGGAAAGAAAACCTGACCTCCTGGCTATTCTAACGCATGGTTCATACAAAAACCGTATAGCGTTCCTAGAAACAACGCTTCACACCTTAAGGGAAGTTGCAAGGGTTGGGCAAGGGGGCAGTGTCAAAGAAGATAACGAAGATATTAATGCAATATTGTACAGAACTTTTTCTTGGAATTCCTACATTGCTTTTGTTGCATATGAGGACAGATAATTTACTCAAGTGAATGCTTTTACATATGCAAGGATGCACACGCACACACATCCCCTAGCAAACAGGCACGAGCACAGACACAAACGCACACACACACACAAACGTGCATAAAATGTGTAAATTTACAAAACCGCATACACACGGGGACTGGGTGTAAAAAAGCACATTAGTGCTTATTCCATTATCCTCGATATAAAAACTAAAATTAAAATAGATAAATAAAATAAAATAGAATCTCTCTCTCTCTCTCTCTCTCTCTCTCTCTCTCTCTCTCTCTCTCTCTCTCTCTCTCTCTCTCAGTAAGACATGACAAGTTACTAGAATTAGATAGAAACCAAGGTGTCACAGGACATTTTTTATGTTCCTTATGTGTAATGTATAGTAGTTTGAAATGATGTGTTAGATCAACTGATAAATATTCTTTTTTTTTAACTGCCCTCTAGGGGACTGGATATCTCAGTGGTCAGAGCACTCGCTTTCCCCCAGCCAATGTTAAGCAGCATCGAGTGTGGTTACTACTTGGATGGGTGACCGTTTGCGCGCCTTGGCTTCAGTACAGTTCCCCCATTTCACCCAGCTGTAAATGAATATCTGCCCTCTTTAGGGTCAGGGAAGGTAAAAGCAGCGAGGGAGAGGAGATGGGTGCCGCCCTCAATATGCTGGCCCCTTGAGAAGATGAGGTATCTGATACCTCGCTCTCCTACGACCACATAGGTTATAGGATCACCTTTACCTTTACTTAGGGGTTCGTAAAGGGTGTGTCTGGAGTCTTACTTTGTTTGGGATGTTTATCTTTCAACTAGCAAGTCATATGTCTGAGAAGGGAAGACATGGTATATAACTAATGATATCAGGTGTTGTAGAGTTGTTTATTATATTTGCTTTTTGCACACACACACACACACACTTACACACACACACACTTACACACACACACACACACACACACACACACACACACACACACACACACACACACACACACACACACACACACACTTACACACACAACCACAGCACACAAACACAATTTTTTCTTGTTTAAAGCAGTACTAGAAAACTGTAAAGCCATCAATAAGATATCAACCTTAAAAAAAGAAACAAATTTCACACACACAACACCAAACCACACAACACACACAAAAAAAACAACATACACTCAAACACACACGCACACACACATACACACACACAAAACAACACAACACACACAACACACACACACACAACACACACAACACACACAACACCACAAACACACCACAAACACACACACAACACAACACAACACACACACAACACACACACACAACACACACACAACACTGCACAACACAACACAACACACACACACACACACACACACACACACACACACACACACACACACACACACACACACACACACACACCACCACCCCCACCACCACCACCACCACCACCAACAACAACAACAACAACAACAACCACCCACCCACCCACACACCTACCCGCCAACAAATATTGCAAACGATTACGAAAAAATAAAACGTCGTAGAATTTTTCATAGATTTAGTGAAATCTTTACTAGCGTCTGGAAAGCATCGGCAGCGAATAGTATTCCGTCTCTGAGTGATGCAAAGCACTGTCAGACTTCAGCTGGGAAAACCAGTCTACTCCAGAACCAACTTGGAACGGTAGTATAATAAGCCTGAGATTTTTCGGGGCGGGTTGATGATGCTAGGCGAGGGAGTTGGGAGGTGGGGTAACTGTTATATTTTATTGGTACCACCCTAAAAGAGAGAGAGAGAGGGGGGGAGAGAGAAAGGGGGGGGAGAGGGAGAGGGGGAGAGGAGGGGGGAAGGGAGAGAGAGAGGAAGAGAGGGATGGATGGAGAGGGATGGAGAGGGAGGGAGAGAGAGGGAGGGAGGTAGAGAGGGGGAGGTAGAGGGAGAGAGATTTCTTTTTTTTCTTTTTTTTTCCTTTTATTTCGAGGATAATGGAATAAGCACTCATGTGCTTTTTTTTTTTTACATCTAGTCCCCGAGATGATGAGTGAGAGAGAAAGAGGGAGACAGAGAGACAGAGAGACAGAGACAGAGAGAGAGAGGGAGAAAAAGAGAGAGAGCTTTAAAAAAAAAAATTCTTTTACTTCGAGGATAATGGAATAAGCACTCATGTGCTTTTCTTTATTTTTCTTTACATCCAGTCCCAGAGAGAGAGAGAGAGAGAGAGAGAGAGAGAGAGAGAGAGAGAGAGAGAGGAGAGAGAGAGAGAGAGAGAGAGAGAGAGAGAAGAAAGAAAGAAAGAGAGAGAGAGAGAGAGAGGAGAGAGAGAAGAGAGAGAGAGAGAGAGAGAGAGAGAGAGAGAGAGAGAGAGCGACAGACAGACAGACAGACAGACAGGGAGACAAAGACAGACAGACAGACAGAGAGAGGGCGTTGAACGGATTGCGTGGGTGAAGAGACCCTGGTTTGTAAGGGTAATCGTTTAACTTTAACGCAGCCAGGTGGGGAATGTCACTTGGAGTATGCTCTGACCCCCTTTCCTTTCTTTCTTTGATAACTGAGAAAGAGAGAATCAAGCTACAGTGTTGCTTTGTTCGTTTGTTTCTCTCTTTTTTTTTCTTCTTTTGGTTTTGTTTTTTGTTTTTTGCTATTTTTTTTCCACGTAGATTTTTTTTGGGGGGAAGGTGGTCTTTTTGTTGGGGTATTTTTTTCTTTGGGGGGGGGGGGGGGTGCAGTTGGTGTTGTTGTTTTTTTTTTGGGGGGGCTTCTTTTATTTGTTGGTATTTTTTTTGGTTGTTGTTTGGGTTTTTTGGTTTTTTTTAAAAGGGGTTATTTCCCTTTTGCTTCTACTGCGTGAGAGTATGAGTATTGGGTTATTATTAAGATGTATCCCTACGGGTGGGGACTAGATGTAAAAAAAAAAAAAAAAGCACATGAGTGCTTTATTCATTATCCTCGAAATAAAAGAATTTGTCATTGTCATTGTCACCAGACTCATACGCTCGCACACTCCTTCTGGTCTATTTTCCTACTATATCCTACTTTTCAACAGCATCCTTCATCTCCCTCATCACCACCTAAGTGTGTGTGTGTGTGTGTGTGTGTGTGTGTGTGTGTGTGTGTGTGTGTGTGTGTGTGTGTGTGTGTGTGTGTGTGTGTGGTGTGTGTGTGTGTGTGTGTACATACATTTGAATATCTTATGTTATTTGAGGAAAGTTGCATGCGTGTAAATGATTTGAGTGCAAGCGCTTGGATTTGTTTGTTTTACAAGATTCAACACTATATAAATTCCATATATTATTATTACTATCATTATTATTATCATTATTATTATTGTTGTTATGCCTTCTTGGTCCATTCTTCTGCCCTTTTTCTCCCAGAAAGACTTAAAAAAATAACAATTTTCTCCCAATGCCGAAGTCGGATGTGCTGGGCCTGGCTTGTCAGGCGCTTAACGGCAGCGCGACGCATTTTCGCTCATAATACGGGTAACAATAGTTTCTGTCTGAGCGTTCGACGATGAAGAAGAAGAAGAAGAAGAAAATATTATGCTAGCAGTAGTAAGTACTCAGCATCTTAGCACAGAAAATTATCCATATTCTCGAAAAGAAAGAGTTAAACTATCAAGCAATAACACAAACTTTTAAAATTTGTTGTTTTCTTTGTGGGTTTTTTTAAGTATTCCTTTCGGTCTGGTTTTCTTGCTGTTGTACTATTGCTTTGCTTGTTTGTTTTTTAGTGGAGTTTGCTGGGGAGGGGGGGGGGGGGTTGGGGGCGTTGGATTTTTTTAAAGAATCATTTTTGATTTTCCTTCTGAAATGTGGTTGCAAAAAAAAAAAATCAGGATTTCTCATACTTGGAATTGTGTTGAAAAAATATATTGTTTCATTTATTTATCTATTTATTTATTTTCATTTATGTATTCTTTTATTTCGAGGATAATGGAATAAGCACTCATGTGCATTTTGCTTAGCCAGTCCTCGTGTGTATGCAGTTTTGTAAATTTTGTCATCCGTTCCCACCGGCACACAATGGCCTACTCTTCCGAAAACCGGAACGGGTTTTAACGTGTACACAAAATGTTCTGCGTGCGTTCGCACATACGGGACCTCAGTTTATAGTCTCATCCGAAGGACTTTTGGGGTGAGTGGAGTCGGCACTGATGTTAACTCCAGAGGAAAAATCCTCCTGAACGAGATTCGAACCCGGGTCAGCAGATCACGAATACATCACTCTAACCACCAGGCTATCCCGTCCCCATTCATAGGATCACATGCCTACGTACTGCCTAAGTACTTTTTAGTTTAATGTCTTCTGTGTCGCTTTCCCCAAGCTAACTTTAATTAAGCAGCATCGAGCGTGGTTACCAAGTGGATGGGTGACCCTTTGCGCGCCTTGGCTTCAGTACAGTTCCCCCAGTTCACCCAGCTGTAAATGGGTACCTGCCCTCTTTTAGGATCAGGGAAGGTAAAGCAGCGAGGGAGAGGAGATGGGCGCCGCCCTCAATATGCTGGCTCCCTTGAGAAGCTGAGGTCTCTGACATTTTGATTCTCAACGACCTCGTAGATTACGGGAACACCTGTACCCGTACCTTTAACCTTCTGTGTTAGTGCA
>CM054136.1:70115778-70128278 GCA_028751875.1 Rapana venosa | reverse complement strand
ACCCCCCCAAAACCCATTTACATCACCATGTACAAAACGGGGGTAGGCTTGCCTTCCCCAGGAAACCGGGCCCCTTTTCACACCTCTAATGGCGTCCGCCCCACGGACAGGGCCGTAGCCAGGGCGGCTTGCTTGGGCACACCCCGGTTTTAAATTTGGAGGTCACGTAGTTCTTGTATAGAGTGGAGTGGAAAAAAGGGGTTGGTGATTTTCACAGTTTTTTTAAGCATAAAAAAAGGGCCCCTGTGCACTTTTTTTTGGGGTTTGGGGACATAGAAAATACCAGGAAGGCACGAGAAAGTTGGAAATAACATCTAATGAGGTTCCCTTTGTATTCCTACACCCGTTGACCCCGGCTTGAAATAGTATTGCGGAAAAAAAAAGCTGCAGACGAAAAAGGATTTGGGGGGGTACGTGTTTGCTGAAAATTAAAAAATTTTAAAAACCTCCCCAACTTTTTTTCAAAATCCATGGATTTAGTCAGGGGCTAGTCTTTCAAAAAATTTTGGTTTTTATTTCTGTGGTCCCAAACTACGTCCCGGTAAAAATAAAAGGGTTTATATGAAAAACCCGAAGGAAAAAATTTAAATTTTTTAATCCTGGTGGTACCTTTGTAAACTTGGGGTGCACGCACACACCACCACACCCACAAAACACATTGGGCTATTTGCCGTCCCCTGGGCGTTTTGGGGGTTTTGTTTTTTGGTGGCCCGGGTGTGTGGGGTGGGGGTGGGGGGCGGGGGGTTTTTTTTTGGGTTTTTGGTCTTTTTTTTTAATCGGGCCGGGGTATTTGCCCTTCTCTCTGTGTCTCTGCCTTGTGTGTCTGTCTGTCTTCTGTTTTTCTCTGTCTCTGTCGTTTTTCTGTGTGTGTGTGTGTGTGTGTGTGTGTGTGTGTTTGTGGTTTGTGTGTGTGGTGTGGGCCAAAACACACCACACAAAGAGGAGGGGAAGAGAGAGAGGGGAGAGAGGAGGAGGAGGACGGGACGGGACAGCGGGACAGACAGACAGACACACACACAACACCCCCCCCAACCCCCCATACACACCCCCCACAACCACCATGGAGTGGGTAGTGGGTTGGTGGTGTTTGGGGGGGGAGGGGGGGAGTGTTTTGATGTTTTTTTTCTTTGTTGTGTGTGTCGGTCGTGTCGGGGTTGGGGTTTTGTCCCGGGGCGGGGTGTGTGTGTTTTGTGTTTTTTTGTGTGTGTGTGTGTGTTGTGCGGGTATTGGTTGTGTTGTGTTTTTTTGTTGGGGGATGGTTTGGGGTTGGTGGTGTGGTGATGGTGGTGGTGTTTTTTGGTTTGGGGGGTGGGGGAGTGTGTGTGTTTTGGGGGTGCCCGGTGTTGTGTGTGGTGTATGTGGGGTGTGTGTGGGGTTTTGTGTGTGAGTGTGGTTTTTGGGGTGTTGTGTGTGGTGTGTGTGTGTGTGTGGAGTGTGTGTAACCTTAACATTCAATAAGACCTAAACCTGTACATTAGCTTCCATTCTGAAATGGCCTTACTTTCACAATGAAGAAAAACCCCAGGGCCCGGCCTGTCACTTGACAAAAATTCTCATACCACGGACTTTTCCCCCCACCCCCCCCCCCAACCCCGTGGGGATGAGGGGGGGCCTATCAGCACACATAGAAATTCCCCCCCCTTCTAGAATTTGTGCCAGCAATTCCCTTTATTCTTCCCTTCTTTGTTTTTTTTTGCCTTTTTCCCTTTTTCTTCCAACCCATTTCGGGGCTATTTTTTTCCTTCTTAAACCCTTTTTCCCCTAGGGGGGTTTTTAACTTTCCAAAAAAGACTTCAAAGATAAAAATTTCTCCCCCCAAGGGGCCGCCGTGGGATGGGTTTGGGCCTGATTGTCAGGCGTTTAAAAGGGCAGCGTGCCATTTTCGCCTTATGACAGGCAACGGGGCCCTGCTGTCTAAAGCGTTCGGGGAAAAAAGAAAAAATGTGGTTTAATAAAGGGTTTTGGATTTTGTTTTTTTTCCCATGTTTTGCTTTTATGTTGGCTTTGTTATCCCTTGATACCTGGGGGGTGGCATGTTTTATTTTTAGCTTTTCTTGAAATTTAAACCCGCAAAAAGACAAAAAAGAATTGAAAGAAACGTTTTTAAAGACTGAAAAAAGTTTCCAGGTGTTTTGAGTTTCCCAAATTTTCCAAATTTCCCAAAATGAAGGAAGATGGCGGGAAAGGTTTAAAAAGGGAATTTTTCCCCTGCCAACAAAAAAACCCGTAAAGGTTCGGGGTTTCGATTTTCCCACCCTTTGCCCTTTTTTCCCCCTTTTGGGACAAAAAAATAAAAACTGAATGTAAAAAGCCCCTTTCCCGGAGGGAACTATAAACCGGGGCCCCCGTGTGCGAACGCATCCCAGAAAAATCTTGGGGCATTCTTTAAAATCCTGATCCGCCGGGTTCAAAAAGGTGGGCCCCATTGTGTGCCGGGGGGGAACGATGACAAAATTTTTTTTAAAAAACCCGCATACACACGCATTAAAAAAAAGTCATCTGAGGTTTTGATTTTTTGCTTTACAATTTTTTCAGCGCTTATAAATTCCATAAAAATCATTATTATTATTTTTTTTTATTTTTATTTAATTCCCCCCTTTTAAACCCCCCCTGGGCCCGGGGAAAATTTCAGACACAAAAATCAACTGTGGCATGAAAAGTTTTCCCCAAAAAATTTACGGCATGAATTTTGATAGAAAGGAAAAATAGTCAACTTTTTCATCAATTTTCATGCGCTTTAAATCTTAACGATAAATTTGCTGAGTTTTTATTTGGTCGTTTTGTGGAAGAGAAAAAATAATTACTAACTGGAACATGGATCTTTGGGTACCGATATTCTGAGGGAGGATATCATTCTCGAAATCAGAAAACTTTGGGGCCCCCCCAATTAAACAATGAAAAAAAATCTCCTATCGTTTTTCCCTGTTTTCATTGTTTACAAAGACCCCAGTGTTCAAACTCAAACATTTTTTAAAAATTTTTTTTTGTATATTTTTACCCCCCCTTTACAATAATAAATGATAAGTTTCAAAATTATTTGTCATTTTCTTCCTGTCCCCTTTCGAGCAGTGAAAGCCCCATAAAGGAAAGGGAATGCCCTTTTTAAAGGGGGGGGAAATTTTTGGAACTAAAAGCAGGGTCGAAAAAAATTGATCTCGGGGGAATATTGACAAAAACTTGTGGAAAGGGAAGCACAAAACTTGTTCAAAGAAATGTCCCTTTTTTGAATTCAGGGGTAGCTGTGGGTTTAACAACTTTAAAAAGAAGATTTTTTTTTTTATTTTCCCCCAAAAAAGGGACTCCCCAGTCCTGTATCATCTGCAGCTTCCAAACCCCCCCAAAATGCATGGCAGGGTCACTTTTTTAGGAAAACAAGCAATCCTTTTTGAACATCATTTCCAACTTTCTCGTGATACCTTGGGATTGCCTTTGTCCCCAATCCCAAAACCCAAGTAAAACCGTGCATTTTTTTTTTCCTTTCTTTTTTAAAAAAAATTTAAAAAAAAGTGTAGGGGGCCCTTTTTGGGAGTTCCCCCTCCCAGGGAGGAAAAATTTAAAACCAAAACCGGCACGTGACTAAGCTATAATATTTTGTCAATTTTGGCGCGAATTAAAGGGACTATCCAACCGGTAAATTTAAATCCGAAGGGGGAAAAAAAATGAATTTCCCCCCAAAAACGGGCCGGCAAGCAGCGCCCGGGCTCCCTTTGGTTTTGGGTCCCCCAAGGGGACCCTAACCTTTCTAAACTCCCCCGTGGGATTCTAACCCAAAAAAGGGGGGAGGACCCAAACCAAAGCAGGGGAAAAGGCAGAAAAATGGGAATGGCGGGGAGGAGAGCAGAGGGGGCAGGAACGGGACGGAAAAGGGGGGGGTTTCCCCCCAAGGGGAAAATAAAAAATAAAAAAGGGTTTTTTTTTAATTAAAGCCCCCAAAAAACCTTTTGGGGAAAATTAAAGAGAAACTTCCCAGTTTTTTTTTTATTCAAATGCACCCTTTAAAAAAAAACCCCTTTCCCGGGGGCATTTTAGGTTTTTAAGACGGGTTTTCCCCCGGGGGTTTTGGTGAAAAGGTTTTTGTTTTGGTTTTTTTTGGGGGGGGGGTTTTTAGGGGGGGAGGGGGGGTGGGTTTGTGGTGGGGGGGGGGGGGGGGGGGGGGGTGTGAGGTGCAATTTTTTTCGTGCGCATGTGGGGTTCTGTCTTTAATCTGATGTCCCCTTTTGGGGATTTAAAAAAAAGGTTTAGACGCACGCCCTGGGCATGTCCAAATCAAAAATTTAAAAATTTTTATTTCAGGGCTTGAAAACCAAACATTTGCTTTTTTTTTATAAACCCCTCTTTTTTAGGAACAGAAAACCAAATTTATCAATATTTTAACGACCCTTATTACCCAAAAACCCAAAGATAAAAAAACCCAACTCCCAAAAAGGGAAAAAAAGAAAAGGGGAAAAAAAGAAAAATCATACAACCACCCCCTCACAAAAGCCAGAAACCCCAAAATGAAAAAACTCATCAAAAACAAAAAAAGTGTGAAATTTTTTTTGGGGTGTGTGTGTGTGGTGTGGTTTTGGGTTTTTGGGGCTCTGTTTTGTGTGGTATGTGGTGTGTGTGTGTTGGGGTGTGTGTGTGTGTGTTGTGTGTGGTGTTGTGTGTGGTGTGTGTGTGGTGGGTGTGTGTGGTTTGAGATTTAGATTCCGATTCAGATTTAGTTCAGAAAAATTTTTTTGCCATTTTAAAACATTTTAACTTTTTTTGACCAACAAAAGCATCAATTATTAAATTTTCCTTGTGTTTTTTTGGGGTGAGGGAGGTGTTTTGTTTTGGTGTTTGTGGTTGTGTGTGGTTTTTGTGTGTGTGTGTGTGTGTGGGAAAGGGTGGAGGAGTAAATGAACCCGTCTGTGAATTTCTCTAAAGACGGGGCAATTTGGCTGGGGAGAAAAAAAATCCTTTTTAACCGGGGAAGTATCCTTTTCGGGAAATTGGTGGGCGATCATTTTATTTTATTGCTTTTTTTCTGGATTTGTCGCCCCTTTTCGAGAATCGCCTGTTGCTTGTGTGTGGTGGGTGTGTGTGGTGTGTGTGTGTCTGTCTGTTTTGTCCCGGCGTCTGTGTGTTAATTTTGTGGGGTTTTTTGGGCCCTTTATTTATGTGTGTATGTTTAGCAGTGGTGTGTGTTGTTAAAACTCTCTGTGTGTGTCCGTGTGTCTGTGTGTGTGAAATTTTTGTGCCGTTGTGGGGGGGGGGGGGGAGTGTGGGGGCCGTGGGTGTTTGGGAAAGGGAAGGGGAGGGGGGGCTGTCCCAAAATTTTTCTAAAGACGTAGAAATTGGTGGTGGGGTGGTTTTGGGGGGGGGGGGGGGGGGATTGTTTTCCAGGGGAAAAAAGTATGTCTTTCCCCCAAAATTTTTTGGGCCCCTTTGGGTTTTTTGCTAAATTTCCAGAATTTTTTGCCCCTTTTGAATACCGCCCGTCCCCCTGCCCCGTTGCTGTCCCGGGTTGGGGGGTGTGGGTGTTTTTTGTGTTTGTGTGTCTGTTTCTGGTTTTTTGTGGTGTGTGGTCACGGGCATTAAGGGTGAAGGGGGGGGTAGTGATTCTGGGCTTAAAATTTTTTAGAGACGTGGAAAAAGGGTTTTATTGTTTCATTTTAAAAGGTTTCTCACAATTTATTTTTTGCCTTTCCCCTTTTTTTTCTTTTTTATTTTGGGGTTTGTTTTTTTTTTTTGTTTTGTTTTGTTTGGGGTGCGTGGGGTTTTTTTTCCCCAAATTGGGGTTTTCTTTTTTCCCCTGTTTCCCCCTGGTTTTTGAATTTTACCCCCAAATTTTAAAATGTGTTTTTTTTGTGTTTTGGGGTTTTGTGTGTGGGGTTGGGGTTTTTGTGCCGGTGTGTGGGGTTTTGTGTGTGTGTGTGTTTTTTTTTATGTGTGGGGTTTTTAGGTTTTTGTTGTGAAGTTTTGGGTGTGTTGTTGGTTTTTCCCCTGAAAGGAAAATGTGTTTTTGCGGGTAAATTTTGTGTGTGTGGGGAGTTTTTGGTGTGTGTGTGTGTGTTTTGTGTAAATGTGGTGTTGCATGGGGTGTGGGGTTGTAATGTTTGGGGTTTTTGTGGTGAGTTTGTGTGTTTTAGAATGTTTTGTGTTGGTTTGTATTTTTTTTTTTAAAATTTTTTTTTTAAAATTTTTTCCCCTTTTTTTAGTCCTTTTTTTTGGTTAAAGGTAAAATTTGTTTTTTTGTGTCCCGGTGTTGGTTTTTGTAAATTTTTGGGCCATCCTGAGGTGGGTTAGGAAAAATTGGGAAAAGGGTTTTTCCGGGGGGAGAGTTTTGGTTTTCTGGAACCCGGGTGTTTTGTTAAGGGTTTGGGGGATTCCCCAAATTTAATTTTTTTAAAAAAAACCCCCAACAAATTTAATGTCCATTCTTTTATATTTAAGGGTTTAATTTTTTAAGGGTTTGTTTTTTTTTTGTCCCCGTGTGGGGAGGTTTGGGGCCTTTTGTTAATTGGGGTTAAGGAAAGGGTTTTGGAAAGGGGAAAGGGGTTTTAACGTGTGGGGGGCCAAGATTTTCTCAAAGGGGCCGCAAACGGGGCCCCCCCTTTCGTCACATCCCCGAGGGGACCCTTTTTGGGGGAAGGGGGGTGGGTTGGGACAAATGTAAACCCCCCAAGGGGGGTATCAAACCCGGGGGAACAGGAATGAACCCCCCCGGGGTTTGTGGTTACCTGGAAACCAAAAAAGGAAATTGGTTAGGGAAAAAAGGGGGTTTATTATGGAAAATTTGTCCCCCTGGTGGGGCCCTCCGGGTTTTCAAAGGGGTTTGAAATTGTTTTTGGGGAAGGGGGTGGGGGGTTTGGGTAAAAAAAAGGATGGGGGGGGGGTCCTTTTAATATGGTGTGGGGGGAAAGGGGGTGAGCCCTTTTTTGGGAAAGGAATTGGGGGGGGGGGGGGGGGAAATTTTCCTGTCTTGAAATTTTCCCAAAAACCCCAAAAGGAGGGCCGGTAATTTACAAACTGGGGAAAAAGGGGGAATTTTTCAAAGCCGGGCCCAAAAGGCAACCCAAAACCCGGCCCCCCCTGGTGTTTGGTGGGGGGGGTGTGGAATTTAGTATGTTTGGGTTAGTGGTTGTGGAAAATTTGGTGGAAAAGGGTTGGGAAAAAATTTTTATTGGGGAATTTTTTGTTGGGAAAAGGTGTGTTGGGTTTTGTTGTGGGCTTTGTCCCTGCCGGGGGAGTTTGTTGGGTCCTTTTCTTTGCGGGTTGGGGGAGGGGGGGGGTTTTGGGGGGGGGGGGGGGTTCGTTTTTTGTGAAAAAAACGTTGTTTTTGCGGCGCCAGTTGGGCGTGGGGTTGGGGGGTTTGGGTCGGCGGGGATGGGGGGGGGGGGGGGCGGGTGGGGTTTTGGGGGATTTTTTTTGGGTTTTTTGGGTTTTGGGGTTTTGGGTTTTTCGGGTAAAAAAAAAAACCGGTTTTTTACCAAAACAACGCCTTGGTTTTTCCCCCTTGTGGGTTTATTGTAAAGTGATTGTTGCCCCCGTCTCTGCCGTCCAGTGTGTTAGTGTGTGTATGGGGGGTTGTGGTGTGTTGGGGTTTAAAAGTTTTTTGTGGTTTAAATGGTTTTTGGGGGGTTGTGGAATGGGGTGTGTATGGGGTGTGTGGTAAGTGGTGTGTGTGTTGTAGGTTTTTTTTGTGGAAGTGTGGGGGTAGAGTGGTGGTGTTGTATGTGGGGGGTGAGGGGGGTGGTGTGGGCTGTGTGTTTTTTTTGTGCTGGGGGTGTGGGTGAAGTTGTGTGTGAGGTTGTAGTTTTTTTGTTGTTTTTGAGTGTTGATTGTGTTGATTTTAATTTTTTTAATTTTTTTTTTTCGGGTTTTTTATTGCGCAAAATTTTTATTTTTTGTGTGAAAAAAATTAAAAACAGGTTTGCCCATAAGGGGAAAAACAGGTTCCGGGTTGTGGTTTGGGGCCCCGGGAGGTGGGCAAAAGCCTGCGGGGGGGGGGGGGTGGGGGGTTGGGGGGGGGGGGGGGTTTTTTTTGGTTGGTGTTTGTGTTTTTAAAACCCCCCGTGTGGCGTTTTGTAAAAATTTTTTTTTTCAAGATTTCCCCCCGGGAAAATTCCATCTTTGAAAAGGGAAAAGTTTAAGTGGGGAAGATGTTCGGCTCGTTGAAGGGTGGTTTAATAGAAGAAGGATTTTGAAAATATTTTTGGAGTTGAGAGGAGGGGGAGGAAAGAGAGAGGGAAGGGAGGGGAAAAAAGGCGGAAAAACAGAAAACAGAAAAACAGAAAAAAGGAAAAAGACGTGGAGGGGAGGAGGAAGGAGCAGAAAACAGGAGAGGGGTTTGAGAGGGGGGGAAGGGGGGTGGAGGGGGGGAGGGAAAAGAAAAAAAGAGAGAGAAAAGGTGGGAAGAATAGGAGAGAGGAGAGAGTAGAAAAGAGAATAAATTTTTTGGTTTTTGCAAAATTTGAAAGAAGTTGAAAAAAGCAAAAAATTAATTTAAAAAAATAATTAAAAAAAATTCCAAAAATTAAAAAAATTAAAAATTGCCCAAAAATTTTTCTTAAAATTTTTTACGGCAAAATAGTTTTTTAAAAAAAATTTTAAAACAAATCCCTTTTTTTTGGGGGGAAAAAAAACCCTTTATGGGTTTTTATTTCACCAGGGGGATTTGAAACTTTCTACGCCCCCCGGAAAAGGAAAAGAAAGGGGAAAGGAAACGGGCGCAAGATGGGGGGCTTTTTTTTGGGTTGGCAAACAGGAAACCCCTCGGGGTTTAAACCAAGGGCTCATTCCAAAGTTCCTTTTTGGGAGAAGGGTGGAAACCGGGGTCCTTGGGGGGGTGATGTTTAAAAAAAAAAAATTCCCCCCCCCCAAAAAGGGGGAAATAAAAAACCCCTTTTGGGGGGGGGGAAAAGGGGAATTCCAAAAAACTCGGGGGTAATAAAAAAATCCCCCGAAAAATTTCGAAGCCCCCAATGGTTTTTTTTGAAACCACCAAAAAACAAATTGGTTTTTTTTTTTTTTTTGGGGGGTGAACCCCACTTTTTTTGGATTTTCCCCAAGGCTCCCCAGGGCGGCAAATTGCAAAAGGGGCCCGGGTGGTTCCCCACCAAACTTTTGGGGCCCGCAAAAAAGGGTACCTTAAAAACCAAATTTTTAATCATTAAAAGTTTTCCACTTCCTTTTACCCCTTACCTTCCATTTCCCCAAAAATTTGCCCCCCTTTTCCTTTTTCCCCCGCATTACAACCCCTGGTCCCCTTTTCCCTTTGGGCCCGGGCCCCGGCTTGAATTGGGCATTAAATTCTTTGCTAGGGTGACTGTCCAGAAAAGTCATTTGGGAGAAAATTTGACCATTCAAAATGTGCTGCGAAAAATTTATTTATAGAAACCCCAAAAAGACAAATCCCTGTCAACACCCCCCGTTCTCCCCTAACCCCATGGTTTCCTATTTTGCACGTATTCAGTAAAAAATCCGGGCCCCTTCGGATGAGATATGAAAGAGGCCCCCGTGGCGAAAAGCTCGAGGAAAATCTTCCGTAACGGTTAAAATCATGGGTTTCCCCCTTTTCGAAGAGTAGGCCATTTTTGTGTCGGGGGAACAGGTGAAGAATTTAAAACAAAAAACCCCCGCTACACAGGGGATTGGGTGTGGAAAAAAAGCAATTGGTGCGTATTCCTTTTTTCCTTTTATAAAAAGAAAAAAAATATTATCCTGATATAAAAGAAAAGAATATAAAAATTTATAAAATATAAATTTTATATTTATAAATTATATATTATAAAAATATTTTTTATATATAAAACTTGTCCCTAAAGGGTTTTTTTCCAATTTGTTATGGGATGGGTTTTTGCTATTTGTACCCACAAACAATTTTAATTTAAGTTCTGATTCACGTCCCCTTTCAAAAAAACCTCGAACCAAACCCCCAATTTTTGGGCCCGCGGGGCCTTTTTAAATTTGCCCTTTTTTGTTTGGAAAGCTTTGCCTCAGGATTTCGCCCAAACTTTTTCTCTTAGCCCTTTTTTCATTCGAATTCAGTTTGAAGACGGATCTTTTTTAAATTCTTTCTAAAGTTTCCGTGTGGTTGTGTGTGTGTTGGGGGGGGGGGGGGGAGTGTGGTGAGTGGTTTGTGTTGGGGTAAAGTTTGTGGTGTAATTTAAAAAGGGATTTAGTGTTATTATGGGTTTGTTAAAAGTTTTGTGTTTCCCTTATTTATTTGTTGTTTGAAAACAAAGTTTTTTGTTAGGGGTTTTTTTTTAAAAAAATTTCCAATTTTTTTTTTACTAATGTAGAGTGGTATTTTTTTTTTATTTTTTTGAGTGTACTGCTTTTTTTCACCTTTTTGTTTATGAAAAAAGCGGCCATTGTTTCTTTTTTCCCTTTTTAAAATATGGGAATACATATAAAAAAAAAAAAGTCCATAAATTTTTATTATTATATTTCCAAATATTATTTTTTAGTATTATTTTATTTAAAAAAGCGACTAACATAGCAAGAAAAAGAAACAAAAAATCGAGGAGAGAGAGAGAGGGGAGCACACCCACCCAACCCAAACACACCAACAACGAAAGACAAAAAGAACAAAGAACCCCGGGGATTGATTGATTGATTGTAAACTTTTTTAACCCCCAAGGGGCAGATAAATTTTAATTAAACATTAAAATTTTTAAATTTCCCTGGCCCTTTAGAGACAAAAAGGGAGAGGAGGGCCACCAAAAGAGAGACGCAGACCAGAGCAGATGATTTTAAAAAGTGGCCCAGCCCCTTTTAAAAAAAAAAAAGGGGGAATGTGAAAAAATGGGATTTCATAAAAAACAGGAAAATTTATCTTTCCCGAAGTTGGGACGTTACTTTACGAAGTGACCAATCTCTAAGGTTTTAAAGCCTTTTCAAAATAAAGGAGGCCCCGGTTATGTAAACTTCGGATTTGTAAGGGACATCAAAAAAATTTAATTTTAAAACCCCAAACATGGTTTCCTATTTAAAATTTTGGTTGAATAAAAAATTTTTTAAAATTTAAAGGCATTTAATTGTTGGAACATAGAAAAAGTGTATTCTCTTTTGTGACACATTGCATAATGGCCCTTAAAAAAAATCATGAAATTATATGTTTTTGTATTTAAACGGAAAATTCAGATCGTAAAACCCCGGTTTAAAAATTTTTTTTTTGATATGTTTCAGTTACGATTTACGCTGTTGTTTAAAAAGCATTTTAAGTCAAAGGGCCCTTACAAATATGTTCAAAAAAACCAAACCTTTGGCTTTTTTCAATGGGAAAGGTTTTCCAGTATTTTTCCACCCCGGGAGTCAAATTTAAACGTTTCCCAAAAACTTTAAAAAGATAACAAAAACTCCCCCCAACCTTTTATTTCCCAAACCCCACTCTCCAAAACCCCCCTTTTATTTTAAAAAGAAACCGCACAAAATTTTAAACCCCCCCAAAAAGTCTTTCCCCCTTGCATCTAAATTATCAAAACCATATTAAAAGCCCTTTTGTGGTTTGTCTTCGTTTCCATTTGAGCAACTTAAAAACCAATAAAGAAAAAAAAGTTAACCCGCAGAAATTTTTTACAAAGGATATCTGTTGTTTCCCCCCATAGAGGGTATATTTGGGGGTTGTCCCAAAACTCCTAATTTTTCTTTATTGCAAACAAATTGAAGGGCCCCCTTCCCCAGTGAACTGCTTTCTTTTTTCCAAAACCCCCCCAAATTTGACCCCCTACTGAAGAATGGTTGAACCGGGGATTTTTATAGCTTCAAAGAACCGCCCAAAAGAAATGTTTTTAATTTTATACAACCCTTTTAAGGGAAATATAAAAGTAATTTTTTTGCCCTACTTTTAAAGGTCCCTTCAAACGGCAGAGAAAAGGAGAGAAGAGGGGAGAGAAGGAGAAGGGAGGGGGGGAAGGAAGAGAGAAGATTAAAAGAGAGAGGAGAGAGAGAGAGAAGGAAAAAGAGAGAGAGACATCAGACAGATAACCCGAGAGAGACAGAGAAGACAAGGGGCAAAAGAGAAAGGGGGAAAGATGCATTAAACCCGGGGCAAAAAGCCTTTTTTTAAACACCCAATTGGAAAAAAAAAGGGACACCCGTTCCCCGAAAAGAAAAAAAACCCCCCCCCGTGAAAAAAAAATTAAAAGGAAAGGGGAAAAAAATGAGAAACCTTTCCCAAATGAATTAAGAATTTCCCCAAAATCCCTGAATAAAATTTTCCTTTTCCCTTTAAGAGCAATTTTTTCCCCCCTTTTGTTTCCTCCCCCCCCTTTCCCCCTCCCCCCCCCCCCTTCCCGTTTTTCCCCTAATTGTTCCTCGTTTTTATATTCTATTTCTCAAGAGGAGGGAGAGAGGGGGCCCATTACAAAGACAATTTCCCAAAATTTTATTGTAAAAGCTGTTAAAAAAAAACCCCTTTACAAGGGGAAAAGTGGGGGGGACTGGGCACAAAAGTTTTTTTTCAGAAATACAGAGGTATCATTTTACAGCCCATATGGTCGACATGGGTGGCTTTTAAAGACATGGTT
>CM054136.1:70108278-70113278 GCA_028751875.1 Rapana venosa | reverse complement strand
TGTATTTATTTATTTTATTGTATTTATTTATTCTTTTATATCGAAGATAATGGAATAAGCACTTTGTGCTTTTTTACATCCAGTCCCCGTGTGTATGCGGTTTTGTCATCCGTTCCCACCGACACACAATGGCCTACTCACGAAAAGCGGAACAGGATTTCACGTGTGCGCAAGATGTTCTGCGTGCGTTCGCACACGGGGCCTCAGTTTATAGTCTCATCCGAAAGAAAGAGAGAGAGAGGGAGAGAGAGATGGGGGAGAGGAAGAGAGGGGGAGGAAGAGAGAGAGGGAGAGGGAGAGAAGAGAGAGAGTGAGAGAGAGAGAGGGGGAGAGAAAAAAGAGAGAGAGAGTGGGGAGAGAGAGAGAAAGGAGAGAGAGAGAGTGAGAGGAGAAAGAGAGAGAGAGTGAGGAGGAAGGGGAGGGATAGAGGGAGGGGGAGAGAGAGATGGAGAGAGAAAGAGAGAGGGGGGAGAGAGATGGAGGGGGATAGAGAGGGAAGGAGAGAATGAGAGAGAGGAGAGAGGGAGAGAAAGAGAAAGGGACAGGAAAAGAGAAAGAAAGAGAGAGAGTGAGTGAGAGAGAGAGTGAGTGAGAGAGAGAGAGAGAGAGTGAGAGAGAGAGAGAGAGAGAGAGAGAGAGAGCGAGCGAGAAATAGTCTACTGTCTCTAAGTTTCCCAATCCCAGCTTCTCCGGTCTCCGCTGCCCTATCTCTCTTCCTCTCTCTGCCTAGCCTCCATCTGTCTGTCTGTCTGTCTGTCTGTCTCTTTGTCTGTTTATCCGTCTGTCTGTCTCTGTCTGTCTGTCTCTGTCTGTCTGTCTCTGTCTCTGTCTCTATTTCTCTTAATATCTCTCTATCTCTCTCTTTCTCTTTCAGAAAATAAAAATTTCGTTTGTTTCTCTCTCTCGCTGATAGATTATTTCATATATGCATATGTGTATATATATATATATATATATATTTATATATATATATATATAGATAGATATATATATATATATATAACACTTACATGGGGGACGGGATAGCCTAGTGGTCAGAACATTGCGCTCGCAATCTGACGACCCGGGTTCCCTTCCCGTTCAAGGGGATTATTTTCCCCTGGACTTAACATCAATGCAGACTCCACTCTCCCCCAAAAGTCCTTCGGATGAGACTATAACAAGCCCCGTGTTTGCAAAGCACGCAAAACATCTCGCGCAACCCCAAAATCCTTTTACGCTTTTGAAAGAGAGGCCCGAAGGGTATAGAACAGAACGGGAAATAAAAGAAGAATTTTGACTGGGCCAGGGGGGGGCCCTGGATGTAGAAACTTGCTCCAGGTTGAGAAGGCAAGGGGCGAAAGGGGGACAGAAAAGAGGGTAGGGGACCTAAAGTTTCAACCCAAGGCCCCAGCGAAAAAGGGACCCCCGTTTTTGAAGAAAAAGGGGGGGTTTCAGCCCCTTCGAGAGCGCCACAAATCATAAAGGGGATGGCCCAGAGTATTGCGGGGACCTTTTCAACAAAAGGAAGGGGGACCCAAACAAATTTTCAGAGAAAGATCCCAGAAAACCCAGCCCGGGAAAGCAAAAAGGTGTGGGGGAAGAGGTAAAAGAAGCAGAAAGCCCCCTGAAGGAGGAAGTCCCCAAGGGTTTAAACAACATCCCGGTGAGCTCATCAAAAAGGGGCCCCAGGGGATGATGGGGCAAAAATCATCTGAAACGCATCGGGACCGAAAAAGAGGGGCCCTTTGAACAGTGGACCCAATCCATAATATTTCCCATTTCCCAAAGAAGGGAGCCCTTTGAAGAATTGGCCAAAAAATTTTAAAGAAAAATCAGTTTTATAACCCTTTCCAACCCAAAGTTATGTACTTTTTTCCCTTTAAAAAGACTGAAACCAAAGGGGAAAAAATTCCTATCAAAAAAAAGAACAGGCGGGGATTAGACCGGGTCGAAGCATTTTTCGAAAAGATTTCAACATCAGAATGCCAAGAGAAGAAATTTTCCAAAACATCAGCCAGTTACAAAAAACTTCATTGATTTTCAAGGGCCCTTCAAATCGGTGTGGCAAAAAGCTTTGTGGAAAAGTCATGGGGGACTATAGTTTGGGCGAGGCCCTGATTAAGTAAAATCCAGGCGCTTATGACAGCCCCCCACATTTGCATTTCCCAGGGGTTTGGAGAAATCGGGGGGGTTTTTTCCCGGTTTCAGTTGGGGGTTGAAGGGAGCCCGCTACCCCCCGTTTTTAAAAAAGTTTTCCCTGGGGGAAATCAGGGGGGCCCCCCTTGACTTCAAGCCCCCAATCCCCAATAGGGGGAAGGCCAGTTTTGCAATCTTCGATTCGCAGACGAATAATTTGGGATCCCCCCCCATGGGCGCAGGAAGGGGAAAAAAACTCCAGGATCTCACCACCAACGGGAAAACATACCCAATCCCCACGGTTTTGGAGTCGAAAAAAAAGAGAAGTTTTTGTAAAACAGTCCCAAACCCCCGCCCACCCCCACCGATAAGGGATAAAGTGGCGAGAAAGAGGAGGTTAAAAAACTTTCAAGTCCCTTGGGAAAGCATTTCCTCACCAAAGAAGGCACGAGCACACAAGAGGGGGGATCGCTTGCTGGGCACTTTCATAAACTACTGGCAAAAGTGGGGGAAAAAAAAACCACAACATAGAAACCCACCTAAGGTCAGCTCTAAAAGGAAATCGTCAAAACCATTGCCTTTTTAAGCTGTGAAGGGGGGCCCCACTTACTCCCGGTTTTAAAAAACGTCGATTAAAGTTTTTGGGGAAAAAGTCCCTCAGGCGGACCTAAAACATCACCTCCAGAGCCCGAAAAAACCAAGATACGTTTTGGCAGAAAGTCGAGGCACGGGGCTGGCAAACAAGAACTTTTTGTAGAAACCGTCTAAACGGAGGAAAGGAAGGGGTTTGGGCCCACAAAAAAAGGAAAAAACAGCCTGTCAAAGCCCGCCCTGCAGGGAAGGGTGGAAGGAAAACAAGGAGGCAGGGAGGGACCACGAAAAAGTGGATACCAACATCAAGGAGTGGCCGGGCCCTTTCCCTTTTCCCCAACCCTCCAGAAAAGGGGGAAAATTTGGGGGCCCCCTTGGGCAGGTCTGCGGGTCCCCCAACGGTTGCCCGAAAAAAGGGATGGGAAGGAAGGGAAAGGGCCCAAATTGTGTGCGGGGGGAAACAGAGACAAAATTTGAAAAACCCGCTTTTTACAGGGGGGGAATGGATGAAAAAAAAAAAAAAAAAAAGGCATATAGGTGTTTATTCCATTACCCTTTTGAAAAAAAAGAATGAGATAAAATAAAAATTAAAATAAATAAAAGAGAGGGGGAGAGTGGGAGAGGAGAGAAAG
Organism: Rapana venosa; assembly: GCA_028751875.1. Taxonomy (NCBI): domain Eukaryota; kingdom Metazoa; phylum Mollusca; class Gastropoda; order Neogastropoda; family Muricidae; genus Rapana; species Rapana venosa. The sequence goes on along the minus strand of CM054136.1, from coordinate 70,109,937 downwards.
GAAAAGGGGGGGAAAATGGGGGGGGGGGATGGGGGGGGGAGGGGAGGGGGAGAGAGGGGAGAGGGGGAAGGATTGGAGTTTTGGGGGGAAGAGGGGAGGAGAGGAGAGGGGCCTCAGCCTTTCCCCGTCTCCCCCTATTTTTACCCCCTCCCTGTCCTCCCCTGGTCTGTCGGGAGGTGGGGGTCTGTTGTATATCTTGGCGTGTTCGGGTTTAAGTCTGTCGGGGGGAGGGGGGGGGTTGGGGGGGGGGCGGGAAGTCAGGGGGGGGGGCCCCCGGGGGGTCGGGGGTTTTTTTTTTCCCCCCTTTCTTCCGGGGGGGGGTCCGGGTCGGGGGGGGTTGTTTTTTTTTCCGGGGGGGTTTTTTTCCCCCTTCCAATTCCCCGGGGGGGGAAAAAAAACGGGGGAAAGGGGGGGGGAGGGGGCCACCGGTAAAAGGCCGTCAGTCTCCTCAGCTTGTTTTTTTTTTTTTTTTTTTGTTTTTGGGTTTATTTTTCCCTTCTCTCCCCAAAAATTTGAAAAAAAGCAAAAAATAACAAAAAAAAAAAAAAAAAGGGGGGGGTTTGGGGGCCTGGGGGGGGGGAAAAACCCCCCCCAAAAAGGGGGGGGCCCTCCCCCTCCCCCTTTTCTTTTCCCCCTCCTCCCCCCTCTCTCTTTTCCCTCCCCCCTCTCTTTTTCCCTATTCCTTTCTTTCCCTCCCCCTCTCTCCCTCTTTCCCTCTCTTTTTTCTCCCCCCTTCCTCCTCTCTTTTCCCCCTCTTCGCCCCCCCCCTTTTCTCTCTCTCTCTCTCTTCCTTCTTTTTCTCTCCCTTCCCCCCTTCTTTTCGGGGGCCCGAAAGGGGAAAAAAGGGGGAAAAAAAAAAAAAAAAAAAAAAGGGGGGGGGGGGAAAAGGGGGAGAAAAGAGGGAAAAAGAGGGGGGAGGGGAAGGAGGGGGGAGGAGGAGAAAAGGGGGAGGGGGGAGGGGGGAAAAAAGGGGGGGGGGGGGTTTTTTTTTTTGGGGGGGGGGGGGGGGAAAAAAAAGGGGGGGTTTTTAAAAAAGGGGGGGGGGGGGGGGGGGAAAAAGGGGGGTTTTTTTTTTTTCCCTTTTTCTTTTTTTTTTTTTTTTTTTTTTTTTGGGGGGGGCCCCCCCCCCCCCCCCCCCCCGGGGGGGGGGGGGGGGGTTGGGGTTTTTTTTTTTTCTTTTTTGGGGGGGGGGGGTTTTTTTTTTTGGGGGGGGGTTTTTGTTTTGGGGTTTTTTTTTTTTTTCCCCCCCCTTTTTTTCTTTTTTTTTTTAAAAAATTTTTTTTTTTGGGTTTTTGGGGGGGCCCCCTTTTTGTTTGTTTTTTTTTTTCCTTTTACCCCCCCCGGGGGGGGGTTTTTTTTTTCCCCCCCCCTTTTTAAATTTTTTTTTCCTTTTTTCTTTTTTTCCCCCTTTTTCTTTATTTTTTTCCCCCTTTTTTTTAAAAATTTTTTTTTTTTTTTTTTTTTTTTTTTTTTTTTTTTTTCCCCCCCTTTTTTTCCCCCCCTTTTTTTTTTTTTTTTGGGGCCCCCCGGGGGAAAAAAAAAAAAAATTGGGGGAAAAAGGGGGGGAAAAAAGGGGGGGGGGGGGGGAGGCCCAAAGGGAAAAAGGGGGGAAAAGGGGAAAAAGGAGGGGGGATTTAACCAAGGGGGGGAAAAAAGGGG
>CM054136.1:70095778-70103278 GCA_028751875.1 Rapana venosa | reverse complement strand
CGCACGCCCCGCAGCAAGACGCCCCAAACACACCACCACACCCCACCCCACACACACACAAGTTAGGAGCTTTTCTAGGTTTCCCATGGGCGTTTTCAATTTTGGTTTTCACTTCCCCGTTGGTTTTGTATCTTTTGCAATTGTTCGTCGAAGCTAGACAGAACCCACTTTATTGTCGTATTTAAACGAAAACGCGTTGGCTGCCCTTAAGCACCTGACAAATCGGGCCCCCCATCCCACTTCGGATGGGAGAGAATGGGTTTTTATCAATCTTTTGGGTGCCAAAAAGGCAGGGGAATGGGCCCAGAAGGAGAAAATAGGACAAGGAAAGGGAAAAAAAGACGGCCCGAAACAAAGACATGGTAGAAAAGAGGGGAAATTGTAGGGATACTAAAAAAAATTTGTGAAAGGGGTCTTATTGCCATCCCCGTATTTTTTTTTTTTTTCAAAGGGCTTAGTTATGGGCCACGTTTTCCCCGCTTTCATAAATTTGAACATGTCAGGGAAAAAAACGAAACAGTTGTCTTTTAAGCTTGATGGCGTGTTCTTGTCGTTTTCCCGTGAGAGGGCTTTCGTTTGGCCATTTTAGCTTCAGTCTAGGGCCCGTCCTGGAAAAAACCCCAAAAAAACCCTTAGGTTTTTATCCCTTTATTTATACTGTATTAGATAGATAAAATAGATAGTAGTATTGTAAAGTACATTATTTTTATAATCATTATATTAAAATATGTGGGGTGGGGGGGGGAAAGAGAGAGAAGGGGAGAAAAAGAGAGAGGGGAGGGGAGAAAAGAGAGAGGAGAGAGGAGAAAAGAGAGAGAGAGAGAGAGGAAAGAGAGAAGAGAGAGGGGAGAGAGGAGAGAGAAAAGCAACGTGCCAAAAAACAAAAATGCACAAACCCACAAACACATTTTCTTTCCCCTTTTTTCTTCCCCTTTCTCCCCTTCTCTTTTTCTCTTCTCTTTTCCCCTCTTCTTCTCTCTCCCTTCTTTTTCTTCCCCTTTTTCTCCCTCTCTTCCCTTTTTCTCTTTTCTCTCTCTCTCTTTCTCTTCTCTCTCCTTTCTCTCTCTCTCCTCTCTCTTCTCTCTCTTCTTCTCCATGAACAAATAGATAGTTTCAGGCAGAGAGGGGAGAATAGTGAGGACCAAGGGATAATTTTGAGAGCGTGGTGTTTAATTTTTATTCCCCCCGCCCATTTCGGAATGTTGGTGTCATTCAAAATAGCCGATTTCCCAAAATAAAGGAAAAAGTTTTATAGAAAAAATGGAAATCTTCCCCTTTTTTTGTCTCTCTGTTCTCTGGGCTCTGTCTGATTTCTCTCCCTGGGCTGTTCTCTTTTTTCTCTTTTTGTCTGTTCTCTCTCTGTCCCCTCTGTCTTATTGTTTTGGTGTTCTCTTTCTGTTTTTTGTGTGTGTGTTCTTTTCTTCAAACCATAAAAACGCACCAATCCGCCGCAGCAAAACACAAAAACATAAACACAAGCAACCCCCCAAAAAGGGCAAAAACACAATTTAAACATCAAAACCTCCCAAACACAAAAACACATTAAAGCAGCACGATCACCAACACAAACACAAACAACAAAAACGGCGCGCGCACACACACACACACAAACCCCCAAAACACTTTACACACACTAAACTACACAAACACAAGCAAGCACAGCGGCAGCCACCCAAAAACACAACACAAACAACACACCAAAACACACACACACACACAACACCCCACACAAACAAAACCCCAAAAAAAAACCTCCCCACCACACACAAAAAAACATTTTACCACAAACAAACCGAAAAACCTAAAATTTCACAAAAAAAAACAAACACAAACACACACACACAACCCCCACACACACAACAACACCACACCACACAGAGGCTTGGATGAAAAAGAATAAAAAAAATATCCAAAATTCGCTGCCCTATTTCGGGAAAAACACAGATTGAAAAGATGGAATTGGATTGGAAAGGTTAGAAAAGGTTTAAAAAAAAAACTTTTTGAGCGGTTTGTTTTGACCCCCATAGTTGTATAAAACCACAAGAAAAATGTTGGGCGGGGGGAAAAAACTTAAATTTTAAAAAAAAAAAGGGTTTTAAAAGTATTTAAAAGTTTTTTTTTTTTTCCTTTTTTAAAAATAAACATTTATTTCGCAAGGAAAGGGATTACAAAGTTTGGCTAAAAAATTTTTTTTAAAAAAAAATTAACAAAAAAATCTGATAGATAGATAGATTGAAGGAAAGGGAGGGGAAAGGGGGCGGAGGCAGGCAGAAGGCAGGAAAACAGACAGACAGAAGCGACAGGGACGGGTGTAAGGTAATCGGAATTTTTTAACAGGGAAAAAAAAAAAATTTTCTTTGGGCTGAATTTAAAACAAATTTTAAAATTTTTGAAGAAGGAAAAAACAACCCGATTTTTGAATGATTTTTTGAGAGCAAAAAAAAAAAAAAAGGGAAGACTGAAAAACTCAAACGTTGACGGGACAAATTTTGTTTTATCAAAAAGGGCCTTTTTAAAGGGTAAAGATGGCCCAAATTTACCCGGGGGTTGTGATGAAATTTAAAAAAAAAAATAACACAGCATTGTAATATCCGCCTACCCCGTGGGGGGTTTCTGGGGGCTGTCAGTTTAAAATAACTTTTCCCCTTTTTGGAAAATTTTGTGTAGGAAATTCCCCCTTTTTTATATATTCTCTTTTTTTTTTGCCCCGCTTTTTCTTTTGTATTTTCTTGTTCATTTTTGCCTTTTGGTCCATTTTTTTTGCCTTTCTTTTTTTAGAAAGACTTATAAAAAAAAAAATTTCCCCCCCGCCCAAAACGAAAGCGCTGGGCTGATTTGTCAGGGCTTAAAGGAGCGCAAAAGCATTTTCGTTATTTTGACAGACAAAAGTAGTTCTGTGTGAGTTTTTTTTCGACGAAGAAGAAAGGGGAAAATTTAGCTGACATTATTTTTTTTTCTTAAATGGGGTTGGGCGATTTTTTTGGTCCCTTTTGTCTTCCAGATTTCCTTATGTTAGGGAACGCTGAAAATATACCTGACTTATTCCCCAAAACCCCAAGCGGGGGGCCTTCATAGGGGCCCAAACGGTGCATACGCAAAAAAAATCATCTTGGTGAACCTCGGGGGGCTCTAGCCGGGGGGAACGAAAAAAAAACACAAACTGGCCAAAAAAAAAATTTAGGGAAAAACATGTTCTTTCATGTATTTTAATAAGTCGAAAGTTTTTTTAGGGCCCGGCCTAAAAAGCTTGGGCTAAAAAAGGAAAAAACGGTTAAAAATGTCATGAAGTGGAATTGGGCCCTGTTTTTGCAAAACTTTTCAAAATTTTTGGGGGGGAAGGGGGGGGGGGAACAAGGGGGGGGTTTAAAAGAATTTAAGGGGGAAAATTTTGGGGGAAGGGGGAAAAAGGGGGGGGGAGGAAAAAGGGGGAAGGGGGGAAAAGGGGGGGGGAAAGGGGGGGGGGGGAAGGGGGAAGGGGGGGAAAGGGGCAAAATTTTTCCAAGAAAAGCCAAATTTTTTTATGGACCAAGGAAAGGGGGAGGAAAAGAAAGGGAAACCAAAAGCAAGTGGGAGGGAGGAAAAAAAGGGCCTGTAAAAGGGAAAGGGGAAGAAAAAGGGCCAAAAACAAAATTAGGGGAGGACTTTGGTTGGGCCCCAGGGGGTTATAGGGGGGGAAAAGGAGGAGTGGAAGCGCTTTGTTGCTGCCCTACACACCACTGGGTGTAATGATGATGATAATTTGTTATTAATCATAGGAAATATTGATGATAGAGAAATTACATAAATGTATGGTTTTGTTATGTTGCTCAATAGAAAATCATTTAAGGTAAACATGTCATCTTATCCTATGTACGCAGATTTGAGAAGTTGTTCCATCAGAATTATTTTAACGTCCTATCCTCGCAGTCGAAATGCGGCTACCTTAATGGTGGGCCAAAAAATAAAATAATAAAACGGTCGCTTCATTTACCAGTATGGAAATCTTAAACAGTTGAAATACAGGTTTCAAATTGAAAAATATAACGCAACAATTGCAAACAACCTGAGTAAGTTCGCTTTTGAATGGAGTCACTATAGACCATTGCTTGATTGAACAGATTAGATTTATATAACTGAGACATGTGTCTGGCCATGTGCTTTTGCTGAATAGCAACCATGTGATAACAGAAAAGATGGAATTGTGCATGCATTGTTTTTACTCTCCAAGGCCATGCTGTCATACACTGGGTAATTACACTGACACTGACACATTGTGATCTTCCTCATGGAGGAAAGAGTGCAATGGTATAGATTTACAGAATTGACAGAGGCGTACAAATATTGTTTTTCTCACGATAGCATGAAAAACGCGCGCGCGTGTGTGTGTGTATGTATGTGTGTGTGTGTGTGTGTTTTGGTTAATTAAGTACTTGAAAAGCAGTTGTTATCACTTGTTTATGAAAAAGAATTGTATTTGTACTTTCTTTAAGTTTATTTATTTATTTACTTTTTTTAAGAAACATTTTGTCTGTAATTCTTTGTAAATGCAAAACGAACATTAAAAAAGTTTTTTTAAAAACAAAACAAAAACGGTCGCATACTCAAAATGTCACCTTTGATGAATCTTGGAGCTCTAGCTGAAGGAAAACAAAACAAAACAAAACAATATAACTGAACCTTCAGCTTAGCGCTTATAGGCAATTATACGACGAAACAAAATGGCAGTCAGCTAAAAAAAAAAAGGAAAAGAAAAAGAAAAGAAAATGTTTACTTCTACTCATCAAAATTGGGGGAGGGAGGGGGGGGGGGGGCTGCTGAAGCCATTAAGGACACAATTCTAATTAGGACTTTGGCTGACTGTATTAGCAAGATCAGGATAACCGGCGGAGAAAGAAGCACCAGAATTCAGACATCACAGGAGATGAACTCGCACACACACACATACACGCACGCACGCACGCGCGCGCGCACGCACGCGCACACACTAACAATAGCATTCGCATGCACGAACGCACGTTCCGGTGGGAACGGATGATAACATTTACAAAATTGCATACACAAGGGGACTGGATGAAAAAAAGCACATGACTGCTTATTCCATTATCCTCGAAATAAAAGAATAAAATATAATAAATAAAATGATACACACACAAATGCGTGCTTTTATTTTGACACGTACGAAAGTAACAATAACTTAAGAGGTACGCTTTCTCTTGAGAGAGAGAGAGTAAGATAGAGAGAGAGAGAGAGAGAGAGAGAGAGAGGAGAGAGAGAGAGAGAGAGAGAGAGAGAGAGAGAGAGAGAGGAAGAGGAAGAGACAGACAGACAGACAGAGCAAATCAAATCAAATCGAATCAAATCAAATCAAATTCTATCTTTTCGAGGATAATGGATAAGCACCCATGTGCTTCTTTATATTCAGTCCCTGCCCCTTTGGGATACATCACACAGAGAGAGACAGAGAGACAGAGACAGACAGAGACAGACAGAGAGAGCTACAGACAGACACACAGACCCACAAACTCACAGAAACCTTCAGAGACAAAGACAAAGAAAGAGAGAGAGGGAGTAGACAATTGCTAGACTCTTTAGTTGATAACGCTCCAGTGTTGTTGTTGCTGTTTTTAACAACCTAGTACATGCATGCACGCATGCTTGCTTGCAGATTGTAGAAAGCGAAGCACACAGCGAGCTCTTAAAGTGTTTAGCCTGACTGACTGACTGACTGAGGGGCTGACTGACTGGGGGAACTGGCCTGACATCCGATATGGCAATGAATTAATAATGTGTCGCATCTGCTGCCACATTAGCCAAGCTCGCCCCGTGTCACAATGTCAGTGGGTCAGCATGGTGTTGGGAGGAGGAGATCAGTGTATGGATAGCCTACAGCGGAGTCAGAAATAAGTGTTGGCTTGGCTGGGGTTGGCTTGGGTTGGCTGGGGTTGGCTTGGGTTGGGTTGGCTTGGGTTCTCTCCTCTTGAAGAGGCACGTAATGCTTAGACACTCACGGATGTAGGCGTATGTGTGTGTGTGTGTGTTGTTGTGTGTGTGTGTGTGGGGATGGGGGGGGGTGCGCGTGCATGTGTTGTGTGTGTATTTGTTTTGTGTGTTGTGTGTGTGTGTGTGTGTGTGAGTGTGTGTGTGTATGTGTGTGTATGTGTGTGTGTGATGTGTGTGTAGTGTTTGTGTGTGTGTGTGTGTATGTGTGTGTGTTTGTGAGTGTGTGTGTGTGTTGTGTGTTATGTGTGTGTATGTGTGTGTGTATGTGTGTGTTTGTGTGAGTTGTGTGTGTATGTGTGTGTGTGTGTATGTGTGTGTATGTGTGTGAGTGTTTGTGTGTGTGTGTGTATGTATGTGTGTGTATGTGTGTTGTTTGTGATTGTGTGTGTATGTGTGTGTGTATGTGTGTGTATGTGTGTGTGTATGTGTGTGTGTTTGTGTGTGTGTGAGTGTGTGTGTATGTGTGTGTCTCTCTCTCTCTATCTATATATCTAATCTATCTATCTATCTATCTCTCTCTATAATATATATATTATATAAATATATATATAATATATATATATATATATATATATATATATATATAATATATATATATATATATATATATATATATATATATATATATATAAAACACATCTTGCGCACACGTTAAAACCCGTTCCGCTTTTTGGAAGAGTAGACCATTGTGTGCCGGTGGGAACGGATGGTTTAAAGGTAACGTGCCTGTCTAGAAAGCAGAAAGTCCGGGGTTGGAAGTGTGCGGTGGTTCGAATACCCGTTTGGGCCCGAAACTTTCCCCCATTCATTGGGTGCTAGTCTTTCGGATGAGACGATAAACCGAGGTCCCGTGTGTTACACATAATTATTTAGCGCACGTAAAAGAACCCACGGCAACAAAACACATGTACCTGGCAAAATTCTGTAGAAAAAGCCACTCTCATAGGGAAACAAATACAGTTGCAGTAAGGAAAAAATAAAAAAAAATAAATGGGTGGCGCTGCTCTTGTGGCGACGCGCTTCCCCCGGGAGTAGCAGCCCGAATTTCACGCAAGAGAAATCTGCCGTGACTTAAAGTGGTATAAATAGAAAATAAAAATAGAAAAGAAATAAATAAATGTACAAAACTGCATACAAACGGGGTCTGGATGTAAAAAAAAAGCACGAGTGCTTTATTCCATTATCCTCGAAATAAAAGAATACAAGAAAAGTAGGATACTTGTAAGCTGTGATCCACTCAGGGTGATTGTGAGTATTACTTGGTTGGCACGGCTAACTACACTAATAGTGGTGGAGGGGGGGGGGGGGGTAGTGTAGCTGTTCTGGCACCGGCAGTGATGGATGAAGAGTTCCTTTCTCGGGAAGAATGACAGTTACTGATTGAAAGACCAAGGTGTGGACCACTTTGCAGCCTGTCAGCTTTTCCTGCAGATGACAAGTAGTTGGTTAGTTGGTTTGTTGGACGATTGGTTGGCTGGTTGGTTGGTTGGTTGGGTTGGGTTGGGTTGGTTGGTTTGGTTG
>CM054136.1:70075778-70088278 GCA_028751875.1 Rapana venosa | reverse complement strand
GCCTTTGTGTACTAAGTACAGTGGCAGACACATAAAGGGGGACAGGATAGCCTAGTGGTCACAACATTGTACTTTGCAATCTGACGACCCGGGTTCGATTCCCGTTCAAGGGGATATTTTCCCCCTGGAGTTAACATCAGTGCAGACTCCACTCTCCCCAAAGTCCTTCGGATGAGACTATAAACCGAGGCCTCGTGTTTGCGAACGCACGCGGAACATCTTGCGCACACGTTAAATCCTGTTCCGCTTTTCGTAAGAGTAGGCCATTGTGTGCCGGTGGGAACAGATGACAAACCGCAAACACACGGGGACTGGATGTTTAAAAAAACCCACAGAAGAGCTTATTCCATTATCCTCGATATAAAAGAATAACAAATTTTAAAATAATGTAAAATAAAACCATTTTCCGTAGATCCGCAAACTGACCAGACTTCTGCACTGAATTCAGTCATGGTCAGTATCGACTGCAGCAAAAACTGACCACTGGTCCTCTCTGGTCGGTCCACAGTGTGACTGATTGCCTGCGCTGAGCTCTAACTGCACAGCAACTGGTCTGTAAGAGAGAGAGTGATGTGTTTGGCGGTCAGGTGGCTTCTCCAGTGACTAGTCGTAGTAGACCTACGTGGTTTGTTTTTTTACTGACTGTCAGAATAGTGGGAATGAATGTCAGTGAGTGATTTTGTTAGGAATAGTTAGAAATGCATTTTCCTTTATGTTTAGTGTAGTTCAGTAGGTTGATAACGCAAGTTTTGTTTATTTAATCATTTAAAACGTATTGATACTCTAAGGTTCCTTCTTGTATTCATTACCAACTACAACACCACCCTCTCCCCTGACTCTCTCTCTCTCTCGCTCTCTCTCTCTCTCTCTCTCTCTCTCTCTCTCTCTCTCTCGCTCTCTCTCGCTCTCTCTCTCTCTCTCTCTCTCTCTCTCTCTCTCTCTCTCTCTCTCTCTCTCTCTCTCTCTCTCTCTCTCTCTCTCTCCTTCGGATGAGACTTTAAACCAGGTCCCGTGTGCGAACGCTCGCAGAACATCTTTGCGCGCACGTTGTTAAATCCTGTTCCGCTCTTCGTAAGAGTAGGCCATTATGTGCCGGTGGGAACAGATGATAGAATTTACAAAACTGCTATACACACGGGGACTGGATATTTTTTAAAAACCCACACACATTAGCGTTTATTCCATTACCCTCGAAATAAAAGAGTAAAATTTTAAAAGAATAATAAAATTAAATCTCTCTCTCTAACCTAGGGCACGGGATGGTGGGGGTGGGGGTGGGAATCTACTGCATAACACCTACTATTTTGTAGGTAGATTGTCAGTCACAAAGTCCAACACAGGAAGGGGGTGATGCCGCTTAAAGAACGATGCTCTACAGCACATCAACGCGCGACTTGACACTGTATACACTGGGTACAGTAACACAGACAGTTCATGGCATCACACAGGCACTCTCATTTACACCTGCTTACACCTGCATATAGCCACACACACTCGCAGACACAATCATGCAGATACACAGACACTCTGTCTGTCTGTCTGTCTGTCTGTCTGTCTCTCCCTCTCTCTCTCTCTCTCTCTCTCTCTCTCTCGCTCGCTTGCTCGCTCGCTCGCTCGCTCGCATTGAAAGTGGAGCAGTGTAGAGAGTGAAGAAAACAGGGCCCAGAACTGATCCCTGCGGAACTCCGCGTGTGAAATCTGGAAGGCTTTGATCTGAGTTTTGCTGACAATCACTGTCTGAAAACTGAGCAGTCCAAATTTTCAAGAAGATAAACATTTACCGTGACTCTTAAATGCTGGACAACTAACTACACACACACACACTCACACACGCACACTCACTCACACACACACTCACACACACACACTCACACACACACACACACACACACACACACCACCACCACCACCACCACCACCACAACAACAACACCACAACAACAACAACAACAACACCAACAACAACAATGCAATGAATATTACAATTTAAGATTCACACACCACAATACACCACAGTATAATACACAACACCATTGATTTCTGTTCGGACTCTTGTTATTACTAAAACTACTACCACTACCACCACCACCATCACCACCACCACCACCCCCTCAACCAGCTTTTACCACTGCAGGGGATAGCAGATAATGATGTGTGGCCTATCTGCAACAGATGTGTGTGGGTCACTGACAGTATTTCGGTGAGAGAGAGAGAGTGTGTGTGAGGGGGGTTAGGGGAGAGAGAGAGAGGAGAGAAAGTGGGGCAAGAGAGACAGAGGGAGAGAGAGAGAGAGAGGGAGAGAAAGAGAGGGGGGGAGTGGATAGGGAGAGAGAGGGAGAAAGAGAGAGGGAGGGAGAGAGAGAGAGACGGAGAGAGATTGAGTGGCTAGAGAGAGAGAGAGGGAGGGAGAGAGGGGGAAGGGGAGAGAGTGAGCGAGAGAGACATGGGGGGAGGGAGGGAAGGAGAGAGAGAGAGAGAGAGAGAGAGAGAGAGAGAGAGAGAGAGACGGAGAGAGAGAATGGTTAGAGAGAGATGGGGAGGAAGAGAGACGGAGGGGGAAGGGGAGAGAGTGAGCGAGAGAGACATGGGGGGAGGGAGGGAAGGAGAGAGAGAGAGAGAAGAGAGAGAGAGAGAGAGAGAGAGAGAGAGAGAGAGAGAGAGACGGAGAGAGAGAATGGTTAGAGAGAGCTGGGGAGGAAGAGAGACGGAGAGGGAAGGGGAGAGAGCGAGCAAGAGAGAAATGGAGAGAGAGGGGGGAGGGAGAGAAAGAGAGAACTCAGAACTCATAAATTTAATGTATCGAGAGAGAGAGAGAGAGAGAGAGAGAGAGAGAGAGAGAAAGGAGGGGGGGGGGGGGGGGTAGACATAGGTGACAGAGAATGTGCTTTGGCAACTGTAGCGAGTCTCTCTCTCTCTTCCCCCCCCCTCTCTCTCTCTCGCTCTCTCTCTCTCTCTCACTCTCAGTTTGTCAAACCTTATCTAAAACTTGATATGGATATAAATTTCAAAAGAAGTATGTCTAAGTTTAGACTTGATGTATCAGATATAAATGTTCATAAATTCAGATACAGAGAACATTATATTGACGACCTCGGGCTTATATGCCCATTATGTAAGCAAGCACCGGAGGATGAAGTACATTTTGTGTTGTGCTGTCCAATATTAGAGGATGCTAGGCAGAACTACATCCCTGTTAAATATAGTAGACAGCCTAATTTATTTAGACTCTTTACTCCTGGCATCAAGTCATCCTGAGGTTGTGCGCAGCCTCACTTTATATTTGTGTAAAGCTTTCAGAATAAGAGCGATATTGTTATCCTAAGTTATATTTTTGTAGCTGACTTTTTGTTATACAGTAACATTTTGTGGTTACTATTGCTTTTACCCCCACCAAAATACAAAGCAGTTCGACAACCCCCTTCATGTATGAGCCAAATGGACTTTTTGTGAATAAATCCTTCGAGTTCGAGTTCGAGTTCTCTCTCCCTCTCGCTCTCTCTCTCTCTCGCTCTCTCTCTCTTCTCTCGCTCTCTCTCTCGCTCTCTCTCTCTCTCTCTCTCTCTCTCTCTCTCTCTCTCTCTCTCTCTCTCTCTCTCTGTGAAGTGTGTATGAAATGCATACTTATTTGGTTGTAGCTTTTCAATGACTGCTGGTCTGTTGAGGAATGAGCTTCGTGGTTCTTGCTGTTCATAGTTATGTGCCATCCCCCTTCAAAACGGGCCTCAAGCTTGAAATCTGAATGAACTACTCGATTTCTCACTCTCTCTTGGTTTTCTCTCTCTCTCCTCTCTCTCTCTCTCTCTCTCTCTCCTCTCTCTCTCATCTCTCTCTCTCTCTCTGTCTCTGTCTCTCACTCTCTCTCTCTCTCTCGCTGTCTCTGTCTATTTGTCTGTCTGTCTGTCTGTCTGTCTGTCTGTCTGTCTCTCTCTCTCTCTCTCTCTCTCTCTCTCTCTCTCTCTATATATATATAATATATATATATATATATATATTATGTGTTTGTCCGTGGTGTTCGACGATGACCTCCAAACAGCAGGGAGGCAGCTGCTGTTTCGGAAATTGGGCAGAAATTTGATTATAGTGGAGATGCCTTGCCCACAGTACATCCCCACTCTCTCGGCCAAGAGGGCATAAGGACAGTCAGCGTTAGAGAAATTCTCTCGGAAGGCCAACTCGCCCCCAGGGCTGCAGCACATAAGGACTGTACGAGTCAAGCCTCCTAGTCAGAGAGTCATTGTCGATCGCTAAAGACTAAGCTGTAAAGTGGAATTCCATGAGTGGGAAAGCCACTGGTCATACAGCCTCTCACTTTGCTGTTGCCCCCAGCGTCAATGGTTTAATCAAGAACTGTGATAAAGCCCAGGCGCTGATGGCTTACATATATATGACATCTATATGTATAGATAGATAGATAGATAGATAGATAGATAGATAGATAGATAGATAGATAGATAGATAGATAGATAGATAGATAGATAGATAGATAGATGTGTGTGTGTCAGCAGCCCCTTGCATAATCAATTAACGTACATCTCAGGATGTATTTATTCATGGCTATGACAATAAATAACCTATTTTCCTTCAGGTCAGCCACACGGGTTGGAGATCACCATCAGGAGAGGCGGCAGCAGCAGCAGCGGCAGAGGCGGCACAAGAGTCGCTGCAGATGACAGCTGCTGCACACAAAGCATTGCCCCTCTGACCCTGCCTCTCACTAGACCGTCTGTCTGCTCTTCTCTTCTCTTCTCCACGGTAAGTCAAGTCTAGTCAAGTCAAGTCAAAAACACTTTAATCATCCCATCATGAAGGGCAATTCAACAATACTGACAGGTAGATACGTTATCATAATCTCGAAAGACACACACAGTTTTTTGTTGTGTCAAATAAGTCTACATGACTTAAATGGCAATAAAATATTCTGAATCTGAATCTGAATCACACAAAAAGCTGCATTTCATATTGGTTAAAACATTCCAAGATAACTTCAAATAAAAATGCCACGAACACATACACACACACACACTCACACTCATTTGGTCTCATATCACCTTGAGCGAACAGACGTTAAATTAAAGAAAGAACACTTACACACACACACACACACACACACACACACACACACACACACACACACACACACACACACACACACACACATACCAATTGGGAACACAATGTTATAAAAACCATTGACTAGAAAGACATATAACCTTATTATTTTCGCACGCACATACGCAAGTGTGTGCGTGCGCGAACACACCTACGAACACCCATGCACATACACCGATGTATGAATACAATGTTTGAAAGACCATTGACTAAGAAGACAGAGACTTATTTCACACACACACACAAACACACACACATGTATTGACTACACTCATAACAATGACAATCAGGCAAGTAATTCAGAGAAATGTAAAAACTAGGTAGTCAATGTCATTGTGAATTTAGAATTTGAATGATTACTGGCACAAAAGAATGTCTTTTTTCTGTTTGTTTTGCTGTTGGGGCGCTGAAAAACGGCGACCTGTAAATACTGTACTGAAATGGATGGATGGATGGATGGATGGATGGATGGATGGATGGATGGATGGATGGATGGATGGATGGATGGATGGATGGACGGATGCTGGTGGATGGGTGGATGGATGGATAGATGGGTGGAGGGAAGGATGGTTGAGTGGGTGGAAGGATGGATGGGTGGGTGGATGGGTGGAGGGATGGGTGGAGGGATGGGTGGAGGGATGGGTGGGTATGCGTGGATGGGTGGGTGTGTTGGAGGGAGGGAAGGAGGGATATATGGGTGGGTTGGTGGGTGGATGGGTGAATGGATGGTGCGTGAGTGGGTGGGTGGGTGAGTGGGTGGAGAGATGGGTGGAAGGATGGATGGGTGGATGAGTGGGGATTGGGTGGAGGGATGGGTGGGTATGCGTGAATGGGTAGGTGGGTTGGAGGGAGGGATATATGGGTGGGTTGGTGGGTGGATGGGTGGATGGATGGATGGATGGATGGATGGATGGATGGATGGATGGATGGATGGATGGATGGATGGATGGATGGATGGATGGATGGATGGATGGATGGGTGGATGGATGGATGGATAGGTTGGTCATTCGATGGACAGAGGTGCTGTTTCGTGCAGCAAACATTCAACGCACATAAAAGATCCTACTCTTGTCTCTGTCGAAATTATTTCCAGAAAAGCTACTGCCAAGGCAAAAAGAAAAAACCGAAAAATCGGGTAGTAAACGCACTCTCACAAAATAATGGAGAAAAATAGGGTTGATGAACTAGTAGTGATATCTACGCTTTCTCTGAGGAGAGCGCGCGGCGGCCCGAAATTTTATGCAGATAATTCTGCTACCATTTTTTATTTATTATTTTCTTTCGATGATAATGGAATAAGCACCCATGTGCTTTTCTACATCTAGCACATGAGTGCTTATTCCATTATCCTCGATTTTTTTTTATAAAAAGTCATCTGAGCGCTTTGATTTGTTGCTTTACAAGATTCAGCGCTATATAATATCCATACATTATTATTATTAGTGCCCGTGTGTATGCAGTTTTGTCAATTTGTTATCCGTTCCCACCGGCACACAATGGGCCTACTCTTCCGAAAAGCGGGACGGGTTTTAACGTGTGTGGCGCAAGATGTTCAGCGTGCGTTCGCTACACGGGACTTCGGTTTATAGTCTCATCCGAATGACTCTTTGGGGGAGAGTGGAGTCTGTACTGATGTTAACTCCAGAGGAAAAATCTTCTTGAACGAGATTCGAACCCGGGTCAGCCATGACTTTATATATAAGTGATATACACTACACACCACTCTCGATAAGGTGAATGCATGCATAATTATCTTGTTCTCATCTTCGACTCAAACCAGTTCTGTTTTGAACAGAGAGGAAAAGAAGGGAAGGAACAATTTCTGGCCATATCTTTTGTTTGGTGGGTTGGTTGGTTGGGGGGGGGGGGGGAGGGGGGGGGGGGGGGAGCGGGGTAGGAGGAGGGGTTGTTGTTTATTTATTTATTTATTCTTTTATATCGAGGAAAATGGAATAAGCACTCATGTGCTTTTTTTACATCAAGTCCCCGTGTGTATGCGGTTTTGTAAATTTTGTCATCTGTTTCCACCGGCACACAATGGCCTACTCTTCCGAAAAGCGGAACAGGAATATAACGTGTGCGCAAGATGTTCTGCGTGCGTTCGAACACGGGGCCTCGGTTTATAGTCTCATCCGAAGGACTTTGACTTTCAGTTCGATTTTTTTTTTTTATCAAACTGGGAAAAAAGGGCGAGGCTGGGAATCGAACCCAGAACCTCACGGTTAACTTGTTGGCAGGCGAACGTCTTAACCATCCTGCCACCTTCCTTCCGTTGTTGTTGCTGCGAGAGTGACATGTGCCACTGATGAAGATGGACAGAACCTTGCCCACAAGTTATAACAACAAATAAGAAAAAGAGGAAAAAAGAATTGACAGGACGTTGGACTGGACAGGGCTGTCAAGTATGGCTACGTCAGCTTTTGTGACGTGTGGCTGGCAAGGTTTCTGTCTTCTTTCATTCTGCTTCGGTTTTTGGTTTTTTCTTCTGTCTCTCCCTTCAGTCTGATCTGTTAGAGAAGATTATGAGTAGTATTCTTTCTTTCTTTTTCTTTTTCTTTTTCTTTCTCTTTCTCTCTCTCTCTCTCTCTCTCTCTCTCTCTCTCTCTGTCTCTCTTTCTCTCTCTCTCTCTCTCTCCTCTCTCTCTCTCTCTCTTTCTCTCTCTCTCTCTCTCTCTCTCTCTCTCTCTCTCTCTCTCTCTCTTTCTTTCTCTCTCTTTCTTTCTTTCTTTCTTTCTTTCTCTCTCTCTCTCTCTCTCTCTCTCTCTCTCTCTCTCTCTCTCTCTTTCTCTCTCTCTCTCTCTCTCTCTCTCTCTCTCTCTCTCTCTCTCTCTTTCTCTCTCTCTTCCCCCCCTCTCTCTCTCTCTTTCTCTCTCTGTGTCGCTGCGCTTGTCAGTTAATCTGTCTATTTCTCTGTGTCCGTCTGTCTGTCTCTATCTGCCTGCCTGTCACTTCTGTCTCTGTCTCGGTCTGTAGCTGTTTTTGTGTCTCTGTCTCTGTATGCCTGTCTCTCTTTTCTCTGTTTGTATGTCTCTGTCTCTGTGTCTCTGTATGTCTGTCTATTTCTGTCTCTGTCTCTCTTTGTCGCTCTGTCTGTCAGTCTGTGTGTGTGTCTGTCTGTCTGTCTCTCTCAATCTATCTAATTATCTATCGATCGATCTATCTATACCTGTCTATCTATCGATCTATGTCTGTCTATCTATCTATCTATTTATCTATATCTGTCTATCTATCCATATCTATCTATCTGTCGATCATCGATGGATAAATAAATGGAAATAACTTAACAGGTGAACAACAGATAGGGTTTAAGAAAACGTTATTCTGTAACTGACTTTATCAGGTGCTGTTCAGAAGTAATTTGTTAATGATGGGAAACAATGCGATGCTTTAACAGATTTTGAAAACCCTTCGATTCTATTTCTTGGAAGCTATTGTGGTTTACAATGTATTAAAAGTGAAACGAAACAAAAACATTACAGATGTATAAAAAGCGTGAATAGCGAAGCAAAACCCTGAACAAGACCTGGGGTAAATCAGAAATCGTGAAATGTATCCGTGGTGTTCAGCAAGGAGATGTATGCAGTCCCATTTTGTTTTCCTAGTTTATTATTCAGCTAGCCATAGAATTGATTTTTTTAAAAACAGATAACGTGGAGTAAATTTTAAACATTTTGAACTATTCATTTTGCTATTTGCAAATAATACCAATTTGCTTTCTCCAGACAAAGTTAAACAGCTAATATTCCATTGCAAAAAAAATCGATTAAAAAAATATCTATGAATAAATCAAATATCAAAAAGTTGGGACAAGGTGAATGAATATCTTGTACGTAATGAAAGTCGAACACAATGACGATGAAAAAGTAAATGTAATTATTTTTTATCATTAATTTTTAAGACACTTCAGAAAGTACAAAAATGTTTACGGTACGCTTGATTTTCAGAGCTTCGCTACAATAGTCCACATCACCATTCCTCAAAAACTTTGCACTGCGCGACCTGTCTCTGAACTTTAGGGTAGTTTGCATCACATACCAAAATGTTTGACTGATTTCACGCCAAATAATCAAGTAAAACAAATTGCTGACTGTATTCATTCCCTTATGTTTTCTCTGCTCTAATTCAAAATTCGCACACTACAACCCCATCTATGCAAAATAGTGATCGTGGTGTTCTTTTCGTGCTACGCCCTTGACCTTTGAGAAAATATCTCTCATGACATTAAGCACTCTGGCTCTTTTGCGGCTTTTAAAAAGAATCTAAAAACGTCTTTATTCAGCTAGGGTGGGGTTTTTTCACGTAATGTATTCAGAACCTCTAGTCTGTTTTATGTATCTGAGTTTTATCAAGTTTTCACGATGGTTTGTATCTGTTTGCATGAGTGTTTGTATGTGCTATTTTTTTTACATTTTATTTTTTTAAATTTTATTCTTTTATATCGAGGATAATGGAATAAGCGCTTATGTGCTTTCTTACATCCAGTCCCCGTGTGTATGTGATGAGGGGATGGGGGAGGGGAAGTTGTGGGAAGGATATGTGAAGAAAAGTATTGCGAGGGAGGGCTGAAAAGGCTGTTTTTATTATTTAGTTGTTGGCAAGCCTGTGTTGCAAATTTGAATAGAGTATGGCTTTGTGAAAGTGTGGTAACGTATAACTGATGGTCATTATGCAATTTCGCTGTTTATACCGTCCTTTGAGACATAGGAAAGAGGGCAGTATAAAGGACCAATTATTATTGTTACCACCATCATTATTATTACCTTCATTATTATCTTCTTGTTGTTATTCTTGTTGATTTTGATATTATTATTTTTTTAAATCATTATTACCATCATCACTATCATCATCATCATCATCATTATTATTCTTCCTCTTCTTCCTCTTCTTCTTCTTCCTCTTCTTCTTCCTCTTCCTATTCTTCTTGTTCTTCTTCTTCTTGTTCTTCTTCTTCTTCTTCTTCTTCTTCTTCTTCTTCTTCTTCTTCTTCTTCTTCTTCTTCTTCTTCTTCTTATTATTATTATTATTATTATTATTATTATTATCATTATATCATTACTGTTGTTGCCGTTGATGCGCTCTCTCTCTCACCCTCTCTCTCTTTTCTTTCGTTTGGTTGGGGTGGGGGTTTTTCTTTCCCTTCTTCCCCCCTTTTTTCCAGCCTGTGCTCTTCAGATCTCACCACATATCCTCCACTACACTACACTACACTACTACACCTCTACAATCCCTCAGCAACAGTACTTGCCTTCAGATCAACTTCACAGCACCATGCCCCCCCCCCCCCCAACCACCCTCTCCCCCCCCCTCTTACCATCACTATCCCCCTCTCTCTCACTCTCTCTCTGTCTCTCTCTCTCTCTCTGTCTCTCCTTTTCACTCTCTCACTCTCTCTTCTCTCTGTCTCTCCTTCTCTCTCTCTCACTCTCTCTCTCTCTCTCTCTCTCTCTCTCTCTCTCTCTCTCTCTCTCTCACTCTCTTCCCTCTCTCTCTCTCACTCTCTGTCTCTCCCTCTCTCTCTCTGCATGCCATCTCTCCTCACTTTTCTCTGTTTCCCTTTACCTGCTCATCAGTCATAGGCTAGGCGATAGCATCTAACAGTCTTCCTTTTGCTTCCGTTTCCGTTTTCCGCTTCTGGCCGAATCGAGAGTTAAGGGTCCTGACAGGTAGAGATAGTGGCCGTGCCATCTTTCGCTGCTTGAATATCGCCAGTATGGGGCAAAGTGGTCTCCAGGCTGTTTGGGTGGATTTAGTGCTCTGTATGTGTGTGTTTGTTGTTGTGTGTGTGTGTGTGTGTGTGTGTGTGTGTGTGTGTGTGTGTGTGTGTGTGTGTGTGTGTGTGTGTGTGTGTGTTGTGTTGTGTGTGTGTTGTGTTGTGTTGTGTTGTGTTGTGTTGTGTGTGTTGTTGTGTGTGGTGTGGTGTGGTGTGTGTGTGTGTGTGTGTGTTGTGTGTGTTGTGTTGTGTTGTGTGTGTGGTGTGTTGTTTTGTGTAGGCCCTAGTGTGAGTGTGTATATTGTGTTGTGTTGTGTGTGTATGTTGTGTGTGTGTTGTGTTGTGTTGTGTGTGTGTTTTGTGTTGCGTGTGAGTGTGTGTGTGTGTGTTATGTTGTGCGTGTGCCTGTCTGTGTATCTGTCCTGTTTTTTTTATTTTTTATTTTATTTTATTTTATTCTTTTATATCGAGGATAATGGAATAAGCACTTATGTGCTTTTTTTTACATCCAGTCTCCGTGTGTATGCGGTTTTGTAAATTCTGTCATCTGTTCCCACCGGCACACAATGGCCTACTCTTACGAAAAGCGGAATAGGATTTTAACGGTGCGCAAGATGTTCTGCCTACTTTGGCATACGGGGCCTCGGTTTATAGTCTCATCCGAAGGATTTTGGAGAGAGTGGAGTCTGCACTGATGTTAACTCCAGGGGAAAACTATCCCCTTGAACGGAAATCGAGCCCGGGTTGTCAGATTGCGAGCGCAATGTTCTAACCACTAGGCTATCCCGTCCCCCGTCTGTGTGTACATGTGTGTGTGTGTGTCTGTCTGTCTGTCTAAGCGTCTATGTGCCTGTCTGTGTTTTTGTCTGTGTTTCTGTCTGTGTGTCTGTCTGTGTGTCTGTCTGTCTGTCAGCGTGTTTGTGTGTGTTTGGCTGTATGTCTGTGTGTCTGTCTGTATGTCTGTGTGTCTGTCTGTATGTCTGTCTGTGTGTTTATCACTGGTGAATATTGTAAGAGCAAAGTGATCTCCAGCTGTCTGAGTGGATTTAGCTCTCACTGTCTGACAGTGTGTGTGTGTGTGTGTGTGTGTGTGTGTGTGTGTGTGTGTGTGTGTGTGTGTGTGTGTGTGTGTGTATGTGTGTGTGTGTGTGTGTGTGTGTCTGTCTGTCTGTCTGTCTGTCTGACTGTCTGTCAGTGTGTGTGTGTGTGCGTGCGTGTGTGTGTGCGTGTGTGTGTTGTGTTGTGGGTGGGTGTGTGTGTGGGTGGGTAATAGTAATGATAATAATAATAATTAATAATAATAATAATAATAATAATAATGATGATGATGATGATGATGATGATGATAATGGTGATGATGATGATAATAAAAATAATATAAAAAATAATAATAATAATAATAATAATAACGATAATATAATAATAATAAATGGAATTTATATAGCGTTATATCTGGCAAAACCAAATCAAAGCGCTTGCATTCGATTCACTCCTACACATGCAACCAACAATAACTAACAGTTTTCACACACACACACACACACACACACACACACACACACACATGCACGCACGCACGCACGCACACACACACACACACACACACACACACACACACACACACACACACACACACACACTGGTTATACACTTCGGCAGGATGATGGGAATTTTAGTCATT
>CM054136.1:70035778-70068278 GCA_028751875.1 Rapana venosa | reverse complement strand
TGGGGTGGTTGCTTTTCAGTTCGTTAGTATTGCTATTATGTTTGGGTATATTGCTGTTAGGTTCATTCTCCTGTTGAATTTGTTTGTACTCCTCCATACCCCAAAAAGGGTGAAAGGAATTAAATTTTGGATCTTGAATCGACGTGTGAGTGTGTGTGTGTGTGTGTGTGTGTGTGTGTGTGTGTGTGTGTGTGTGTGTGTGTGTGTGTGTGTGTGTGTGTGTGTGTGTGTGTGTGTGGTTGTGTGTGTGTGTGTGTGTGTTGTGTTGTATATGTTGTGTGTGTTGTGTATGTGTTGTTGTTGTTGTTGTGTGTGTGGTGTGTGTGTGTGGTGTTGTTGTTGTGTGTGGTGTGTGTGTGTGTGTGTGTATGTTGTTGTGGTGTGTATGTTGTTGTTGTGTGTATGTGTGTGTGTTGTGTTGCTGTTGTTGTGGTGTGTGTGTGTGTGTGTTGTGTATGTGTTGTGTTGTTGTTGTTGTTGTTGTTGTGTGTGTGTGTGTCGTGTGTATGTGTGTGTGTCTCAGATTAAGTAAACTGATTTTCACGTCGCCAAGATTGATTCGTGTTGACTTCTTCCCTTTCAGCAACACTTTGCCTTAAGGCTAAAACTGTCAGCTAGTGTTACATGATTTTGAGAGAGAGAGAGAGGAAGGGGGAATCAGAGAGAGAGACAGACAGAGACAGACAGAGGGAGGGAGGGAGATGGGGGAGTCAGAGAGAGAGAGACAGAGACAGAGGGAAGGAGGGAGGGAGAGGGGGAGGGAGAGGGGAAGGGGGATGGGGAAGGAGGGGGAGAGAGAGAGTCGGAGAGAGGAGGAGGGAGGGAGAGAGAAGGAGGAAGGGAGATAGGGTGGAGAAAATGTTCAGAGAGAAGGGGAGAGAGGGAGGGATAGAGAGATGAAGGTGAGGGAGGGAGGGAGGGAGAGAGATTAATCAATTTCTTTTTCGAGGATAATGGAATAAGCACTCATGTGCTTTTTTTCATCCAGTTCCCGTGTGTATGCAGTTTTGTACATTTTGTCATCCGTTCCCACCGGCATACAATGGCCTACTCTTCCGAAAAGCAGAACGGGTTTTAACGTGTGTGGCGCAAGATGTTCTGCAGTTGTTCGCACACGGGACCTCGGTATATAGCCTCATCAGAGGGACTTTTGGGAAGAGTGGAGTCGCCACTGATGTTACCTCCAAAGGAAACATCCTCTTGAACGAGATTCGAACCCGGGTCAGCAGATCACGAATACATCACTCTAACCACCAGGCTATCTCGTCCCTAGCGTTGGGGAGGGAGGGAGAGAGAGGGAGAGAGAGGGAGAGAGGGTGGGAGAGAGATAGTGGGAGAGAGAGAGTGGGAGAGAGAGAGAGAGTGGGAGAGAGAGAGTGGGAGAGAGAGAGGGGAGGGAGGGAGATAGGGAGAGTGGAGGAGAGAAGGGGAGAGATGGAGGGAGGGAGAGAGGGGGAGAGAGAGAGGTGGAGGGAGGGAGACAGAAAGTGAGGGAGACAGAGAGGGGAGGGAGGGAGGGAGATAAGGAGAGTGAAGGAGAGAGGGGGAGAGAGGGAGGAGGGAGAGAGGGGGAGAGAGAGAGGTGGAGGGAGGGAGAGAGGGGGGAGAGAGTGGGGGAGAGTGAGAGAGGGAGGGAAGTAGAGAGGAGGGGGGGAGTGAGAGGGGAGAGAGAGATGGGGGAGAGGGAGGGAGAGAGGGAGGGAGAGAGAGGCAGGGAGGGAGGAAGAGAGAGAGAGAGAGAGAGAGAGAGAGAGAGAGGGAGGAAGAGAGAGAGAGAGAGAAGAGAGAGAGAGGAGAGAGGAGAGAGAGAGAGAGAGAGAGAGAGAGAGAGAGAGAGAGAGAGAAGAGAGAGAGAGAGAGAGAGAGAAAGAGAGATAGCGTGGCTGTCTCAGGCTGGAACCATCTCTTGTTTGCAGTGATCATAGTCTGAGCCTTGCATAATTAAGTCTGTACCATTTTTCGGTAATAATAATTTTCAAATTTGTTTTTGGTTTTCTTTTTAGTCAACACATTTAAGCGAAAAGAACCCAGCTATGTTTACTTTTAATCTCCCTGTCTGGGTACCATTTTTGTTTGAAAGAACAAAAGAGTCTGTCTTTGAATTCAGAAAGAAAACTAGCGCTCACTACCTACTTCCTACAATTTAGGAAAGCTCTCATGTATAGGGGATGTCTTCCCATCTCCCCATACGGTACAGTATTGGAGAAATGAATTGGA
This sequence comes from Rapana venosa, assembly GCA_028751875.1. Classification (NCBI taxonomy): domain Eukaryota; kingdom Metazoa; phylum Mollusca; class Gastropoda; order Neogastropoda; family Muricidae; genus Rapana; species Rapana venosa. Next base: position 70,066,061 of record CM054136.1, on the reverse strand, counting down.
ACATTCAAAAAACGTTTTATGGGCAAATGTATGAACTTTTTTTTCCATTTGTGTATTTACACAGTCACAATCCCCGTATTTCTGAAGTGTACGTTAACAAAGGTTCTGTTTGAGTGTCACATAATTTCCAGAATAAAGAACATTCTATCGAGTTGAGTTTCCGTAATTTTTTAAGTATTTCTATCACACCTGTTTTTCCCCTTCCTACAAGATTCCTGCCATGCAAAATTGTCGACTTAGTCTTGTTAAAAATAATATCCCTAGAGATTTGTAATTATTAACGTTTATATAGAGAAGTAAGGGGACGGGATAGCTCAGTGGTCGGAGCACTCGCTTTCCCCCAGCCAAGTTAAGCAGCGTCGAGCGTGGTTACCAGTTGGATGGGTGACCGTTTGCGCGCCTTGGCTTCAGTACAGTTCCCCCAGTTCACCCAGCTGTAAATGGGTACCTGCCCTCTTTAGGGTCAGGGAAGGTAAAGCAGCGAGGGAGAGGAGATGGGCGCCGCCCTCAATATGCTGGCCCTAGAGAAGTGAGGTCTCTGACGCCTCGCTCCCCTACGACCTTATAGGTTATGGGACTCCTTTACCTTTACCTTTATATAGAGAAGTATATTGCAGAAGCATAGAAAGTAAGACAAAGTCATTTCAGTACCAATTGTGTCATTAATATGTCAAGACATAATCAATAAAAATTAAGAACAGTGTAATTTTCGAGCCAGATGTTTTAATAGGTTGAAATTTATTTTACATAGAATTTGAAAGGATGGTCGATTCTGAACCAGTATGTATGTTTGTTTTTAGTTTTCCTTTCTTTGTATTTGATTTGCAAATACATTGAGGTTAATATCATGACTAGTATATTATGAATGGGCATCTCTTTGCTATTCATAAAACTTGATTGTGTTGATCACGTATTTCACTTTTTATGTACAATTTTCACAACAGGCATTTGTGTTACCTCCCTTTTCAAAAAGCCAAGCTGAGCAATGACAATAAATTGTTAAAGCGTTACAGCCTCTCTCTCTCTCTCTCTCTCTCTCTCTCTCTCTCTCTCTCTCTCTCTCTTCTCCTCTCTCTCTCTCTCTCGCTCCTCGCTCGCTCTCGCTCCGCTCTCGCTCTCTCAAGGGCCGAATGAAAAAAGTACGTCAATACTTATCTGTAACCCTTGGAAATAACGATTATCAACCAATCAATCAATCAATATCAATCATGTCAATCAATCTCTCTCCTGTTTCTTCTTCTTCTTCTTCTTCTTCTTCTTCTTCTTCTTCTTCTTCTACTTCTTTTTCTTCTTTTTTCTCTCTTCTTCTTCTTCTTTTTCTTCTTCTTCTTCTTCTTCTTCTTCTTCTTCTTCTTCGCTTCTTCTTCTTCTTCTTCTTCGCATTCTTCTTCTTCTTCGCATTCTTCTTCTTCGCATTCTTCTTCTTCGCATTCTTCTTCTTCGCATTCTTCTTCTTCGCATTCTTCTTCTTCGCATTCTTCTTCTTCGCATTCTTCTTTCTCTTCTTCTCCTTCTTCTTCTTTTTTTTTTCTTCCAAAAGGCAGTTACTTTCACTCTATCAGTTTCATATTTGGGGGAAGGGGTGGAGGGAATGGAGGTTGCGAAGCATTTTATTTTCCTAATCTCTCCTCTGTGCGTGTGAGCATGCAAGTGAGTGTATAGTGGTGTGTGTGTGTGTGTGTGTGTCTGTGTCTGTGTCTGTGTCTGTGTCTTTATGTGTGTGTGTGGTGTGTGTGCTCGCGCACGCGCGCGCACCCACGCACGCGTGAAAGATAGGGAGAGCGTAAAACGAAGCGAAGAAAGCATTTGTGAGCCTTATAAGATAGACCGCAGCCAGACAATTTTATTGTGCGTTTATTATTGGTGCTGTATTATTGCCAACATCATCTTCTGGAAAAGAGGTGGATGGAGCACCGGAAGATGATCCCCCCCAGGCTGGGGGGGGGGGGGGTGAAGAGGGGGGAGGGGGGAGGGGTGGATAGAGGACGGGGGTAAGGTCGGTATGAATGTTGGGAAGGAATAGAGAAGGCTGGAAAAGAAAACTGGTTTCAATTCAGAATGTTGCTGATATTGTCAATTTAGTATGACGCAGCTGTGCGTTTCGTCTTAGTTGATGATGGTAGCGTTGCCTTTTTTTTTGAGTTATTGTAGTTTTTGATAGGGACAGTACAAAGTTGTCGCCGACTATCAGCTTTGTTCATTGTCTTCGTCGTCTGTGTTTCCCCGTAGGGATGCCGGGGGCCTGTCAGTACAAATAGCATCCCCATATTCTGGACATTCTGTGCTAAGGAATTTCCTCTTTTCTATCACTCTCTTTGTTTCTGCCTTGTTCCTTTTTCTTCTGGTCACATCATTCTCGTCTATTTCTGCCTTTTTTGGTCCATTCTCCTGCCTTTTTTTTTGGCTAGAAAGATTTAATTAAAAGACAACAATTCTCTCCCCTATACGCCGAAGTCGGATGTGCTGGGCCTGGCTTGTCAGGCGCTTAACGGCAGCGCAACGCATTTTCGCTCATATGACGTACAACAATAGTTGCTGTCTGAGAGTTCGAAGAAGAAGAAGAAGAAGAAGAAGAAGAAGAAGATGAAGAAGCAAGAAGAAGAACAAGAACAAGAAGAACAAGAACAAGAACAAGAAGAACAAGAAGAACAAGAAGAAGAACAAGAACAAGAAGAACAAGAAGAACAAGAACAAGAATCGTCGTCCGTGACATTGTGTCTCTCATCCTTACCCCCTACCCCCACCCCCACCCTCCCCTTCATTCTTCGTTGTGTCATTATGATATGATTCAAAACAAATAGAATGGTCAAAGCCTGAACAAGTCTGCTCCCAGCGTCACACAACTCAGGTGCATCAGTCATCAAAGTGTCGATTCCCGAAGTCGGAGTGTGGCTACCTAAATCGTGCGTAAAAACGTGAAAGGTGGCACACGCAAAAATCTCACCATTGGTGAACCTCGGAGCTCTAGCCGAGGAGCGAAAAAAGAAGAAACATAACAAAGTGTCGAAATAATTTTGACCTTTACTGTTTATTTTTAAGATCTCTAAAAGAAACGTTTCATTATGCTAGCTTGCTTACTTCCACACATTGTAAAATGGTGGGGTTGTTTTTCGTTTGGGGTTGAGGGGTTTTTGTTGTTGCTGTTTTGTTGTTGTTGGGTTGGGGGAGGGGGGTATATGGGTTTTTTCGGGGTGTGGGTGGGGTGGGGCAAATATGGCCAAATTTTAAGAACATTTTGAAGAAAATGATGAATTTTATATGTATTTACGCAGATGCTTTGGAAGAGGGAGGAGGGGAAGGGAGGGCAAACATGAGGACAGTTTTTGCAATGATTGTGTAGCTAGCCGTGATTGCTGTTTTCACATCCTTGAATCAGCGAATGTATTCAGGGATCTGGGGAGAGTGGCTTGGTTGTCAACAAATGGCTGGCCTAAAATGGTCCAGAAAAGGAGCTCCTGTGCTTCACTTTCATTCGAAGCCAGACTTTTCCCGTATTCCTTAGACCATGGGTTGAGACGATAACTCAAGATCCTATGTCCAACTCACCTTTAGCATACATGGGAGAACCCACGGTAATAGAAGTTCTGTTCCTAACTAAATTATATAAGAAAATCCGCTGTCATCTGCAAACAGACACGCGTGCAGTCTGATTGGTTAGAGCGTTGCGCGCTGCGCTCGTGATCTTCTGACCCCGGTTCGAATCCCGTTCAAGAGGATTTTTTCCTCTGGAGTTAACGTCAGTCCCGACTCCACTCTCCCCAAAAGTCCTTCGGATGAGACTATAAACCGAGGTCCTGTGTGTGAACGCACGCAGAACATCTTGCGCACACGTTAAATCCTGTTCCACTTTTCGGAAGAGCAGGCCATTGTGGGAATGGATGACAACATTTACAAAACTGCATACTTATGGGGACTGGATGTGAAAAGCACATTAGTCCTTATTCTATTATCCTTGAAATAAAAGAATAAAGAAAAATAAATAATGAATTAAGAGGCAAAAAATATGCAATGCTACATGCATTTTAGTGCACGTACGAGGAATAATGACCAATGAAAACTGTTCGCGACAAAGTAAATCAATTCTCATGAACAAATAGATACACAAAGACAGGAAAAGGGGAAGAAAAGCAATGTGCTACCAGCCATGTACTATGGCAGAGCTATTTTACGAGAATTTTACGCGGAAAACTTTGCTGCGACGGTTAAGGCTAGCAATGCCTTGCAGTGCAGACGGGATCATTAGTGAACACAGTGGTTGCAGTGTTTCTTGGAGAGTGGTAGCCAGCAAAGTAGCAAGGGCCTCTTTCGCCGTGATAAGCGCATCTGATATTAGCTTTAAGTGACTAATGGAAGCAGGAACATTTTCCCATGTATCTCCTGTCTCACCTTTCACTTCTGTTTGCTGGAGGTTCTGTAACTGTGTGTGTGAAGCAAAACCTCTTCAAGGCCCGGCATCTGCTGCTCTTTAAAAAAAAAACTAGGATGATTTTTCTGCGGGCAGTTGATGAGCCGACGCAATGACGTTCTTTAAGTCTGAATTTAATGCTGGTAGAGTCGACACAATCCAAGAGCTTGAGGCTGGTAAAGCGGTCCTGCTAGCAGACTTCCAGCAGGAAGCCTAGACTGGTGGTCAGACCAAACGACTTTGAAGCCTCTGAGAAGCGATTGTTGAGCATGAGATGAGCTGCAAATCCGACATGGGCCCTGAATGCATCCCCTTCAGTTTGATAGAGCCAACGCAATGACTGAAGGTAGTTGTTGCCAAACAAGGCGCTCAGCCTCCTCTGTTTGTGGATTTTTTTTTCGTTTGCAGTCTGTGTTGAACCAAGGTGTGGCTGGTGCTCTTGACTGTTTACTTACTAGTTTACTGCTTACTAGTTTTAGGGATGGGGTGTTTTGCAGAAATTAAAGTGTACACGATCAGTGCTTCTCCTCATCTTCTGAAGTCAAAATGTTTGCTTTATTCATTTGACTCCTGGTTTTGCACTTGAAGAGATCCTAGTCAGTTTTCCTGATAATGAAGCACTATTTGAAAAGGACTTTTTTCTTCATCACTTTCTAGGAAAAAGTATTCACAAAATGATCAGAGCCATGCATGTTATCAAGTACTTCCCATTCAAAGTCCAAAAACAGTAATTATTGATGTGTGCTAGAGACGGTAAGATCCAGGCCTGACAGAGAACAGTTTGATGGATGGAAGTGCGTGGGAGATTTTCTGTTGAAGACACTTAGATCCTGTTCCAGGAACATTTCCTCCAATAGACTCCCCCTTTCTTGAAGACCTTTCGCTTCACTGAAGAGGGCAATGCCCGTTAAGTCATCCAACAGCGGAAAGGGTGGAGGCAAGTGTTACACAAGCAATACAGTCTTCTTTAATGACGCTTTACTGAGACTTCTCTTCCCCTCTCCCTTAATTCCATAGGAGGAGTTCTGTGACCGCAGCGATTTTTTTAAAGTCTGAATTTAATGCCTGTGCAGTCAGCGCAATCCAAAAGTTTGAAGTTGGTAAAGTGGTCCTGTGATAGATTTCAAGTAGAGATCCTAGACTGGTGGTCAGAGCAAACTACTTTGAAGCCTCTGAGAAGCAGATGCTGAACATTGATCAGCTGTAAATCAGACATGGGCCCTGAGTGCACACCCATCAGTAAAGAAGGCTTCCCGAAGATCATGGAGTCTCTGGTTTTGTATTGAGACAGTGACGGTCAAGGGGGGAGCCATGCAGGTGACAGCAAATTTACACTCCTGTCTCAAGACCTTGGCTGCATGTGACAGCAAGCATGTGAGGAAGCTTATGAAGAAAGGGTTATGACGATGCCCTGCTCTACACCGTTGTTGATCTCGGAAGTTTCTGAGACTCCTCACTGGAGAAGACTCGCCTTATCGTGCCTTCATGAGAGATATCTTTGTAAATTTATGTGGGTATTCAGTGCTCCCAAAGACTGTCAAAAGAGCCTCACCTTTCTGTGAACGGTGTCAAAGGCTTCTGTGAGGTCAATGAAAACAGAGCAGAGAGGCAAGCTTTTCCCGATGTGTCTTACAGCAAAAATCATGTCTCTGGTGCCTCAGCCTGGTCTGACACTGCATTGTGCCTCTGAGATATTTTGCTCGTGGGCGTAGGTTGTATTTAATGCGATACAATACAGAACAATACAACACAATGCAATACAATACAATACAGTGAATGTAATAGGCTGATCTTATATTATCATGTTGCGTTTTAAAGGGGTAAATATATGTTCAGACTTCATTTTGGGTATCCTCAGTATCATCCATCGATCAAGGTCTGATGTGTGGGTACTTTTTCATATCTTTGTTGTACAGTCCAGTTGGTTGGTTGCTCTGAATACTACAAACATAGAATATATCATAGTGCAACGCATTCCATTTCATCTTACTGGTCAGTTTACTCTTTGCAAATTGATTTATGAGCAGGTTTTAATCGCAAATTTGTTCGGGTTTGTTTTCTTAATGTGTGTGGTAAAGTCACAATTACAGTAATCTTACTGTCTGGTTTTAGTTAAATAATAGACATTTATTTATTTCTAGTATTGAATGGTCTCTGCCCAAGCCTTTTCATTCTAAATCACAACTTGTAAAGAGAAAGGACATGAAATTAAACACACACACACACACACACTCATCTCTCTCTCTCTCTCTCTCTCTCTCTCTCTCCTCTCTCTCTCTCTCTCTCTCTCTCTCTCTCTCTCACACACACACACACACACACACACACACACACACACACACACACACACACACACACACACACACACACACACACGGACGGGGATGGGTGGTGGGGGGGACGGGACGGGATAGCCTAGTGGTTAGAACATTGTGCTCGCAATGTGACGACTCGGGTTCGATTCCCGTACAAGGGGGATATTTTCCCCTGGAGTTAACATCAGTACAGACTCCACTCTCCCCAAAAGTCCTTCGGATGAGACTATAAATCGAGGTCACGTGTTTGCGAACGCACGCAGAACACCTTGCGCACACGTTAAATCCTGTTCCGCTTTTCGTAAGAGTAGGCCATTGTGTGTCGGTGGGAACGGATGACAAATTTTACAAAACGGCATACACACGGGGACTGGATGTTAAAAAAAGCACATAAGCGCTTATTCCATTATCCTCGATATAAAAGAATAAATAAAATAAATAAATAAACACACACACACACGACACACACACACACACACACACACACACACACACACACAGGGGCAGAGACGTAGACAAACGTGAAGAAGAACAGAACGGGGACAGAAAGAGGCAGAGGGAAGAAACAAAGATAACGCTACTGCAGCAGCGCATAAAGGACCACACCCTGCAGTAGGCATAGCTTACAAAACCTGTTTCCTTGGCATTGTTCTCTTTGTCTAACCACCACAACCACCACCACCCATCCACCCTTACCCACCCCCCCCCCCCACCCCCCCACCCCCTATCCCACCCCACCACCACCACCACACTTCGTGCGCCTTCCAAAATCAGCCCGTCTGCTTTGATAGTGCACAATAAATTGTGTCCCCGTGTTGTGTCTGGCTGCAAGTGAAAGGCTTTGCCTTTGCCAATGCTGCCTTTTCCCATTGTAGCATCATTCTTCAAGTAAAACACACACACACACACACACACACACACACACACACACACACACACACACACACACACTGTTAGCAATACATTATTTTTGGGGTAAGATTTGTTTTTATATTATCCTGGTTCTGTGTGTCTTTTTTTTTGGGGAGGAGGTATCTATGGGACCAATAAAGATAATCAACCTTTTTGGGTATTTTCCCTCACTTTTCGTTGTGAGATGTACCTGGTGTCACTGTTGACCCAGTAATAATAGTTGGAATGAAAAATCTAGGTCAGTAAACAGATCAAAAGCTGATGTTTTTACTGGCTTTATTTTGGGAAATGTTAATTCAAATTCTGTATTTCTTGTCGCCCCTCAAAAAACATGGATTTTATAAAAAAAATAATATCAAGAACACAACCGCCTAAACCACCATATATACACATAACTCCATATATGCCACATAGAACAGTGCCCTTGCAAGACTGGCAGCCAGACAGACAACAGAACTTGTGCTGCAGTCCTGCCCGCTACATGAAGTAGCACTCTGAAAGAGGACCTGGCCTGACTGACCCATACCACCCCAGTGACCAAGAAGCTCTATGGAGACTAGGGGTACCTGCACATCTGCTTTTGTATTTATTTATTTTATTCTTTTATTTGGAGGATAGTGGAATAAGCATTCATGTGCTTTTGTTTTTCATCCAGTCCCTGTGTCTATGCAGTTTTGTCAATTTCGTCATCCGTTCCCACCGGTACACAATGGCCTACTCTTCCGAAAAACGGAACGGGTTTTAACGTGTGTGGCGCAAGATGTTCTGCGTGCGTTCGCTACACAGGACCTCGGTTTATAGTCTCATCCGAATAACTTTTTTTTTTTTTTTGGGGGGGGGGGGGGGGGGGGGAGTGGATTCGGAACTGATGTTGACTCCAGAGGAAAAAATCCTCTTGAACGAGAATCGAACCCGGGTCAGCAGCTCACGAATGCATCACTCTAACCACCAGGCTATCTCGTCTCCCAGAGACTGAGCTATCCATCTGACGAACGCAAAAAAAAACCCAAAAAAGAAGAAACTCCTCTGTACTGATACAGCAACAGGGGCGTCATGAATGTCTTGCAATAAGCTGCAGTGCATTCTAACGACCGACAGCTTTAGCCTCGCATCAGCTTGACTGGCCCCTCACTAATGGAGACTCGTGGATCTGAAATAGCCGTTCACGTCATCTATAGCAAGCTTGTGTCGGAGAGTTAATTGACAGGTACTGAAGGAATGATTGTCTTGAATGATTGTCAGAAACAGTCGTTCATGTCAGCTGGTAAGCTTGTGTCAGAGAGTTAATTGACAGTCGCTGAAAGAATGATTGTCTGACAGACATGTTCAAAGAACAAAGATCAAAGGTTTTGGTTTTTTCTGTTAGAGTATGGGCATCCTTCTTTTTTTGTTTTACACAGATCTAATGACGAGGTCTTGTAAAAGCTCACTCTTTTTTCTGTTCCCATTTGTTTCACTACAAAATTATTAATATTCTGGCAGAGTGATAGAGAAAAATTATGAAATTTGATAACAGGTTTTAAAAAAAATTAATATGCAAAACTAACTCAGAAAAATAATAATAAGTGCAAATGTCATAATTATCTAGTGTGTGATATGATAGAAGTTAATATGATGTAATGTATCACAAATATATAATCTACCGTGTAAAAATCATTCAGAAAATAGGAGCAGAGGATAACGAGTGCAGGTAACCATTATCAACTTCTCCATCATTTTGAAAGTGATCTCCCAAAGATTCAATTTCTTTTTTTATTAAGATATAGCGTAAGACTTAGACTAAGAATACCAAATAGCCACAATAAGAAACGGTAATAAGATACAGACATACATATTCTTTATTCTTTTATTTCGAGGATAATGGAATAAGCACTCATGTGGAAGTTTTTTTTACATCTTGTCCCCGTGTGTATGCAGTTTTGTCAATTTTGTCATCCGTTTCCACAGACACACAATGGCCTACTCTTCCGAAAAACGGAACGGGTTTTAAGGTGTGCGCAAAATGTTCTGCGTGCGTTGGCACACGGGACCTCGGTTTATAGTCTCATCCGAAAGACTTTTGGGGGGGAGAGTGGAGTCGGCACTGATGTTAACTCCAGAGTAAAAAATCCTCTTGAACGAGATTCGAACCCGGGTCAGCAGATCACGAGCGCATCACTCTAACCACCAGGCTATCCAGACAGACAAGACAAGACAAGACAGACAGGGAAACAGAGAAGGAAAGAACAACATACAGAACGGAGAGAGAGAGAGAGAGAGAGAGGAGAGAGAGAGAGAGAGAGAGAGAGAGAGAGAGAGAGAGAGAGAGAGAGAGAGAGAGAGACAAATGACCATTTTATTCCCAAGTCTAAGAGAAAGCCAAACGCGAGTGTATATACTACTACGATAAAAGTTGGGATGCCAGGAAGAATGTTGCTCCACAAATAACATCGCTTCTCCGCAGCTGGTACGCAAATTCGGGCTTTGTCCCATGCAAATATGCAAAGGAGGCTGTAAATCTGTATGCCTGTCTGACAGCCTTTATCTTATATCTTTATGTCTGTCTATCTGTCTGTCTGTCTGTCTGTCTGTGTGTTTGTCTGTTTATCTGTCTGTCTGTCTTTTTCTCTCTATCTCTCTGTCTTTCTCTCTCTTTTTCTCTGTCTGTCTGTCTGTCTTTCTCTCTCTCTTTTTCTCTCTTTCTCTCTGTCTGTCTGTCTGTCTGTCTCTCCCTCTCTCTCTCTCTCTCTCTCTCTCGTCTCTCTCTCTCTCTCTCGCTCTCTCGTCTCTCTCTCTATCTATCTATCTATCGATCTTCTTCTTCTCCTCCATCCCTCGCCCCCCCCCCTCTCTCTCTCTTCTCTCTCTCCTCCTTCCTCCCCCCTCTCCTCTTTCTTCCTTCCTTCCTTCCTTCCTTCCGCCTTCCTCTTTCTCATCTACTTTCACTCTTTCGTTTCCATCATAACAAGCTCTCATATACCAAACAACAACATTACCCGCTTATACCTTTAAGCCAGCCTTCTTTTCCGAACTCGTTGTTCCGATTCATTCTCTCCCTCCTCATTTGGTCTTCTTTTTCCTTTTCTATCATAAAACTAAGACATCAGAATGAAAACATTCTTATACTATGTTCCTTAGTTCTTTTTAAACGACTCTACATCACAGCAACACAAACAACACATCGTATCACAAAAACAACATCAAACACAAACACACCAGCTAAACACACACATACAACACACAACACATCAAACACCACTAACACAAAACACACACAACACACCACAACACACACACACAACCACATCACACACAACACACACAACAATACCACACACAACACAACACACAAACACTCACACACACACAAAACACACAAAACACAACACAACACACAACCACACACAACCAACACACAACAACACACACACAACACAACACACAACACACACACACAACACAAACAACACACACACCACCAAACACACAACACCACAACCACACCAAACACAACACACACAACACACACACACACACACCCAACACACACAACAAAACACAACACAACACAACAACACACAACACACACACACACACACAACACAACACACACCAACAACACACACAACACACACACACACACACACAACACACACACACACACAACCACAACACAACACAACACACACACAACTGGTCGAATCACTGTAGAATTCTTTATACACTAATACTTGCGGACGGGACATAGTGAGAGGTTTTTCCTTTTTGTTCCTCGGCTAGAGCTCCGAGGTTCACCAATGGAGAGATTTTGCGTATGCGACGGTTTTGGGGTGGGGGATTTGCCCATCATGAAGGTAGCCGCATTCCGACTTCGGGGATGTATGTTGGGTATGTTCACGTTTCTGTGTAGCCCATGAACGCTGACAAGCATTATGGGATAGCTAACGTGCATGGTTGATCTGCATGTGTATATAGATAGATGACATTTGACATTTGACTTTTTTTTCTATATCGAGGATAATGGAATAAGCACTCATGTGCTTTTTTACATCCAGTCCCCGTGTGTATGCGGTTTTGTCAATTTTGTCATCTGTTCCCACCGGCACACAATGGCCTACTCTTTCGAAAAGCGAAGCAGGATTTAACGTGTGCGCAAAATGTTCTGCATGCGTTCGAACACGGGGCCTCGGTTTATAGTCTCATTCGAAGGATGGATGGATGGATAGATAGATAGATGGATAGATGGATAGATGGATAGATAGATAGATAGATAGATAGATAGATAGATATAGATAGATAGATAGATAGAATAGATAGATAGATAGATAGATAGATAGATAGATAGTAGATATGTATATACACACACACGAAACGATTAAAGCACTTGCAGGTCTGCCTAATATGATAATCCCACCCATTCCGAAGTCACGGCCAAGATTCGAACACAAGACTTCATGGACCCATGATTCTTTTTGGGTAAATCGAACGGTCTTAACCACTTGGCTATGTAATTATAAAAACGTCCATTGCTGTGAGCAATAGTACGCTGTGTGCCCTGGCTTTACAAAGCCTTGGTCATTCTATATGCGGCTTTTTTTGTCCAGTCCCTGCCTGTACAGTGTTGACTGACCACAAGAGCCAAGTGTTTGTTAAGTTGGTCAGTAGGAGGGAGGTGTGACCAGCTGTCAAGTGAGGTGGTCAATTCACAGTGTTTTTATAGAGCTGACCATAAATTATGGCCTGATACTTCATGACCCCTCGTGTGATTCCCGTTCCCCCCCCCCCCCCCCCACCCACCCTCACCCCTCAACCCTCCCGCCACCCCTACCCTCACCCTCATCACCTCCCCCCATCATCCCCCACTCTTTGCAAAGGGGTCTATATATACACTCTCTTGAAAAGGCTCTAATGGTTGCCAGAAACAGGCTTTGTGTGCATTGTATAAACATGACTGTTGGTTTACATACATATGTATGTATGTATGTACACACACAGAGAGAGTGCCCAGGCATGCATGCGGGCATGCACAGACGCACACAGACATACACACACAGACACACACGAACATTAGACACACGCGCGCACATTAACGCACACGCACATAAACACCAGTCCAGCAGGTGGACAAAAAACACAGTCTTAGGTTCAATTCCACCCCAACACACACACACTCTCTCTCTCAAATATATATATATATCCCTAAGGGTGGGGACTGATTGTAAAAAAGCACATGGGTGCTTATTCATTATCCTCGAAATAAAAGAATTTGTCATTGTCATTGTCACCACCCCCACCACCACACCTCACCACACCACACCCCCACACACAACTACACACACAACACCACAACACACACACACACAACTACACACACAAACACACACAATTTGCTCACGTAAAAGAACCAACGGGCTACAAGAGAGACATTACTGGCAATATTCTGTAGAAAAAAACCCCACACACTCTGATAGGGAAAACGAATACACATGCAGACAGGAAAAGAAAAAAAATTATAATGGGTGGCGCTGTTCTTGTGGCGGCGCACACTCCCCGCGGAGAGCAGCCCGAATTTCTCGCAAAGAACTGTGCCGTAACTTATTAAAGGGGTATACAATACAATACAATACAATACAATAAACTGTAAGTCAGTAAGAACGACCATGTTATATAAACTTAAGTGCAGACTAATCAAGTTAAGTTGTATCAGCTTTCACCATCACTTTATTCATTTCCACTATCTCCTGAGGAAAGGAGAGACTGAATGAATAGACGGGAGTATAATTATGCAGTATGAGTATACATACATGTTTAGGGAAGTATAGATAGATAGATAGATAGATAGATAGATAGATAGATAGATAGATAGATAGATAGATAGATAGATAGACAGACAGACAGACAGACAGGTGGGTGGGTGGGTGGATGGGTGGATGGATGGATGGATGGATAGAGATAGATAGATAGATAGATAGATAGATCGATAGATCGATCGATAGATAGATAGATAGATAGATAGATAGATAGATAGATAGATAGATATACATACATATGATATATAGTTAAGTTAACTATGTCAGTTAAAGTCTACTCACTAAATTTTAAGACATGATTGTTTCGGGGGCGGGAGGGGGGGAATATTGTAACGGGAGTTCGAGAATTATCTATCATCAAGTCTTTTGTTCATTGTTTGCCTTTTTTTTTCGGGGGGGGGGGGAGGGGGGGGGGGGGGGAGGGGAGGGGGGGGGTGCATCCAATCCACACATTTGATACCAGGGAAGCTAAAACCGATTTACTATGCACAAAGAGTCAGCAATAAAGGGAAGGATTACGCGTTTGTGGAGATACGGTGATTAAACCTATTGTTAAGAACGGGGACATGGAGGGTTGGGGGGGTCCTGCTCCTTTATGGGGTCTTATTTTTCTGTCTTTGGGGGAGGAGGGGGGGGGGGGGGGGGGGGGTCGGGGGGGGGGTGGTCACGCGTTTGTTAGCGGATGTTATTATTCAGGTTGTCATTCTCTTTGTTTGGGGGGGGGGGGGGGGGGGGGGGGGTGGTGAACCTTTTTTTTTAAATTGTCAGCCGTGTTTTTCTGGGTGGTTTTTTTTTTCTTCTGGCAGTGATGTTGAGATATACGGTCTGGGTGGCTTGTGGAGTTACCTGATATCTTGGCAGAACTTTTTTGGGTAGGGAGCGACAGGCTGGTCAAGGCTGACTGAAGCCGGACAATTAGTTTCTTGTCTGCTTTCACGGCCAGAGCTTTAAGGCTACAGAGATCATTATTGTAGGGATCAGTACTACGTCTTCAGTTAGTATTGATTTGTACTTTTGACTTCGGAGTAGTATATGGGGATCAGTACTTACTAGGTCTTCTGTATTATTGGCTTGTAGTTGTGAGATATAGGGATCCATACTAGGTCTTCAGTATCATTGGCTTGTAGTTGTGAGATATAGGGATCAGTACTACGTCTTCAGTATCATTGATTTGTACTTTTGACTACAGAGTAGTATATGGGGATCAGTCTTACTAGGTCTTCAGTATTATTGGCTTGTAGTTGTGAGATATAGGGATCAGTACTACGTCTTCAGTATCATTGATTTGTAATTTTGACCACAAAGATACGGGGATCAGTACTTACTGCGTCTTCAGTATCATTGTTAAATTGTGCTTTTGACTACAAAGGATATGGGTATCAGTACTACGTCTTCAGTATTATTGACTTGTAGTTTTGAGATATAGGGATCAGTACTACGTCTTCAGTATTATTGACTTATAGTTTTGAGATATAGGGATCAGTACTACGTCTTCATCATTGTTGACTAGTAGTTTTGACTACAAAGCTATGGGGATCAATACTTACTACGTCTTCATTATCATTATTGACTTGTAATTTTGACTTAAGAGATATGAGTATCAGTACTACGTCTTCATTATCATTATTGACTTGTAATTTTTACTACAGAGATATGGGGATCAGTACTACGTCTTCATTATCATTATTGACTGGTAGTTTTGACTACAAAGACATGGGTATCAGTACTACGTCTTCATCATTATTGACTTGTAATTTTGACTACAAAGACATGGGCATCAGTACATACTACGTCTTCATTATCATTATTGACTCGTAATTTTGACTACAGAGATATGGGGATCAGTACTACGTCTTCATTTTTTTCTTGACTGTAAGTACCCGGTCGTTTGCTATCAGCTTAATAACAATGAAGCTACTGAATATTAGTTCATAAGCCTGCTAACCCTGCTTTATCACTGATAAAGTTATATGAAAGAGGCGTTTTGAAACTCAGTGGCGCAGCACACAGCTGTGTAAGTTTTAATACATGTTTCTCGGAGAAGTAAAAAAACAAGAGCTAAAGAGAGGTTGTACCGAAGCTTTGGCTTCAGTACAGTTGCCCCAGTTCACCTAGCGGTAAATGGGTACCTGCTCTCTTTAGGGTCAGGGAAGGCAAAGCAGCGAGGGAGAGGAGATGGGCACCGCCCTCAATATGCTGGCCTCTAGAGAAGTGAGGTCTCTGATGCCTCGCTACCCTACGACCACATAGGTTATGGGACACTTTTACGGGTTGGTTTGTTTGTTTTGTAAAGAGAGGCTACTGCAACAGTTCTGCGTAATCAGCAGTTGAACGGGGCCGATGACACTCAGTGCGAAAACACACCTCCCACGCGTGCGCTCTCTCTCTCTCGCCTCTCTCTCTCTCTCTTTTTCTCTCTCTCTCTCTCTCTCTCTCCCTCTCTCTCACACACACAAACATACTCAGAGAACATCTTGCGTACACGCTAAGTCTGTTCTGCTCTTTGGAAGAGTAGGCCTTTGTTGCGGTGGGAACCGGATGACAAAACTGACAACTCTTGTCATACCTTCATCTGCTTTAAAAACAACTCTCTCTCGAGCTTCTCACACCAACATATCCAAGAACATCATGCGTACAACGTAAACCGTAGTGCTCTGGAAGAGTAGCCTTAGTTGCCCGCGGGAACGGAGACCTACTGCAAACCTGCATACATACGAGACGGATGTAAAAAAAAGAAACACTTGAGAGCTTACTCTTTATCCTCGAAAAAAATTAAGAAGAAAATAGACACACACACATTCACACCACGCACCGCACCGTCCTCTCATCTTGCGCCGCGCGTACACCACACACTCTCTCTCTCTCTCTCCTCCTCTCTCTCTCCTCTCTCCTCTCTTCTCTCTCTCTCTCTCCCTCTCTCTCTCTCTCTCTCCTCTCTCTCTCTCTCCTCTTCCCTCTCTCCTCTCCCCTCTCTCTCCTCTCTCCTCTCTCCCTCTCTCTCTCTCTCTCTCTCTCTCCCTCTCTCTCTCTCCTCTCTCTCTCTCTCTCTCCCTCCTCTCTCTCCTCTCTCTCTCCTCTTCCCCTCCTCCTCTCCTCTCTCTCTCTCTCTCTCCCTCTCTCTCCTCTCTCTCCTCTCCCTCTCTCCTCTCTCCCTCTTCTCCTCTCTCTCCCCCCTCTCTCTCTCTTCTCTCTCTCTCTCTCCTCCTCTCTCCTCTCTCTCTCTCTCTCTCTCTCTCTCTCTCTCTCTCTCTCTCTCTCTGTGCTTAAAGTGCATCTGAATGTCTGTTTTCCGATATTTTTAAAATCCAGAAGCACACAGCTAGCAGTCCTTTCATCGAGGCCTCACAGATACCTTGTCTACGAATCCACCTGGCCAAACCACCTTTGGCCGCCGAATGAGCTCCCTCCTCTCTTCACCAGGGTAGTTTGACACTTTTAATCCATCCTCAAGGCATATTTATTTCAAACCTAATATTTCCCCCTCCTGTTTCATATCAGAACTATCCCACCTTCACTACTGCCATTCCCTGCTAAAGTATATGACCTGTGTGTGTGTGTGTGTGTTTGTGTGTGTGTGTGTGTGTGTTGTGTGTGTGTGTGTGTGTGTGTGTGTGTTTGTGTGCTTTTTGAAAAACATTAGACTATTGAAATTTTATTTTACAGATTATGGTCTGCAGCGACCATGTTTGTAATATCTGTTTGTTTAAACTATTGATTGTTTGTCATTGATTGCATGACTGTGTAAGATTAGGTTAAATGCATGCGCTTGTTTTGTCTTTGCAAGATAGGCGCTATGTACTTTCCCATTTTTTTTATTATTTTTTTATTTTATTTTATTTTGTTGTTGTTGTTGTTCTTTTTATTATTATTATTTCTCATCATCATCATTATTATTATCTTTATTATTACCAAAAGGGAATTTCGACTCACAGATCGTAGCTTTAACAAAAAGTAATATCAAGATTTCACAAAAGTCCGCACCTAGTTTCGGAAATTACTTTTTTTTTGGGTTCCCTTGCACCTTTTTCTGCGCCTATGCAGTGATGTACCGGCAAAAATTGGAATTTTAGTCATTTACCAATTGGGACGCAAACCCACCGAAAGGGTTTTTTTCAATGCGAAATCGGTTGTGGGGTTTGATCGTCCCGAAATAACTGGGTTCAGGTGAAAATGCGTGGGATTTTTTTTTTTCTTTCGTCACCCCGTTTCTTCGACTGTTTTTGAAACTTGTTTTTACTGTACATAAAAAGCAAAGGTGTCCGCTGTGTGCGACGACAGACAGCAGGCAGGCCGACAGGCAGGCGACAGACGGGAGGCAGACAGCGGCAGAAGCGACAGGCAGGCAGACGGCAGGAAGGCAGGCGACGACAGGAAGGCAGGCAGACAAACAGAAGGAAGGCAGGAGCAGACAGGAAAGGGAGGCAGACAGACAGGTAGAAGAAAAGGCAAGCAGGGGAGGGGAGACAGCAGGCAGGCAAACAGACAGGGGAGACAGAAAGGGAGGCAGACAGACAGACAGGGGGACAGGCAGAAGACAGGCAGGGAGAAAAAGAAGGAGGCAGGCAGGCAGGCAGGCAGGTAGCAGACAGCAGGCAGGCAGGCAGGCGAAAGGGAGCAGACAGGCAGGCAGGCAGGGAGAAGACAGGGGAGACAGGGAGACAGAAGGCGGTGGAGGGAGGCAGGGACGCAGCAGAGAATGGCGAATTAATTTGATTTTATTTTCAAAAGGTGATGAATAAGCAGCGGTTTCTTTTTTGTTCTTTTTAACCCGCCCCCTGTAATGGATAAAACCCAAAAATAAATAAAAGCAAAATCGTATTTTTTTAAAAAGGAAGGGGGGGGGGGGGTCCCACCTACACAAACCCCATTTTATTTGTAATAATAAAGATACATATAACAGCATACATAAAACATAAAACATAAAACCGCATACACACGGGGACTGGATGTAAAAAAAAAAGCACATGAGTGCTTATTCCATTATCCCCGATTTTTAAAAAAGTCATCTGAGCGCTTTGATTTGTGCTTTACAAGATTCAGCGCTATATAAATTCCATACATTTTTTTTCACATAACGGATTAACAGAGAGCGGGAGAGAGTGAGTGACAGACAGACAGACAGACATACAGATACACAGACAGACATACAGACACCCAGACAGACAGACAAACATACAGAGAGAGAGAAAACGGTTTCAGGAAAAAAAATGGCAATACAAACAAGCAAAAAACCTCCAAACGAAAGAATCCAACCTTACTCCCTATAAATACTATATATATATATATGTATATATATACATACATACATACATATATGCAGTAACCATTTTTTCTTTTTACATTCAGTCCCCGTGTGTATGCGGTATTGTAAATTTTGTCATCGGTTCCCACAGGCACACAATGGCCTACTCTTTCGAAAAGCGGAAAAGGATTTAACGTGTGCGCAAGATGTTCTGCATGCGTTCGCACACGGGGCCTCGGTTTATAGTCTCATCCGAAGGACTTTGACATTCAGTTCGATTTTTTTAGTCAAACTGGGAAGAAGGGGCTAGGCTTGGGAATCGAACCCAGAACCTTACGGTTTACTTGTTGGCAGGCAAACGTCTTGACCATCCTGCCACCTTCCTTCCTAAAGTGACCTACTTGTGACCTACTGTTTTGTGTGGGCTATGGTCAGTCAGCGTCAGTCGACGGTATCAATTATAGTCGATGGTATCAATTATAGTTAGCTGTTGATAGTATCAATTATAGTAGCACCGATCCCCACATATCTTTGCTGTCAAGACTAAGAGTCAACAATGATAATGAAGACGTAGTAAGTAAGTAAGTACTGATACCCATATTATCCTTTTTGCAGTCAACGGCAAAAATCGGTGATACTGAAGACGTAGTACCAATATATATATATATATATATATATATATATATATGGTGACTTGGCTCAGTGCCTGTCCACTGTACTGTTGACAAAAGGAGCAGAGTGACCATGAAATTGGCCGTAGAAGTGGTGGAAAAGGGGTCAGGGGTGGGTGGGTGGAGGGATAAGAGGCAGTTGGGGGGGGGGGGGGGGGCAAGGCAGTAGGAGAGGGTGGGAGAGACGGGGGGGGGGGGGGAGGGAGGGGAGGGGAAGCTGTCAAAAGGTCAGATCTCAGCGGTGCTTAACTGTTCTCAGGTAACATGATCGGAAGATCAGTTTACACGGGTGTTGTTGTTCTGGTGGTGGTGGTATTGTTGTTTTTGCTGTTCTTGTTGCTGCTGCTGTTCTTGTTGTTGCTCTTGTTCTTGCTCTTGTTGTTGCTGCTGCTGCTTCTGCTGTTGTTGCTGTTGTGTTTGCCGCTGTTGTTGTTATATTTTTATTTATTTATTTTATCTTTTTATTCTTTTATTTCGAGGATAATGGAATAAGCACTCCTGTGCTTTTTTTTCATTCAGTCCCCGTGTGTACGCAGTTTTGTCAATTTTGTCATCCGTTCCCGCCGGCACACTCCCGCCTACTCTTCCGAAAAGCGGAACGGGTTTTAACGTGTGCGCAAGATGTTCTGCGTGCGTTGGCACACGGGGCCTCGGTTTATAGTCTCATCCGAAGGATTTTGGGGGGAGAGTGGAGTCTGCACTGATGTTAACTCCAGAGGAAAAATCCTCTTGAACGGGAATCGAACTCGGGTCAACAGATCACGAAAACATCACCAGGCTATGCCGTCCCCTGTTATTCTACCTGAGAATCATCATGAGATTGTAATCACACAGTGGGTGAGGAGTCTGCGTGTACAACTCTTTTTTTTCAAGAATCTCGTCATAGAGGCAGCCATATTCCAGCTTCATAGGTTTTCGATAGTGTCTGTGATGCTAAGTGCTTTTGTCGTCATGAATGAAGACCACCTCAGCATAACGTTTGAATAACTAAAGCGTAACGACGTGGTAAATAACATGGGCCTCGGCTCTTCTTAGCTTTACATCATCCAGAACTGAGCAAGCTTTTGAGGCTGGGCCAAACTAAAGTGTTGAAAGACTGAGGTTTTTTTGTTATTTTCCCTATGTTGCAAAGATAGAAGATAAAACTGCAAGTTAGCTGTAGTTCCAATGTGCAGAAAACTCGCACACACATACGCAGACATAGACAAAGATACAGACACACACGCACACCTCTCTCTGTCTCTCCCTCTCTCTCTCTCTCTCTCTCTCCCTCCTCTCTCTCTCTCTCTCTCCCTCTCTCTCTCCCTCTCTCTCTCTCTCTCTCTCTCTCCCTCTCTCTCTCTCTCTCTCCCTCTCTCTCTCTCTCTCTCTCCCCCCTCTCTCTCTCCCTCTCTCTCTCTCTCTCCCTCTCTCTCTCTCTCTCCCCCCCTCTCTCTCTCTCTCCCCCTCTCTCTCTCTTTCTCTCTCTCTCTCTCATCCTTGTGTGTGTATGTACGTGTGTCTGCGCGTGCGAGCAGTGACTATGTGTATGCCTTTATATGTGTGTGTGTGTGAATGTGTGCACGCAGTGTGCGCAGCATCTGTGTGTGTGCATGCGCGCGCAGCGTCTGTGTGTGTGTCCGCGTGCGCACGCGCCCAATGTATGTGTGTTGCGTATGCTTGCACGCACGCGTACTCACACACTCGTATAATACACGATCACAAGTTTGCATGTGTGACAATTTACGCCCTGCGAGCGACCGATAAAAAAAAAACCCAAAAAACAACTCTCTCTTTCTACTGAACAGATCCCTCACCCCAGTTGTCAATCAGACACAGACACCAAAAGCTCCGAACTCTGTTGTTAACAGACGACTTTTTAGACTTGATGCACGCGACTGTTCAGTCAGCCCTTGCCGCGCATTCACCTTGCCCTGCAGACTGTGACTGTCACCTAGAAAAGCTGCTTGAGCTCCTGGCTTCCTTGGGGCCTGGGCCCAGTCTAGCTAGCTAGTTAGCTAGATTGTATCGATAGAAGATAAAACTGCAAGTTCGCTGTAACTCCAATGCAGGAAACGCGCGCACATACACAGGCAGACACAGACACACACAGACACACAGACACAGACACACGCGCGCCGTTGTGTGTGTGTGTGTGTAAGTTCTTCTTCTGGGGGTGGGGAGGGGGGGGGGGGAGGGACGGGATAGCCTAGTGGTTAGAACATTGCGCTCACAATCTGACAACCCGGGTTCGATTCCCGTTCAAGGGGGATATTTTCCCCCTGGAGTTAACATCAGTGCAGACTCCACTCTCCCCGAAAGTCTTCCATTCAGTCAGGGTGATATTTAGCTGGATTCGTTTTCTTTTTTTTTCTTTTTCTTTCTTTTTTTTTCTGGGGGGGGGGGTGGCGGGTTGCTTGTTTGTTTGGGGTTTTTTGTTGTTGTTGTTTTGGGGGGTTGTTTGCTTTTTTATATACATGTTACGTTTCCTGGGTCATAATGAGACAAATGACAAGTTCTCGTGCCTCTTATCTTATCTACGCCTGAAAAAACGCAAACAAACACGATGGTGATGTTTAGCGCGTGATCTGCTGACCCGCGTTCTATTCTCGTTCAAGAGGATTTTTCCTCTGGAGTTAACATCAGTGCCGACTCCACTCCTCCCATAAGTCCGTCGGATGAGACTGTAAAACGAGGTCCCCGAGTGGGAACGCACGCAGAACATCTTGCGCACACGTTAAAACCCGTTCCGCTTTTTGTAAGAGTAGGCCATTGTGTACCGGTGGGAAGGTTTGGCAAAATTGACAAACTGCGAACATAAGGGGACTGGATGTAAAAAAAACACACATGAGTGTTTATTCTATTATCCTCGAAAAAAAAAATTTTAATGTTAGGTTTGAACTCACTACCCTCTCCTAACACACACACACACACACACACACACACACACACACACACACACACACAAAGAGTAGGCCATTGTTTCTTGGTGGAACAGATGACAAAATTTACAAAAACCGGGTACAACTGTGGACTGGATGTTTAAAACAAAAAAGCACATGGGTTTTTATTCCATTATCCTTGATTTAAAAGAATAAAACAAACAAAATAAAATGAATAAATAATAATAAAAGAATACATACAAATAAACACACACACACACACACGTCCCGAATCTCTCAGGCAGATACTGTAAGTTGTTGGGACCATTTATTTATTTATGTATTTTTTTTATTTTGTTCTTTTTATATCGAGGATAATGGAATAAGCACGTATGTGCTATTTTTACATCCAGTCCCCGCGTGTATGCGGTTTTGTAAATTTTGTCATCCGATCCCACCGGCACACAATGGCCTACTCTTACGAAAAGCGGAACAGGATTTAACGTGTGCGCAAGATTGTGCGTGCGTTCGCGCACGGGTCCTCGCTTTATAAGTCTCATCTGAAGGATGCTATACAAACTGCTCTCAAACAACAAAGGATATCCAGGTAGGAAATAGCAGGTAAAGGCGACAACCTGGTTTTGATCTTCAGTCTTGTGGGCTTGGGGACGGAATAGCTCAGTGGTCAGAACACTCGCTTTCCTCCAGTCAATGTTAAAGCAGCATCGAGCGTGGCCTCCAATTGGATGGTTGACCGTTTGTGCGCCTTGGCTTCAGTATAGTCCCCCAGTTCACCCAGCTGTAAAATGGGTACCTTCCCTCTTTAGGGTCAGGGAAATGTAAAGCAGCGAGGGAGAGGAGATGGGCGCCGCCCTCAATATGTTGGCCCCTGGAGAAACTGAGGTCTCGATGCCTCGCTGCCCTACGACCACATAGGTTATGGGACAACTTCACCTTTCTTAGGGAATTAGAGAGGTTTTTCTGTTCCTGGGCTAGAGCTCCCAGGTTCACGAATGGTGAGATTTAGCGTATGTGACCGGTGTTATTCCACCACTAAGGTCAGCCACATTCCGTCTTTTGTGGGGGATTGATCTTCAGTTGGAAGCCAGTTGATGAGGCAGCAGCGTCAACAAACATAACTGATTTTGTACTAAAAATTAAAACAGGTTGCATGCAGTAGGCTACTACATACAGGAGAAAGCTACGCTCCCAGTTCTGTTGTGATCGAAAGAGAGCCAGACAGCTAGGAAGGGAAAAAAATAACAGAAGTTATACCTGACCTACTTTCCGGGATTCAGAGGGAACGGGCTAGCCTGGTGGTTAGGTTATTGCGCTCGTGATCTGCTGACCCGGGTTTGAATCTCGTTCAAGAGGATTTTTTCCCCCTGGAGTTAACATCAGTGGCAACTCCACTTCCCCTATTTAAAAAAAGTCCTTCAGATGAGACTATAACCGGAGGTCTCGTGTGCAAACGCATGTAGAACATCTTTAGCACACGTTAAAACCCGTTCCGCTTTTCGGAAGAGTAGGCCATTGTGTGCTGGCAGGAATGGATGATAAAATTGACAAAACTGCATTCACACACAGGGACTGGATGTTTGAGGGGGGAAAAAAGCATGGGAGTGCTTATTCTATTATCCTCAATATAAAAAAATAATTAATTAATGAATAAGTAAGTAAAATAGATAAATAAATCCTCGAAATAAATAATATAAAAAGAAGCTCTTCGTGATCTGGTCCAAAGGTTACCTTGGCTGACAAGTGTGTATTGATGTGGTAGACACGATACAGGAAATGGCCTGGAATACTGGAAGATAATGGATAGTCGAGAGTAGTCTGGTCTGATTGTTGTCCATCATGAACATCCTTGTCATGGTTTCTGTGTCCTATTATCCATGTAGCGTTTATTGTTGTTGTTGCAGCCTGCTGTCTCGGTGCATGAGCTTAACAACAGCTTTAAAAACTAAATTGCAGTCATTTTATTCTCTCTGTGTCTCTCTGTTTCTGTCTGTCTCTGTCTGTCTCTTCTCGGTCTCTGTCTGTCTGTCTGTCTGTCTGTCTGTCTCTCTCTCTCTCTCTCTCTCTCTCTCTCTCTCTCTCTCTTTCTCTTTGTCTCTCTCACACACACACACTCACTCATTCTCTCTCTGTGTCTCTGTCTCTGTCTCTCTCTCACATACACATACTCTCTCTCCCTCTCTCTCTCTCTCTCTTTTGTTTTGTTTTTGATAGTCCCAAATGAGGGCAAGGACCCGGGTGGAAATAAAATGTATGTAAATGCTAATCTGCACGGTAACCTTAAAAATAAAGACATTCAATTCATTCATTTATTCGTTCATTCATTTCATACACATCTCTTCTCTCTCTCTCTCTCTCTCTCTCTCTCTCTCTCTCTTCTTTTCTCTTTCTCTCTCTCACATCTCTACTCCTCTTCTCTCTCTTGTCTCTCTGTCTGTTTCTCATAAAACATTTTTTACTTGCTTTCTTTCTCTATTATTTTTGTTTTGTTTTTTTCAATCCCCAATGAGGGCCAGGCCATGAAATAAAATATGTACGCAATCGCGAACCTTAATCTTCTCTTTCATCTTTCGTCATTCTTTCATACACCTCTCTCTCTCTCTCTCTCCTCTCTCTCTCTCCCCTCTCTCTTCTCTCTCTCTCTCTCTCTCTCTCTCTCTCTCTCTCTCTCTCCCTCTCTGTCTCTCTCTTCTCTCTCCTCTCTTCTCTCTCTCTCTCTCTCTCTCTCGTTAGTGTGTGTGGGGGGTGGGGTTTTTTGGTTTCTCTCTAAACGCATGGCTTAATGGCCTAATGAAAGCACGTGTGTGTGTGCTGATGGTATTCTCTACCTATCCAAGAGGTTGACTGCCGGGTGGTTTAATCAATGCACTGGTAAGCTCAACCGGTTTTGCCCAGACGCATTAGTTGGATCGAGAGAGAACTTCTATGGCTGTTCTGTTCATATGTTCATTCTTCTTTCTTTTTTCTTTTTTTGTTTGTTTGTTCCACAGCTAGAACTCCGAGGTTCACTAATGCTGAGATTATTGTGTATGCGACGTTCCACCCCACTCCCTCCCGCACGCACACACACACACATATACACACACACCACACGCACACACGCACGCACGCACCACGCACCACGCACACACATACCACCACCACCACCATCCACCACATCATCATTTAGGTACCGCATTCCAATTTCGGGATGGTGTCTAAACATCACCTGTGTGCATGCTGGGGTGGGGTGTGTGGTGTTGTTTTGTTGTTGTTTGGGTTGTTTGTTGTTGTTGTTTTGGTTTGTTTTGTTGGGTTTTTTTGGGGGGGTCATCTTACTTACCGAAACAATAACCTACCCTTTCAAAGGTCAAACGGGGTTTTAACTGTGCGGGAAGATTTATTTTTTTTTCGCAGACGTCGCACAACGACGACTTTATGGGGGGGGGGGGGGGGGGGGGGGATCAAATGGGATGAAAGGGGAGGCTGGGAATTGAACCCACAACCTCAAGTTACTTGTAGGTAGGTAGGTGAACGTACGTCTTAACCGTCCTGCCACCTCTCCGTTGTGTGTGTGGTTTGTGGTGTTAGATGGTGGTGTGGGTGTTATCATTCATATCATTATTCATCAGTAGATAGTATGAGAATAAGCACTTATGTGTTTTGTTATACATAGTGGTGTGTAGTGTGTAGTTTTTTTTGTCAATGTTGGTCATTCTTTCGTATCCCGTACAGTTTAAAATTTTATTTGGCCTACTCTTCCGAAAAGCGGAACAGGTTTTAACGTGTGAGCAAGATGTTCTGCGGTGCGTTTGCACACGGGGCCTCGTTTTATAGTCTCAATCCGAAGGACTTTTTTTTTGGGGGGGAGGGGGGGAGTGGAGTCGGCACTGATGTTAACTCCAGGGCGAAAAAAAAATCCTCTTGAACGAGATTGGAACCCGGGTCAGCACAGATCACGAGCGTATCACTGTAACCACCAGGCTATCCCGCCTCCCCCTCCCCTCCCTCCCCCCCCCCCCCCTTCCCTGTTCCCGAGTTTCGGCTGTCTGAGCAAGAAGTCGTCTGCTCGGGTTGGCTTGGTAGTAATTGGAGGTGATCGCCTTCCTGACTTGTTCATCTTGGCGTGTCTGTTCGCTTTTTTTTTGTTTTTCTTTCAACCTTGTTCATCCTCCCGTTCTCTGTCTCTGTCTCTGTCTGTCTGTCCTGTCTGTCCTGTCTGTTTCTGTCTGTTTTCTCTCTGTCTGTCTGTCTTCTGTCTGTCTGTCTGTCCTGTCTGTCTGTCTGTCTGTTTCTCTCTGTCTCTGTCTGTTTCTCTGCCTTCTGTCTGTCTCTTTATATCTGTCTGTCCTGTCTGTCTGTCTGTCTGTCTGTTTCTCTTTGTCTTCTTGTCTGTCTGTCTTCTGTCTGTGTCTGTCTGTCTCTGTCTTCATTCAGAGAGCTGGATGTAATTTTTTAAATTTTTTTTTAAAAGCTATTGTTATGCTTATTCTACAACCCTCTATAAATGAAATCTGTTCATAGCTCCTTGTTCATTTTTAGTCTGTCTGTCTGTCTGTCTGTTTTGTCTCTTCTCTCTCTCTCTCTCTCTCTCTCTCTCTCTCTTCTCTCTCTCTCTCTCTCTCTCTCATTCAGAGAGCTGGATATCATTTTTTAAAAGTTTTTAAAGCTGTTGTTATGCTTATTCTACAACCCTCTATAAATGAAATTTGTTCAGTGCTCATTGTTCATTTTTAGTCTGTCTGTCTCCTGTCTGTCTGTCTGTCTCTCTCTCTCTCTCTCTCTCTCTCTCTCTCTCAGGAGAGCTGGATGTAAAAAAAAAACAAGGAAAAGAGAACGCTATTGTTATGCTATTCTATAACCCTCTATAAATAAATCTGCTCATTGTTTATTGTTAGTGTTTCTCTCTCTCTCCTCTTCTCTCTCTATTCTCTTTCTCTCCATCTCTCTCTATCTCTCTCTCTCTATCTCTCTCTCTCTGTGGTGTGTGTTTGTGTATGTTTTGTGTGTGTGTGTGAAAAGGGGTGAAAGGAATTAAATCTTGAATCTTGTGTTGTTGCTGCTGCTGCTGCTGATGCTGTTGTTGTTGTCACCTTCAAGTTAACGTCTGTTTACTGTTAGAGATATCGAACGAGGACAGTGTTATGGAAGTTAAAATAGAGAGGGGAAAGTGGTGTGCGGGTGCAAGGGCGGGAGCTTGAGAAGATAGCATAATTGTGTGTTGGTATTTACACGCACTTAAAAATGATTTTTTAAAATCCTTATGTTCTCTTTAACATGAGCAAAATTTAAGTTCAGTAGAGTGTTATCATAAAGCAACAATAATGTAACTACAACAAGTATTCTAATGGACTGTGCAACGAATATTTAGCAAGGTCAAAGGCTGACTTTGAAATTTCAACTGCATTTTCAAGAGACCGCTCAGAAAATATAGGTTTAAAAAAAGGGGTTACGTCGAGAACTCAAATACTGATGTGAGTATTGGAAATACGTCCATGACATTTACAATAGAATGATGATCAAGATTAATTCAAACATGGTTTGGTATAGAATACGGTAAAGAATAAAAGAACAAAAATCAGAAAGTCACAGTTTACATATGTCTGTTTACACATTGGAGATAAGCGTGATAACTAATTAAAAGTTTATACAGATGGATAAAACCAAGAAACAGGTTCAGCATTCGTCATACCAGCACTTCAAACAGAGATATCGTACTGTCTTGGTAAACATCATTCAATATATACAGCAGAATTTAGTGAAATTCTTATGGCGCTGAACTATATTCTTTGATTTTCTATTTTACATCTTTCATATCTTACTTTGTGTAGACTTTTAAATCTCTATCATAAATGCTATAAAATCCCCACACTCTAGGAAAGTAACCAGAGTCATTGAAATTGAATATGGCGTACACCTTTTTTTTCAGTTTTAGAGGTATTACTGTTTCTTTTTGCTAGGTAACATTACTGGCTGGATTTATTTTTCAAATGAGTGAGCTGACAGAGCCGCTAAAAATGAGGCAAGGCATGATAATGGAATCAATAGAACTGCACGTTCCCTTATCTATACAGGAGGGGTACCGTTTATTAGAACAAGCGTCGTGAGGCTAGTTTGAAGAGCCAGATCAATTTAGAGGAAGATTTTTTTTTCAAGAGCTGTGTGACTAACGCCTCTATTTTTTTTTAATGTTATATTCACTCCTGAATCGGATTTAAGTGTTTTACTTGCAAGAACAGTTAATACATTGCATTTGAAAATTAAAATGCATTCATTACAAACTTTTGCTTTAAAAAAAAGTCAGCGGTGTACGTGTGTGTGTGTGTGTGTGTGTGTGTGTGTGTGTGTGTGTGTGTGTGTGTGTGTGTGTGTGTGTGTGTTAATTTGAGTGCGTGCGTGCGTGCCTGTCACACAACAACAACAACAACGCTAACACACTGAGTGTAGTCTCTCTCTCTCTCTCTCTCTCTCTCTCTCTCTCTCTCTCTCTCTCTCTCTCTCCACACACACACACACACACACACACACACACACACACACACACACACACACACACCACAAACAACACAACAACACACAACACACAACCAAAACACAAACAACACAACACACACAAACACACACACACACAAACACACACAACAAAACACACACACACACACACACACACACACACACCACACACCCCTGAACCCCCCACCCCAAAAAAAAAAAAAAAAAACAACAACAACAACAATAACAACACTAACACACTGAGTGCAGACTAAACACAAACGGAGAGAGAGGCTTAATTTCACAGTGCCTGGCTGGTCTGGCTATCGGAAAGCCATTTATCACCCGCCGAAATCTGATAATGCACACACACAACATTGTCTTTGAGACATACGACTTTGTACGTAGGTAGGTAGGTAAGCGCGCTAAGAAACCCTAGCAGAGAGAGAGAGACTGGACGCCAAATGGGGTTTCGCGTGTGAGAAAGAGTTAGCGTGTTACTTAGACCTAGGCTAGTACTGACGGTAGCGTTGATTTGGGAGCTGGTGTGAGCTTTAAGGGTGGTGGACATGACAGAGAGAGAGATGAGAGAGGAGAGAGAGAGTGAGAGAGAGAGAGGAGATGAGAGATGATGGATGACTGAGAGAGAGAGAGGAGAGAGTGAGATGATGGAGAGAGAGAGAGAGAGAGAGAGCTTTTAAGCTGAACGACAGAAGTTTGTATACCAAAGTTCTAGATTGCTAGTGTAAAATGCCGGAAAAGGCAGGATTGTAAGTTAAAATAGAAGAGTTTAAAAGTGATCGATTCAACGATAACTAAAGGGGGAAAGGGGGATGGGGGGGGGGGGGGGGTGGAATTTGTGAGTGGTAAGCACCAGGGTTTGTTTGGTGTGTTTTTTTAAGTGTTAGATTTCCTGTTGTGAGTCAGAAGGAATACAAGAGTTTTATCTTTTTGAGTTGGAAAATGCCAGAGTTTGGAGTTGTGAGTTGGGAATACGAGAGTTTGGAGTTGGGAAATCAAGTGTTTACAATTGTGAGGCGGATGTTCAGGAGTTTACTGTTGTGAGTTTGAAATTCAAGCGTTTACCGTTGTGAGTTGGAAATACAAATGATTACAGTTGTGAGCTGGAAAATACATGTGTTTACAGCTGTAAGCCGGAAATACAAGTGTTTACAGTCGTGAGGTGAAAGTGCAAGAGTTTACATTTGTGAGCTGGAAATACGAGTTTACATATTTATGTGAGCTGAAAAATAAAAGGACTTACATTTGTGACTTGGAAATACAAGATGTTACAGTTGTGAGTTAGAAACACTCCATTCTGCAATTGTGAGTTGGAAATACGAGAGTTTACAGTTGTGAAGAGTAAAAACAAGAGCGCTGTGTTGTGAAGTGTAAAAACAAAGAGTGTATTGTTGTGAAATGTAAAAACAAAGAGTGTAGTAGTGTGAAGTGTAAAAACTAAGAGTGTAGTAGTGTGAGGTGCAAAAATAAAGCCTGTAATGTGAAGTGTAAAAATAAAAAGTGTAGTATTGTGAAGTGTACAAACAAATCGTTTAGTGTTGTGAAGTGTAAAAATAAAGTGTGTAATGTTGTGAAGTG
>CM054136.1:70028278-70030778 GCA_028751875.1 Rapana venosa | reverse complement strand
TTTGATTTTTCAGTAAACAATGTACCTTCTCAGTCCTTTGACGTCTGCTAGCTTCCTTACCGCAATATGTATGTGCGGAGTCAACACTGTATAGGAGTACAAGCAATCCTCATTTGATGATTATTCCCAACTTTCTCGTGACTATCTGGTATTGGTCTATGTCCTCAATCCCCCCAAAAATCAAGTGCACAGTGCATTTTTTCATACTTTAAAAAAAAATCTGTGAAAAATCACCACATTTTTTTTCAGACTCGCACTCTATACAAGATACTACATGATAATACATACTGCTGTATACCCTATACATCCTACCAGATAAGGGAAGGCAGAGAAGAGAGGTGAGAAATTCAGAGAAAGCATCCTCATACACTGGCTGGTACATAATGGCTTAGTGGATCGGTGGTCTAGAGGTAACGCACCTGCCTAGAAAGCGAAAAGTCCTGGTCGGAAGTGTGCGGTGGATTGATCCCCGTTTGGGCCCCCCAAAAAACTGTTCCCCCCATCCAGTAGACCATAAATGGCGGTCTGGGTGCTAGTCTTTCGGATGAGACGATAAACCGAGGTCCTGAGTGTTACACAAAATTACTTAGCGCACGTAAAAGAACCCATGGCAACAAGAGACTTGTTCGTGGAAAAATTATGTAGAAAAAGTCCACTCTGATAGGGAAACAAATGCAGTTGCAGACAGGAAAAGAAGACAAAAAATGGGTGGTGCTGGTCTTGTCGTGATGTACTCTCCCTGGAGAGAGCAGCCCGAATTTCACGCAGAAAAATCTGTTGTGACTTCAAGTGATATGAAATAATTATAAAAAAGAATAACAATAATTTTCATCTCAGCTAACATTTGTATTTCCATGGTACAAAGCGCATCGTCCCACACACACAAAAAAAGACAAATACAAAATTTAATTATACCATAAATAAAAACAGAACATTCAATCAGCGTATACAAAATAATCATGTGTATTAAACAGCAACGATAAGTAACAATAGGATCAAAAGTACACACAACAGCACAATAATTACAAAATTAGGTTTTTCTTGCGCCTGTTCATCTCGTGAAAAACATACAGGGGTGGGGGAGGGTGGGGGGGGGGGGGGGGGGAGGGGGAGAGCGGGGGGCGTGGTTGTGTCTGTGATTTGCATTTGTTCCTTTGAAGCAATCTGAAAAGAGACATGCATTATGATTCTTGAAAAATTTATTTTTGTAAACCTTGTTATAAACTGCAATAAAAAAACAGAAAGTGGTACAGAGAGAGACAGAGACAGACAGGCAGACAGAGAATAATTCTTTACAACAGGCCCTCAGAGAGAGAGAGAGAGAGAGAAGAGAGAGAGAGAGAGAGGAGAGAGAGAGAGAGAGAGAGAGAGAGAATGACAATGACAATGATAAATGACAATGACAATTTTTTTTATTTCGAGGATACTGATTAAGCACTCATGTGCCTTTTTACATCCAGTCCCCGCCTGTAGGGATACATCTTAATAATAACCCAATACTCAGGGAGAGACAGACAGACAGAACAGACAGACACACAGACAGACAGACAGACAGACAGACAGAGCTTTGGGAATAATTATATTATGACCTCTTCTTATTTTTCAGCCACGACAGTTAGTTCATCTTCAGTTCCATAATCCCTTCAGTGCTAATGTGTCCCATTTCCAAACGACGGTTTTCTGTTCAGTTTTCTGTTGTCTTTCGTATTTTATATCGTTATTTATTTTAATCTAATTGGGTGGGTTTTTAGCTTTCATTTCAAGTTATATCCTCTGAAGTCGGAGTATGGCTGCTTTGATGGCGAGGTACTTGAAAAGAGTCATACGCGCAAACTTCTCATCCCAAGTGTACTTCCTATCTCACGGTGATTCCCAGTTGGGATGAGTGAGTAAGAGTGCCATGTTCTGGGTAACCCCCAGAGTGTAAAGCTGGGGAACGCACAACAACAACATCATTTCATGTTATTGGTTATTCAATTCATCGTGATTTGATTATGTCATCATCATCATTAGACCCGTGACCTTGGCGGTCGTGGGGGAGACACGAAAGACGATACCGTGGTAAGCCTCCTCTATCCATCTCGGTCCTCGGCTCTGCGCAGTAGTGCCGAGTCATTCATCCTGGTCCATTCTCTGATGTTGTCCATCCATGACGTGTTCTGTCTTCCCCTCTTTCTGCCACCTTCGAGTGTTCCCTGCAGTACTGTTTTTGGCAGAGTGTTGTGGCGGGTGACGTGGCCGAACCATGTCAGCTTTTTCTTTTTGACGATGGTGAGAAGGGGTTCCTGTGGACCTGCCAGCCGTGTTATTTGACTCTTGACAAATTCATTGGTCTTTCGTTCTCTCCAGGATATGCCCAGCAGTTTTCTATGGCATTTTGTTTCAAATGACTGGATTCGCTTTGCTGTTTCAGCAGTTAATGTCCAGGTTTCACTTCCGTACAGCAGGATAGTCTGAATTAGGGCTTTGTAGAGCTTTAGTTTGATTGGGAAACTGATCT
>CM054136.1:70018278-70023278 GCA_028751875.1 Rapana venosa | reverse complement strand
TAGGTTCGAATCCCGTTCAAGGGATATTTTCCTCTGGAGTTAACATGAGTGCAGACTCCACTCTCCCCAAAAGTCCTCCGGATGAGACTATAAACCGATGTCCCGTGTACGAACGCACGCAGAACATCTTGGGCACACGTTAAATGCTGTTCCGCTTTTCGAAAGAATGTGCTGATGGGAACAGATGACAAAATTTAGAAACCCGCACACACACAGGGACTAGATGTAAAAAAAAAAAAAGCACATGAGTGCTCATTTCATTATCCTCGATATACAAGAATAAATGAATAATTAAATAACTCTCTCTGCCTCTGTCTGTCTGTCTCTCTGTCTGTCTGTCTGTCTCTCTGTCTCTGTCTCTCTCTCTCTCTCTCCCCCTCTCTAGGACCTTAGCAGGAGAACTAATTGTGACAAATTGATTGAGATTATTGATTTCGCCAGCAGCACGCACCAGTCAGACCCATGGTCAGTTTGCCAACAACACCACTACATATGACCCGCAGTGACCAGCCGGACACAATCACTTGACCTCACAGAACAACACTGCAGCAGGGAGAGGGGTGGTGGCAGTACAGATGTGCTCAGATTGAAAGCAGACTCAGCTTAGTCTGCACACCCGTATTAGAATATCGCACTTTTCCTTCTGTTTCTATAGTAAAAGGTAAGGGTGTCCCATAACCTATAAGGTCGTAGGGGAGCGAGGCATCAGAGACCTCACTTCTCTCACTGCCTCATATTGAGGGCTGTGCCCATCTCCTGTCTCTCGCTGCTTTATCTTCCCTGACCCTAAAGAGGGCAGGTACCCATTTACACCTGGGTGAACTGGGGGAACTGTACTGAAGCCAAGGCACGCAAACGGTCACCCATCCAACTGGTAACCACGCTCGACGCTGCTTAACTTGGCTGGGGGAAAGCGAATGCTCCGACCACTGAGCTATCCTGTCCCCTCTGTTTTCAGATGACTTTTATATTCATACCGCACGTACTAAGGCATCCACAGAAAGAAAAACCACTTTTTCTTGTAAAAGACTAGCCTCTGGCTCAATACTCATGTGATTTTGCACACATTTTGGTAGGTTTGAATTTGTTTTTAATTTGTCAGCAAACGCTGTACTCCCTCAGTCCTTTGTCATCTGCTAGCTTCCTTGCCACAATTATGCATGCATGGGTTCAACACTATAGGAATACAAGCAATTCTCATTTTAATATCATTTCCAACTTTTTTCATGACTACCTGGTAATTGCTCTATGTCTTCAATCCCAAAATCAAGTACACAGTGCATTTTTTTCATACTTTAAAAAATCTGTGAAAATCACCATTTTTTCCCCTGACTTGCACTGTATAGAAGATACTACATGACCTGCAAGCTAATACAGGTGTGTAACCTTACAAATCACTTCTGTCAGTTTCCCCACTTTCAGGGACTCACAGCTAATAATATTATTCTTTCCAGCCCAGCCCAGCCCAGTTGGTGCTAATTATAGCAGTAACTGACCACACTTGGATTCAGTAAACGTAGAGAGGAGCGAGCGTTAATTTTAGCACTGGGCCCTGGACCCTTGTCTTCCTTATGCTATCTGTTACTACTACAAACCGTCCCTTCCCTAAGAAGCCTCCCAGCCAGGTCAAGAGAGACAGGAGATGAGCAGCAAAGGAGAGAAGAGAGACTCCAGTGGGAACAGGGTTAGGTGTACAGGAAGTGTAGTGGGTTTTTTTTTCAAATGTGCGGATTCCCCATGTTTATCTGCACCCGCCAGTCTCATTTGTTTTATTCTATTCTATTCTTTTGTCTATTTCGAGGATAATGAAATAAGCATTCATTGCTTCTTTTATATCCAGTCCCTGTGTGTATCCAGTTTGTAAATTTTATCATCCGTTCCCACCGGCACATGATGGCCTACTCTTTGGGAAAGTGGAACGGGTTTTAACGTGTGCGAAAGATGTTCTGCATGTGTTCACACACAGGACTTCAGTTTACAGTCTCATCTAAAGGACTTTTGAGGGAAGTGAAACCATCACCGATGTTAACTTCAGAGGAAATATTCTCTTGAACGATATTCGAACCTGGGTCAGCAGATCACAAGGACATCACTCTAACCACTAGACTACCCCGTCCTTCCTCATCAGCCAGCCTGTTTCACACACACTGACTTATGAAACACCATGTCGTACAAGATGATCCACTAACAACTGCTATGTGCCAAGCAATGTCACAGTATGTGGGACATGCACACATGTGCTGATCAGCAAAACTAACTTCATGATTGGATACATAATTACATCAAGGCCTTGGCAGCAATCTTAAGTAAGCACTGTCAGTGGAAGACTAACTTCTGGTTGGCAACCCATGTCCCTTTGTCCACATAGCTCTTCGCATTTTTCCAACATTGCAGCCCTTCATGTTCTTTTGTTTGCTAGACCCTGAACCACACGATGTATGTGCAAGATCATCAGCTTTCAAGCACACTTTTTACATCATGATCGTTCTCGTTGGCAATACATCAGTCCCTCTATCCACTGCTGTGAAGTATCTAGGTGTTGTTATCGACAACACACTCTCTATGAAAAAATTCATCACTCAGACCTGTCAGTCGTGCTACTATCAATTACGGCGTATTAGTGCAATTCGAAAGTACCTGTCCACTGATGCAACAGCCAAACTTGTCACTTCTCTCATTCTTTCACGTCTGGACTATTGTAATTCTCTTTTGTCTGGTCTGCCAGCATCATCTATCCACTCCCTTCAAGTATACAAAACTCCGCAGCTCGACTAGTTCTCAGAAAGAAAAAATCTGAGCACTTTACCCCTCTCTTGCGATCTATCCACTGGCTGCCTGTGCCACAGAGAGTAAATTATAAGATCAGTACCCTCTGTTACAAATGTCTCCACAAAACTGCACCCTCCTACCTCTGTGAATGTCTTAACCTGTACACTCCTTCACGTTCCCTCCGCTCTACTGCAGATACCTTGTACCTACGAATACCTAGATTCAACCAATCCACTGTTGGCCGCCGCTCTTTCTCTATTTCGGGTCCATTGACCTGGAATGAGCTCCCTCTCTCTTTGCCAGAAACCTAGTTATGACACTTTTAAATCCAGCCTCAAGACATATTTATTTCAAACCTAAGATTTCCCCCCTCCTGTTTCATATCAGAGCTAGCCCACCTTCACTAACCCATGTCCTATCACCCTGCTAAAGTATAGGACCTAAGTGAGTGTGTGTGTGTACTTTTGTAAAACATTTGACTATTGAAATTTTATTTCATAGATTTTGTCTGCAGCGCACTATGTTTGTAAATATCTGTTTGTTTAAACTATTGATCATTTGTCATTGATTGCATGACTGTGTAAGATTAGGTTGAATGCATGCGCTTTGATTTGTCTTTTCAAGATTTAGGCTATATAAGTTCCATGTATTATTATTATTATCTGTACATTATGGTTTTTTTTTTTTATTCATTCATTTATTTTATTATTTTAGTTCCAGAATAATGGAATAAGCACTCCTGTGTGTTGTTTTTTTACATCCAGTCCCTGTGTGTATGCAGTTTTGTAAACTTTGTTCTCCATTGCCACCGGCACACAATGGTCTACTCTTCCGAATAATGGAACAGGTTTTAACATACGCACAAGATGTTCTGTGTGCATTTGAACACGGGGCCTCGGCTTATAGTCTCACCCGAAGGCACCAGTCTGTTTCTTCAAGCCCCTGAAAACAACCACACACTACATTTTCCTACCTTAGAAATGCCCTGTAAATGAGCAGAAAACAATCCCTCTAGCGAAAACTCTGCTTGAATCAGAAGCTGAAGTTGGGAGGTGGCCAAAATTTGATATAATACCCATCACCTGAAGCAATAATGTCCAAACAGTGCCGTTGGTCTTCTTCTTGCAATTTCCTGTTTTTAAGCTGACAAATGACCTCCTCAGGGTTCAGCTTCCTAGTTTGCAGTCAAACCTAATACCGCGTTGACTAATAAATGTGTAAAATGCAGCCGCAACATTGTTAAAAGGCAATTTTTCTGTTGGTTCCTTGGCTGAAGCTCCAAGGTCCATCAAAGGTGAGATTTTGCGTATGCAACCGGTTGTTTTTTTTTCCATCATGAAGGTAGCCACATTCCGACTTCGGGGACAAATAATAATAATAATAATAATGATAATAATAATAATAATAATAATGATAATTAATAATAATAATAATAATAATAATGTATGGAATTTATATAGCGCTGAATCTTGTAAAGCAAAAATCAACGCGCTCATCAATGCAATGCCTTGTAAGGCAGCGCAATGTTGGAGATGCTAGGCGAGGAAGACAAAGCAAGGGGATTCAATTCACTACAAGACAGGGGAGCAGGGGTAGCCTAGTGGTTAGAGGGTTATACTGGCGGTTTGAAGGCCAGGGATCAACCCAGGAGGAGGGGCGCCTGTTTTCCCCGGAGTGTTACCCGGCAGCTAACATCAGTACTGACCCATACAGGGAGACAGACTAGCTTAGTGTTTGATAATTTTTGTTTGATTTTTTTAAGGTATGCCTCTGTCTTTCCAAATCGGCTTGTGTCTTTTTAAAAAAAATTTTTATTCTTCTATTTCGGGGATAATGAAATATAATAAGCACTCATGTGCTTTTTTTTTTACATCCAGTCCCCGTGTGTATTCAATTTTGTCAATTTTGTCATCCATTCCCACCGGCACACAGTAGTCTACTCTTCCAAAAAGCGAAACGGGTTTTAACGTGAGCTCAAGATGTTCTGCGTGCGTTTGCACACGGGACCTCGATTTATAGTCTCATCTGAATGACATTGACGGCACTGATGTTAACTCCAAAGGAAAAAAATTCTCTTGAACGAGATTCGAACTCGGGTCAGCAGATCACGAATACATCACTCTAACCACCAGGCTATCCCGTCCGCCTGTTCGTCACAACTGCAAGCAGAGGATTGCAAAAAGTATTTATTTTTTATTTATTTTATTCTTTTATACCGAGGATAATGGAAT
>CM054136.1:70010778-70013278 GCA_028751875.1 Rapana venosa | reverse complement strand
AATTGGGTGTCTGGTCTGAAATAGGTACGGTCAATACCATGATCTGTCGATGGACAGTTTGTAGGCCGCCTTCAGGCCACACACTGCCACGGAAAGTCCCTGCGCTGACACAAGCTCGCCCACAGGCAGAGAATGAAACAGGGCGATGGGGGAACAGAACCACTTCACAGCGTGTGTATAAATTATATCGTCATCTGGAAGAAATCCTGTTGAAAATGAGAATGTTCACCTTTGAAACCGGGGATACACAAAATATGTTTTTTAATATTTCTTTTTTTATTTCGAGGATAATGGAATAAGCACTGTTGTGGGTGGTGTGTTGTTGTTTTTTACATCTACTCCCTGTTTGTAAGCAGTTTTGTAAATTTTTTCATCCGTTCTAACCTGCACACAATGGCCTACCCTTCCGAAAAGCGGAGCGAGATGTTCTGCGTGCGTTCGCACACGGGACCTCGGTTTATAGTCTCATCCGAAGGACTTCTGTCTGTCTCGTTTTCAAGCTAGGTGTGTGTGTCTTCAATTTTACGTCTGTTCACTTAAAGTCAAGCTAGGTCACTTAAGACGTGGGGAGGGGAGGGAGGGGGGAGGGGACAGTTAAGTCCTTAACTGCTTTCTTTCTAAAGAGAAGCATGCTACAGAGGGGATTAGAACTAAAGAAAACGCATACCACAGGCCATGATGAGTATACAGACAAAAGAGTTTCGTCTGTGCAAACATCACATTGTATCCCGTTTGGACCCAAAACTTTTCCCTCATCCATTAGACCATGAGTGTCTGGGCGCTAGTCTTTCGGATGAGACGATAAACCGAGGTCCCGTGTGTTACACATAATTATTTAACGCTCGTAAAAGAACCCACGGCAACAAGAGAGTTGTCCCTGGAAAAAATTCTGTAGAAAAAAGCCACTCTGATAGGGAAACAAATACAGCTGCAGACAGGAAAAAGAAAAAAAGGGTGGCGCGGGTCTTGTGGTGACGCGCTCTCCCCGGGGAGAGCAACCCGAATTTCACGCAGAGAAATCTGTGTGACTTAAAGTGGTATATATATATATATATATATATATATATATATATATATATATATATATATATATATATATATTATATATATATGTATATATATACACCAACATGCAACACATGTACCAACAGTAACTTCTCTCCACCGTAATTATGATTCCTACCAATTTGTGTGTCTGTCAGTAAATCATAGTTTTTTTGTCAGTAAATTCTGATAGTAGAATGGTGCATGCAACATTTACACCCAAAGATAGCGATTGGGCACGCTGAAGAGAGGTTGAAGGTGAACATTCCAAGCATACTGCACGACTGAGATTCCTCCAGTGGACACAACGCAGCATTCGTAAGGCTACACTCCGGTATTAAAAATTCGCACTTTTCCTTCTGTTTTTCCTATGACTTTTATATTAATACCGCGCGTACTAAAGACATCCACAGAAATAAAAACAACATTTTTTTTGAAAGTCTAGCCTCTGAGTCAAAATTCATGTGATTTTGCACAAATTTTGTATGTTTGATTTTTTTTTAATTTCAGCAAGCCCCTCAGTCCTTTGTCGTCTGCTAGCTTCCTAACCATAATATACATGCGCGGGATCAACACTGTAGGAACACAGGCAATTCACAGCTTGCAAATCCAACATCACAGTCAAGATTGCTAAATTTAGCGTACCCTTCCTTTTACCAAGTCCAAGTGTGGTCAGTTCCTGCTATAATTAGCACCAGCTGAACTGGAATGGAATGGAATGGATAGCAGCTGAGAGCAGCTGAAAATAGGGGAAATCTGTGAATCTTCATTTGATGATCCTTTCCAACTTTTAAGCAAGTACCTGGTATTGCTCTATGTCCTCAGTCACAAAATCAAGTACATAGTGCATTTTTTTGATACTTTTTTTTAAAAAATCTGTGAAAATCACCGGGGTTTTTTTCAGACTCGCACTCTCTAGAAGATACTACATGACCCGCAAGCTAATACCAGAGTGTAACCTAAGCTACCACAAGGTTTACGCTGGTTGAAGGGGATGTGGTATAATGGAGGTGTAGAGGAATGGCGGGGTCATACAAAATTGACAGAAGATTGTATAAAAATGTCATTATTTTACCAACGTTAACAGCAGCAGTAGCTTGAATCGTCAAGGAAATTTTTTTCTCTCTATCATCACCTTCTGGTTTGAATTCTTCTTTTCCCCTGTGGGGATGCCGGGGGGCCTGTCAGTATAAATAGCATCCCCACATCCTGGAAATTCTGTGCTAGGAATTCCCTCTTTTCTATCCCTCTCTTTGTTTCTGCCTTGAACCTTTTCTTCTTATCACCTCCTTCTCATCTATTTCCTGCCTTCTTGGTCCATTCTCCTGCCTTTTTTTCCCCAGAAAGACTTAAAAGATAACGATTCTCTCCCATGCCGAAGTCGGGGATGTGCTGGGCCTGTCTTGTCAGGCGCTTATCGGCAGCGCAATGCATTTTCGCTCATATCACACAAACA
>CM054136.1:70000778-70003278 GCA_028751875.1 Rapana venosa | reverse complement strand
GATGTTAACGTGTGCGCAAAGCTGTTCAGCGTGCGTTCGCACAACACAACACAACACGGGGTCTCGATTTACAAGTCTCATCCGAAATACTTTTTTTTTTTGGGGGGGGGGGGGAGGTGGGGGGAAGAGTAGAGTCTGCACTGATGTTAACTCCAAGGGGGAAGGTAAAAAAAATATATCCCCCTTTTAAACGGGAATCGAACGCGGGTCGTCAGATTTGCCAGCAGGCAGTGATCTAAACCACTAGGCTATCCCGTCCCCACCTCACACCTCCCCCCCCCCCCCCCCACTTCCCCCATCCCTACCCCTGTTTGCAGACGACTGCACTGTCAGCGGAACGTGATCCACATCAACCTGTTCGTGACCTTCATCGTCAGGGCGGTCATCTGCTTGCTGAGGGACTCGCTGCTGGTACAGGGCCTGGGCTTGCCCAAAGACATCCGCTACGACCAGAACGGAGACATCGAGTTCAATCCTCACGGGCCTGTGAGTGCGTGTGTGTTTGTGTGCGCTTTCTGTGTGTCTTTGTGGTGTGTGGTGGGGGGGGGGGGGGGGGGGGTGGGGGGTGGGGTGGAGGTGGGGGGTGGAGGTGTGGGGTGTGTGTGGGGTTGGGGTGGTGGGTGGTGTGTGGGTGTGTGGTGGGGTGGTGGAGGGTGGGTTGGGTGGGTGGGGTGGGGGTGGTGGTTGTGTGTGGTGGGTGCGTGTGTGATGGTGGGTGCGTGGGTGGTGGGTGGATGGGGTGGAGGGTGGTGTGTGTGGAGTGGTGTGTGTGTGTGTGTGTGTGTGTGTGTGTGTGTGTGTGTTGTGTGTGTGTGTGTGTGTGTGTGGCGTGTGTGTGTAGGAGGGATGGGGTGGGTGGGTGGGTGTGGGTGGAGGGTGGTGTGTGTGTGTGTGTGTGTGTTGTGTGTGTGTGTGTGTGTGTTGTTGTTGTTGTTGTTGTTGTTGTGTTTTCTTCGATTTTACGTCTGTTCACGCTCCGTGTATTAGGCGATGTGTGTGTGGTGTGGTGTGTGTGTGTGTGTGTGTGTTGTGTGTGTATGTGTGTGTTGTGTGTGTGTGTGTGTGTGTGTGTGTGTGTTGTGTGGAAGGCGAATGTGTGTGTGTGTGTGTGTGTGGAGGGGGGGTGGGGGTTGGGGTTGGGGGGGGGGGGGGTTGTGGGGAGAGGAGGGGATGGGGGATTGTGGTGGTGGAGAGGTGAGATGAGGGTGAGGGTGGGGTGAGGGTGGGGTGGGGTGGTGGAGGGGGAGGACTAGGGGGTGAGGGGGGGTGTGGTGTTATGTGTGTGGTTTTGTTTTTTGTTGGGTTTGTTTGTTGTTGTTTTGTTGTTGTTGTTTTTGTGGGGTGTTGTGTGTGTCTGTGTGTGTGAGGGAGGGGGGTATATATGAATGTGTATTGGATGAAAAAGACTCTGTACATCATTGTTTATGGTTTTGCACATTCACACAGAACTCTTGGGAAAGATTTTGAACATTCGGTGAAAATTGTAGGAAAAATGCACTCGAAGGCGATTACATATGCAGTTAGTCTTCTTTGATAATGATAATAAAGCAATAACGAACGACATCTCTAATCATTTGGAACATTAGATGAAAATTGTAAAAAAAATAAAAATAATAAAATATTTTTAAAATTTTTTAATTTTTAATGCACTCAAATGCGTTTTGACATACAGATAGTCATCGTTGACAATGATAACAAAACAATAACATATGAGATATTTAATCATATCACTCTGATTGCTTAACACTTTGTCTTTAAATGTATAATAAATCAAATCAAGCCTTTTTGGGTATAAAAAAAGAAAAACAGTTCTGGGTGAACTAAAAAGGTAGTAGCTTTATAAGCTGAGACGATTTCACATTCCTTGAAAATGACTTTCGTTGAATTTACACAGAAATGGTATCCCTCATGTGATATCCCGTTTGGGCCCGAAACTTTTCCCCCACCCATTAGACCATGAGTGGTGGTCTGGGCGCTAATCTTTCGGATAAGACGATAAACCGAGGTCCCCGTGTGTTACACATAGCTATTCAGCGCACGTAAAAGAACCCACGGCAACGAGAGAGTTGTCCCTGGCAAAATTCGGTATAAAAAAAAAGCCACTCTGATAGGGAAACAAATGCAGTTGCAGACC
This sequence comes from Rapana venosa, assembly GCA_028751875.1. Classification (NCBI taxonomy): domain Eukaryota; kingdom Metazoa; phylum Mollusca; class Gastropoda; order Neogastropoda; family Muricidae; genus Rapana; species Rapana venosa. The sequence goes on along the minus strand of CM054136.1, from coordinate 70,001,144 downwards.
AAACCCCCCCCCCCCCAAAAAAAAAAGATGGCGCTGTTCTTGTAGCGACGCGCTCTCCCCGGGGAGAGCAGCCCGAATTTCACGCAGACAAATCTCGTGACTTAAAGTGGTATAAATAAATAGATAAATAAATATATGAGATACTTGACTAAACATAGCAGATGTCAACCATTTCTTAAATGAGTTGGGGTTTTCTTTTTCGTTCCTTGGCTAGAGCTACCAGGTTCACCAATGCTGAGATTTTGCGTATGCGACCGTTTTTGTTTTGTTTGAAGGTAGCCGCATTCCGACTTCGGGGATGTATGCTGTGGGTATGTTCGTGTTTCTGTAAACCCCACCGAACGCTGACATGAATGACAGGATCTT
>CM054136.1:69990778-69993278 GCA_028751875.1 Rapana venosa | reverse complement strand
GTAGTAGTAGTAGTAGTAGTAGTAGTAGTAGTAGTAGTAGTAGTAGTAGTAGTGTAGTAGTAGTAGTAGTAGGAGGAGGAGGAGGAGGAGGAGGAGGACGAGGAGGACGAGGAGGACGAGGAGGACGAGTAGTAGTAGCAGCAGCAGCAGCAGCAGCAGCAGCAGCAGCAGCAGCAATAGTATAGTAGTAGTAGTAGTAGTAGTAGTAGTAGTAGTAGTAGTAGTAGTAGTAGTAGTAGTAGTAGTAGAAGATTTGTAGTAGTAGTAGTAGTAGAAGTAGTGTAGTAGTAGTGAGTAGTAGTAGTAGTTAGTAGTAGTAGTAGTAGTAGTAGTAGTAGTAGTAGTAGTAGTAGTAGTATGTTAGTAGTAGTAGTATTTGTGTAGTAGTAGTGTAGTAGTAGTAGTAGTAGTGTAGTAGTAGTAGTAGTAGTAGTAGTAGTAGAGTAGTATAGTGTAGTAGTAGTAGTAGTAATAGTAGGAGGACGAGGAGGACGAGGAGGACGAGTAGTAGTAGCAGCAGCAGCAGCAGCAGCAGCAGCAGCAATAGTAGTATCTTCAGTTTTAACGTCCACTCACATATAGTGATTTTAGACAAAGTATGACGTGTATACTGACGATGTGATGTATGTGTGTGTATATCACTTTGCAGATGAATTTCTTCTTCTTCTTGAACATTATCCGGGTGCTGTACACCAAACTGAGAGCATCGGCCGGTGATGATTCTCATCGATACAGGTACACACACACACACACACACACACACACACACACACACACACACACACACACACACACACACACACACACACACACACACACATCAGACAGACAAGTTAGCTAACCCGTAAGCAAACAAACAGCCAAACGATTTTAGCAGTAAACGTGCAGACAGACAAAAATAATGACTGGCTGACTGGCTAGCTGGTTGGCTGACTGGTTGGTTGGCTGGCTGGTTGAGAAAATGTCATTTAAAGTCAGAGTGTGAGTATGAAATCAATCTTGTACTTTAAAGATGCTGCTGTTGTTATTGATAAAAGGTAAAAAAGGTAAAGATGTTTCCATAACCAAGTGGTCGTAGGGCTAGGGGAGCGAAGCATCAGAGACCTCAGCTTCTCTAGGGCCAGCATATTGAGGGCGGCGCCCATCTCCTCTCCCTCGCTGATTTAAATGTCCTGGCCCTAAAGAGCGCAGGTACCCATTCACAGCTGGGTGAACTGGGGAACTGTACTGGAGCCAAGGCGCGCAAACGGTCACCATTCCACTTGGTAACCACACTCGGTGCTGCTTAACATTGGCTTGGAGAAAGCGAGTGCTCTGACCACTGAGCTATCCAGTACCGGTCTCGACCATCTTGAAAAGACTTGTAAGAGAGCTCATAGCTCTGCTGGGAACACCAATGCTGTTGCTGTCTCTGCTGCTGCTGCTGCTGTGCTGCTGCTGCTGCTGCTGCTGCTGCTGCTGCTGCTGCTGGGTCTTGCTGCTGCTCCTGCCGCCGTTTACGCTGATCTTGTTCCTGCTGCTGCTGCAGCTACTAAAAAATATGCTTCTCTCCCTTCTTCCACGTTCTTTTTATACTTTATCAGTATTTTTGTACCTGCAACCTTACATCCATATTCACTCTTTATAGATCTACAACGTTCCTCCAGGGTTTCTTCTGTCTCAGACCCAGGGGTGGTCGTCCAGTTCTTCTTAATCTAAATAGCAATGGAATCACCAACTAGAGAGCATACCCTGAATAATTATACTTTTGACCCTAAAAGAACAGCACGAATTATTATTAAACTATGATACTCCATTTTATTTATTAAAACAAAAACAAGGAAATGGACAAACCAAATGGGAGAGAGAAATCAATCTTTTAAATGCAAAAAACGTTAAACACAAATAAAAACAAATATATGGTATCGTAAGCAAAACCTGTACCCTTTTTTTTGCAATTTTCTTCTTCCTTTGTCTTAGCTTAACCACGCAACCAGTAGAAGTCATTGTGTCTCCACGCTAAAGGGCTGTGTACCAAATCCATCCCAGAGTGGTTTACTTTTCCACCATTCACTGGGGCGTACACCAATTAAAAGCTGTGCATTCTCATGTTACCCAGCACTGCCAACATAATGGTCATAGCGCTAGTCTACACAACCTTCAACGAAAGGTTTCTAACATGAGCGCACGATGCTAGACTCGCGTATACGGGTGACGACCCGGGTTCGATTCCCGTTCAAGGGGATATTTTCCCCTGGAGTTAACATCGGTGCAGACTCCACTCTCTCTAAAGTCCTTTGGATGAGACTTTAAGCCGAGGCCCCGTGTGCGAACGCGCGCAGAACATTTTGCGCACACGGTAAATCCTGTTCCGCTTTTCGTAAGAGTAGGCCATTGTGTGCCGATGGGAACAGATGACAGAATTTACAAAACCGCATACACACGGGGACAGGATGTAAAAAAAGCACATAAGTGCTAATTCCATTATCCTCGATATAAAAGAATAAAATAAATAAAATAG
>CM054136.1:69978278-69980778 GCA_028751875.1 Rapana venosa | reverse complement strand
TTGTGATGTTTTCTCTCTTTTGTTTTATTTTCTTTCCTTTAGTTTTTTATCCCTATTTTTTTGTGTGGAAGGTTGCATGTGTGTGTAAAGGATTTGAATGCCCGCGCTTCGATTTGTTTGCTTTACAAGATTCAGAGCTATACAAATACCATACGTTATGATGATGATGATGATGATGATGATGATGATGATGATAGTTTTGCTTTGAAATCAGATTTGTGATTTACTCAGAATTGAAGGGTTTTTTGTTGTTGTTTTTTATCTACACAAGGAATGTTATTTCTAGAGAAAACAATCTCTTTTACCTGCTATTTGTAGATGGGATATTCACTTTTATAGATTTACTTTGAACAAGAAACAGCAGAGAAGAATTTAGGTTCACCTCTTTTAGATAAGGAATGGCTATAGAAAAAAAAACCCACAGTCGAGTGCCCCAATAGTCGTTGAATGTTTAGCATATCTACTGCTGTTACAGAAAACTTTGGTAGGTCTATACAAAGTATTTGCGAATGGCTACAGACAAAACAGAGTTGAGTATCCCATTGGTCATTAAATATGTTTAGCATATCTTCTTCTGTCACCAAAAACCCACCCAACTTTGGTTGTTCTCTACAAGCATCTGCACGTGTTCACCTTTCCATTGGTAAAATCAACTGATCTTCTACAATTTAACTTGGTCCAGACCGAAAACGTTTTGTCAGTTGCAGATATAAGCAAAATACCAAAGCCTATATAAAAAGTGATGCTATACTTTGAAATGTTATCTTGGAGTTGTCTTTTGTCCATGTTAAGCTCATAGTGTAACAGCTTTGTCTTCTCCATTAAAGGAGAGAAGAACATTCATTAGTCCTTCTTCTTATTCATATTCTTCGTCGTCTAATGCTTTGACAGCAACTACTGTTGTCTGTCATATGAGCGAAAATGCGTTGTGCTGCCGTTAAGCGCCTGACAAGTCAGGCCCAGCGCATCCGGTTTTGGCGTGGGAGAAGATTGTTAACTTTTAAGTCTTTCTGGAGAGAAAAAAAAGGCCGGAGAATGGACCGAGAAGGTAGAAAATAGACAAGAAGGAAGGTGACAGGAAGAAAAGGAACAAGGCCGAAACAAAGAGAGGGATAGAAAAGGGGGAATTCCCAGCACAGAATTTCCAGTAGGTGGAGATCCTTTTTATGCTAACAGGTCCCCCAGCATCCATGGGAGAAACTGGTCATGGCTACTAAAATGGGTTCAATAGTTTGGCGGGCATGATGATAATTGCGGGGGTGGGGGGCTACTGAGAGGGTAGGCCATAGAGTTATTCTGCTTTCACTGAACCAAGTTTTTGAAGAACAATAATATTGCCATTATTGAAGTCTACGAAGTCTAGTTAGAGTGCTAGGTGGTGTGATTATCAACTGACCTCAGTTGTTTCCTATCATTTGCAACCATGGTTTCCCTTGAGCACTGTCACCTTGGGGGGTAAAAAAACAACATTTTGGGGGCGTACTTTTCACACTAGCTGCATTTGCGATCATTCAGATTGGTCATTGTCTGCAGTAGTGGGTAAAAGATGGGAAGAAAAGAGTTTGTTTAAATTAACAGAATTGTTTGGTTTTTTTACGTAAGAGGTTTTTGCTGTATCCTTGTTCTGAGATTGCCGACTGAATTGTAGTCCAAAGTTGGGGGGGGGGGGGGGGGGGGGGGGGGGGGGGGAAGAGAGAGAGAGAGAGAGAGAGAGAGAGAGAGAGAGAGTACAACTCAGTACAATTCAGTACAACGGGTGTGATGTTAAAAATAAACACACACACAGTTTAAACAGTTTGGTTATAGTAATGGCAACATGTTGGGTTTTCTTTTAATGAATTAGTATATTAAGATCAACTTAGGGATGCTGTTCAGGTCGATTTCTGATTAGAATCCAGTGCAAGATTGGACACAAATGTCTTTTGCTTGGTTGGTTTGGAATTTTTCTACCGACTTATTCAGCAAAACAACAAATTCCTTGACTAAAAAACCCACACGTCCTTTCGACACTGCAGTGCCCCTACGACCCTGGAAGGGGTTAGGGGAGCAGGTGAGAGGAAACCATGTCCCTTCCCTAACCTAACCTGTTAGTTGCTTGATCACCCATGGTCAATGTATTCATCCAAGTCGCCTGATTGATACCCTGATAATCATTGCCATAGATCTACCTGTTCACTTTCTCCTGCTTTGTAACAGCCATTCAAAAAAAAAAATTCAGGCCGTCCATATCTTCCTCACTGCTGTTGTGGTGGTCCCGTACCTTTTGTGGACACCCCCCCCCCCCCCCCCTCTTTCTCTTTCTGACATGACTAAGACCTGTCAGAGGCCATTTGTACTGACCAGATGACCCAGTGATCAGAGAAGCTCGCAATTCTAGCTTTTGTTTCTTCTTCTTCATCGTCTTCTTCGTCTCCTCCTCCTCCTTCTTCTTCTTCCTCAACGCTCAGACAACAACTACTGTTTTCTGTCAAGTGAGCAAAAATACCTTGCGCTGCCGCTA
>CM054136.1:69950778-69973278 GCA_028751875.1 Rapana venosa | reverse complement strand
ACAGAGTTTTAAACCACCAGTAGTTATCAATTTTTTAGCTGTATTTATTTTGTAAGAAATGTCCAATGAAACAAGTGAAACATAAAACAGACAAAGGGATAGGAAAAGAGGGAGGAGTGACAGAGTGAGAAACAGAGAGAGAAAGAGACAGAGACAGAGAAATAGAGAGAGAGACAGAGAACCAAACAAGCATCTCTATTGCAATACCATGATAAAGTCTTTTAGTAGGAATAAATGGTTAAATATGTTGATATTGGTCTAAAAACTGCATGTACAAAAAAAAAAAAAAAAAGGTTATTAGACTGAAATATCGCAGTGTACGTTCTGCAAGCGTTCATTTATTTTTATCATGGAGGGGGAGGGGAAGGGGAAAAAAATGAAGATGTCCATACATATACACAAACAGGATCACTGATAAAGCACAGTGGCTGCTTATTGTTGAAACCATCCAACGCACCGAAGACAAAACACAGCCAGCCGTCCCCCCGACAAAAAAAAAAATAAAAATAAAAATAACGGAGTCAACCTGGTGTACGATCAGCAAGATTCCTCCACTCCTGGCCCCCTTGCCCACTATGACTGTGCTGACTTTCAGTTCTGTCGGCTGAAGGTCTTTCCTCTGCAAAAACACGCAGACGCACGCACAATTTTACCCTCAACAACGACAATTTGGACTTGAGTCAACTTGACACGTGAGCACACTAACACACACACACACCTAATACACACATGCAATCTGATGACCTGGGTTCAATTCCCGTTCAAGGGGATATTTTCCTCTGGACATAACATCAGTGCAGACTCCACTCTCCCCCAAAGTCCTTTGGATGAGACTATAAACTGAGGTCTCGTGTGCAAACGCACTCAGAACATCTTGCACACACGTTAAATCCTGTTCCGCTTTTTTTAAGAGTAGGCCATTGTGTGCCAGTGGGAACAGTTGACAGAATTCACAAATCCGCATACACACGGGGACTGCATGTAAAAAAGCACATAAGTACTTATTCCATTATCCTCGATATAAAAGAATAAAATAAAATAAATAAATAAATAGATATCACTAAGAGTGAACAGATGTTAAATTGAAGAACAAAACATACACACACACACACACACACATGCACGCTTCGGTTTTTCGGAAGAGTAGGCCATGTACTAGATGTACTAGTGGGAATGGATGACAAAATTTACAAAATGCATACACACAGGGACTGGATGTAAAAAAAGGCCCATGAGTGCCTATTCCATTATCCTCAAGATATAATGATAATTATTATAATAAAAATAATAATAATAATAATAATGGTGATGACGATGATGATGATGATGATAGTCACACCACACACACACACACACACAGAGAAAATGACAGCAATGAGAAGACTAGTCCGTATTCTAGACAAACCTTTTTTTTTTCGTATTGCAGCTAGAGCGTCAAGGTCCACCAACAACGAAATGTTTGTGTATGCTACCGGTTTGGTTTTTTCCCCCCATCATTAAAGTAGCCAGCATTCCGACTTGGAGAAACAGTTGAGAATTGAAACTACCAATTTTGCCAGGATAGTCAGGAGATACCTCTCTGCTCTTTCCGATTTTCAACTGTCGTTTAACATGCGCAAGAACACAGGCCACAGCTGTTAGTTTCCCCCTCTTTCAGCTCCTCTCAGCTGCAATCCATCCCAGCCAAGTTGCTGCTTATTATAGCAAGACCTGTCCACCTGGACTTGGTAAAAGGGGGACGGGATAGCCTAGTGGTTAGAACATTGCGCTTGCAATCTGACGACCCGGGTTCGATTCCCGTTCAAGGGGGAATTTTCCCCTAGAGTTAACATCAGTGCAGACTCCACTCTCCCCCAAAAGTCCTTCGGATGAGACTATAAACTGAGGTCCCCCGTGTGCGAACGCACGTAGAACATCTCGCGCACACGTTAAATCCTGTTCCGCTTTTCGTAAGAGTAGGCCATTGTGTGCTGGTGGGGAACAGATGACAGAATTTACAAAACCGCATACACACGGGGACTGGATGTAAAAAAAAGCATGTAAGTGCTTATTCCATTATCCTCGATATAAAAGAATAAAATAAATAAATAAAATAAATAATTTTTTTTAATAAATAAAAGGAAGGAGCGCACTAATTCTAGCACTGACCGTGGACCCTTGACCGAGTTATGCTGGAATTTGTGCGCTGTGAGGTGCGACTCATTTACAGTCTCTTCCTCCTCCATTAAGACTTTGACATTCAGCTTGGCTTCTTAGTCATAGGTTTTGTTTTGGGGATTTTTTTGTTCGGTTTTTTGTTGTTATTTTTTTCCTCAGCTAGAGCTTTGAGGTTCACCAACGGTGAGATTTCACATAAACGACCATTTCTGCCCACCATTAACCTCTTAACTGCCCAGTGCAAGTGCACCCTATATGCCGGGGAATAAAATTCTTATGTACCACTGCTACGTTCATATCCCTCTTACTCAGAAACTACTACATGAATATTCCTGATAGTCTACCCAATGACAGTATATATATCGTAGATTACTTCGAGGCAAGCTCAAATTAGTTAGCATGATATTTCACTGCGAAAATATATTTAAAATGTAAAAAATCGACCATAAATACGATTTCTTCTTCACCACTGTCACTCTGAGTACCCCCCATCTCAATAATGTCAAACATATGTCTAGGCCAAAATCTCATTCATTGTTTTTTAAATTCACGATCTCCTGAATCATACGCGATCGTTTTCATTACTGTTAGATAATACTAGAGTTTTATTTGCCACTTGTACAGCTGTGTAAAGTTATTGATGCCTTCAACAAGAAGTGTCAGCAATTTTGAACAAGAACTTCCCAAGCAGTCATGCATAAAAACACAAAATACGAGCGAAAAAACGATCGTTTTTGCCACGGTTTTTGCAGCTCGATGTTGCCAAGCAACAGGAGAGTGATCTCCATTAATTTTGGAGTTCTTTCCCTTTAACTGTAGTCAAGGAAGCAGGCTTGTTCACTTCAGTTCGACAGCCCGGAAATTTTCCGGGTTGTTGGCGTATAGGGTGCACGTTTAGCCCCAGAAAATTTCCGGGGTAAGGCAGTCTAGTGGTTAAGGTAGCCGCATTCTGGCTTTGGGGATAGTCATAAGTGAAAAGGAAAAAGGGAAAAAAACCACTCACGTGATAGTTTTCTTTTCTTTGTCTTTGACTTCTGGTCGGGCTCTGTTCAATACCTTCAGGAAATCTGAGGTCTTCGCTCTCATTCTCTGGTGAATGTAGGCCTGGAAAAAAGGAAAAAAAAAATACACAACGCTCAATGATCATGACTGAAATTTACCCACTTGAAATAGCACTGAAGTTACCCACATGAAATCATTCTCTTTCGTAAACCAGCACTTTGGTGCAATAATATTTTCATATACTGAGCAATATCGCCGCAGTTTGCCACACATAAGCCACACCAATCTGTGGCAACATCATATTCTGTATTTAGAAGTGTAGCAAGAGCCAGTGGTCAGAACGAGAGGGCTTGGATGTTTTCAAATGGGTTTTGAAAGCAAAAGGAAACAAAATTACGCCCCGATACTTCAGTACAAAGTAGAAGAAAGCTTTTAGTTTCATAATCAATTATAATCTCCAAATCAGCGGCCTGAAATGGCTCCAAGCAAGAAAGTGGGTGAGGTGCAAAGTGACTCAATTCATGGTGGAGGGTCACATTGTGACACTCCACCACAAAATGAGTCGCATTGCACCTATGGCCAGTTTTTAGTTGTTAACACATCATTAATTTGCAATAAAAAGGCTATTCAATCAACAACACAAAAAAGATTAAAAATAGGACAATTCTATGAAAAGCTATCGCAAATTGAAATGATAGACTGCAGAAAGTGACAAACTGAAAAACTGACAAGTTTTGCATTGCAATAGGTAGTCAGAGTGAAGGCCTGGGTGTTTCTAAAGACATTTTAAAGCAAAAGTACATGGTAGAAGAATAGCTACAGCTTTATAATCAATCAAAATCTCAAAATCAACAACTTGCTCCTCCCCGCCTGCCTAAAATGGCTCCTAGCAGAAAAGTGGGTCAGGTGCAATGCCACTCATTTCCTGGCATACCGTCAGAAAAGTTCTTTCCTTTTATCTTCAATGGCAGATTCCTGTCTCATGCAACATCCGACACCCACCTTGGAACACTTTATGTGGTAGTGGAGGTAGTCTCTCAGCGTGTGGATCAGGTTGATAGTGTTGTCTCGTGCACTGGCACTGGTGTGTCGTGGGAACAAGACTGAAATGATAAAACACAGATGTTGTATACTCTGGAATGAATATCTAGATAACATCAGTCACTGCTATGTCAACTGCAACAACTTTTTCATATTCCCACATGCGTCTGTGCACATCCACGCACACAGACACACACACACCCCACAAACATGTCCACACACACATGCACGCCCACACATGCACACATGCACACACACACACACACACACACACACACACACACTCACACACATCCACATACAAACACACACTGGCATTCTGGTAGAGATAAATAGCATGGTCAGAATGCATAAACACAGGTAGGTACACTTTCTCACACTTCCTTTGCATAAAATAGCATGCATGCACACACACATAAATACCAACATACACACATATGTGCATAACATATCTGCATACAAATGAACATATAAATAGAATAGTAGCAATGATGATAGTGTCTGGAATTGATATACCACTGAATCTTGTAAAGCAACAAATCAAACTGCTAACACTCAAATCATTTACACGTATGCAACCATCCACGAATAAAATCAACAGATATCACACTCACACACACACACGCACACACACACACATCCAGCACACTTAGGCAAAGTGACAGAGATGGGGGATGGCACCTGGAACAATACGGACATGGAGGGGGGAGAGAAGATCTTAGGCAGAAACATGTTCTGAAGCTGGATTTTAAAATATCAAATGTAAGCTTTTAGGCAAAGGGATAGAGGTAGGAGATAAATGTGCTTTGAGGCTGGATTTGAAAGAACTATCAAATGTAGACTTTTAGGCGTCGTGACAGAGGGAGGTCATTCCAGGTGGATGGACCACAAACTGAGAAAGAGCGACAGCCCACAGCGCACAAACCCAACATCACTCAGTCTAGAGTGCTAAATTTAGTGCACTCCTTTCTTTAGCCAAGTCCAAGTGTGGTCAGTTCCTGCTATAGTTAGCACCAGCTGGGCTGGAATGGAATGGACAGCAACTGAGAGCAGCTGAAAGTGAGGGATAAAGACAGCTGTGGGTGCTTTCACGATTCAAGATTCAAGATTTAATTCCTTTCACCCCTTTTGGGGTATGGAGGATTACAAACAATTTGAACAGGAGAATAAACCTAACAGCAATATACCCAAAAATAACATGAATACTAACAGTAACTGAAAACCAAGAGTTCATCGCATAATGATAAGCAAACAGTATTAATGACTCAATACTATTTTTAAGTATACACATTTCTTTAAAAGACATAATCTATACATATGAAAGACAATTGAAATTTCAAGAAATACCTGCAAATCTTATGAATTTTGACAGCGACAGGAGAACTTTTCAAGATTTGCATTTCATTAGCCAACAAAAATTATAACTGGACATGGGCTGAAGAAAATGTTGGGGAATAAAATCTTGTCGGAAATGTTTGAAGTAGGGGACATTCCATGATAAAATGAAATTCATCCCCTAAAACAGACATATTGCATTTGGAACATATCCTGACACCACCCACCGAATGTGATGTAGCCGATGTTGTCGCCTGTCCTGGCGTCGGTGCCTTGCAGCTCCTGAGGGGGCTCCTTGTGGCTGAACAGCACCTGGGGGGCCTGCTGGTACTTCCTCCTGCCCTCCTTGAACTCCTGCAGGAGAGGAGCAGACCCAACAACAACAGAACTGAATGTCAGGGACATTGATTGCGTCCAAGAAAGAATTTTTACCTTACTTATGACCATACTTAAGATAAACTGTATTTCTACATCTTTTTTTGCGAGTAAAAAATCCTTGCAACGTAACTGGAACATTGATATGTGCACTAAAATCACAATGTCGGCATGATACACGCCGCACAGGAATTGAATATTTTGTACTGATGGTAATTGTACATGCTTTATAAGAGAATATAACCTGCAATGCAAGGGACAGAAAGAAGGGGAAAAAAAAGAATTCTGACCTCAAATAAGATTCACATTGTTCAAGGTGATAGGCCATGTGATCGTAGACCTATAATCCTATGAATTGACTGGGGAAGTACCGTTAATTTCTTCTTCTTCTTCTTCTTCTTCTTCTTCTATTGTTAATTTCTTTTTCTTCTTCTTCAACCTTCCCTCACTGGTAATTACAATTTATCTGATGAGGACTATTTGAAAGCTAACTTACAGATAGATATGTTGTAAGGTATGGCACATGTATACAAGATTCTTTGTCTAGTCAAAAATGTTACTGGGGTTTGGTTTTTTGTTGTTGAGTGATCACAGATTTTTCAATGGTGAATTTTAAAATCCACATAACACGCAGTAGTACACTGAACATGGTATTCACTCATAACTGATCTCACAACAATGCACTGAGCAGCCTTTTATGAATTCCTCACAAAATTTCTGGTGGATTCCTTCTTTTCTTTTTTTAAGGTTTCAAATAGAAAACAATGTTTTTAACAGATAATTTTGAGGACAGGACATCTTTCCATTAAACACTAAAAAGAAAAAGCTCAATGTGTATTCTGAGTCTTTTCAGTCCACAAAAAAAAAATCCAAACATTTCTAAGTTTCATCCACAACATGGGAAGGAAAGAAGAATAAAGGGAGACAACTTGGAAGCATTATCTTTTCTTTCCTGTGATCCTATAATTTCTGCCCTTGTAAAAATGAATTATGAAGCAAATCCTGCACAGTGACTGTAATCTTTATTTCTGGATGACAGAAAATCCAAATCCATGATGGATTCACCACATTTTTTGTTTTGTTTTTAAACTGAGCGAGTTTCTTATTCTTACTGCTTTTTCTACTGTTTACGGACAATGGGTTTGAACTGTAAAAATGCCTACAAGCAAACACCATGTTGCCTCTATCACCCACCCCACCCCAACCTAATCTTACTTCCAAAGTCCACATGAATATTGAAGCAATTGTCTCTCACCTGCATGAAGACTTTGCCAATGATGATGTCATCGTCATCCTTGAACAAGGTGCTGAAGATCACGGTCACTCGGTCCTTCTTCGCCTCCACATACCTGCAACACAGTCAGGTACATAAATAACTATGTTGCCACAGTGATTGCTAAGCAATATGTATGCTGCGGGTACAATTTGCTGCTTTTCTTCATTAAAATTTAAACCTTTGAGAACCCATACACATGCAACACACGGGTACATCAAATAATTATATTGGCATTATACTGGAAGACATGGTTTGCTGCTTGTCTGATTTTAAATCAAACTCTTTCATCCCCTGTGGGGACAGATGCTGGGGGGCCTGTCAGTATAAATACCATCCCCATCTGAAAATTCTGAGCTAGGAATTCCTTCTTTTCTATCCCTCTCTTTGTTTCTGCCTTCTTCCTTTCCTTCCTGTCACCTCCTTCTTGTCTATTTTCTGCCTTCTTGGTCCATTTTCCAGCCTTTTTTTTCCAAAAACACTTTAAAAAAAATATAACAGTTCTCTTCCATGCCAAATTCGGATGTGCTGGGCCTGACTTGTCAGGTGCTCAACAACAGCATAACACATTTTCACTCATATGACAGACAACAATAGTTGCTGAGCATTCGACGACGAAGAAGAAGAAATTCTGTCAGCACTACATAGCATATTTTTCTATACTTGCATACAAGAGGAAAAAACAGTACACACGTTCTTCCTGTATAGTGACTCTTCAGTATAAAAGGGAGGCACTCAGTGAAAAGAAGAATGATTTAATTTTTTCGGATATATAGCGTTTTTTAATCAGTAAAACAGAAGAGGCACTCAGTGAAAAGAAGAATGATTGAATTTTTTCGGATATATAGCGTTTTTTAATCAGTAAAACAGAAGCAGAGCAATAAGGAAGTGAAAAGACAGGAAATTTGCCATTTTTCAGCAGTGATGACAGTATTCGCAGGGGGCTGCCGCTACCCATATACAGCCTCCTGGTGATCACCAGAGTTTTTGTGTGATGCTTGAAGTGTTGTTCTGTAAATAGCGCTTCCTCCTTTAGTGAAGGCATTGTTCTTTCCATGTTTGATACACAGCCGATAGTTGATACACAGCCGATAGTTGATACACAGCTGATAGCTTAGTGCATGCCATGATTGCTGTTCTCAAGCCAGGGCTACTTGTCTAGCCAGATCTACCAGCTCCGAACCTGCTGGAATGCAGCGTCTGCTATCTCCTCAATGTTCTCTGACCCAATCGTCACTTGTTTCTGGAGTACAATGCCTCTTGAGAAAGACCTTAGAAGATGTAATCAAAGAGGAAAACATAGTAGGATGAGCCCGCTTTATTACAATCGTCGCTTACAGGTAGACACTAATCAGAAAACTTGTGATCCCTGGGGTATTAATGTAAAGACTGCAGCAGGAACTGTGATAAAGTTGAAATGGCAAGGACAAACTACAGTTCTTGTGTTTGGTCAAAAGTGAGGTGCTTAGCCAATCACAAGCATTGACAGAAAAATCAGGTGGAAGTAGCGCTTAATTTTAGAGATCATACAAATGGCAGTTGCGATGGCGCACTGTTTGAATAAATAATAATAATAATTATAATAATAATAATAATGTATGGAATTTATATAAATTCCATACATTATTATTGAATAAATACGCACTATCCAGGAATTTTTTGTGTCCGTTAGGGTGCACTGCCCACATCGTTTTGAGGCAATTTTGGAGAAAAAAAATGCAGGAATCCCACAAGGGCCGCACCCTAGAATCAACACTGCACGTAACCTTGCAATATCATAAAAATGCAACTAACACAGTCAGACACAACCAACCAACCAACCCACCACCACAACATTGCTGAAGAATTCACAACAGCAACAACACTGCTCAAGAACTCACATCGTCTCGTCATCCCGGTAATGGACCACAGCCCTCTGCTTGCCCTCCAGGCCCTGCTCCTGGTAGGTGAAGTATTTCTCAAAGACAGAGGCGAAGCAGTTCCGCTTCAGCAGCGCCGCCTTCTGCACCAACTCCTCCCAGTTGCCAGGCACCTTCTCCAGGTCAAAGAGCACCGACACATTGTAGCCTGCACACACACACGCGCACACGCACGTGCGCACGCACACACACACGCACACACGCACGCACACACACGCACGCACGCACGCACGCACACACACACACACGCACACACGCACGCACACACACACACATCCAGACCCTCCTGAGATGGTGACTACAGTTTTTATACAGTCTGTGTCAAAGACACACAGAGAAAACGATGGAAAGACAACATCACAGAGTGGACTGGCCTTGAGTGGAACGATTTGCTACAGAAAGCAGGGGACCGCAGGGAGTGGAGGAAGCTGGTTGCAAAATCTTCATTGGTGCCCCCACGGTCCACAGGACTACAGGATAGGTAATGGTGAAGTCAAAGACACAACGTAGTCCAACACAAAAGTCAGTGCAAAAGATTTTGATTAACAACAATTGAAATAGAGTATATATGACACTGAACAAAAAACATAAAAATACGCTACAGATCATTACAGCATCGATCATTAACTACATGTAATACTTCGTATTTTGAATGCCTTGTACAAATAAAGAACGAGGTCTTTTAATGACACATTCCTTTGCAATAACAGTCCAAATAATTCTTGAGATATTGTAAGACCAGACAGCATAACCCAAAATGAACTTCATTTTCCTCAGCATTGTTACACTAAAGATAAATAAGATCACAATCGCTGTGCTTTTTATAACAATAGTAATGGTGTGGTGTCACTGCTCTTGTGGCGACACGCTCTCCCCAGGGAGAGCGGCCCATATTTCACACTGAGAAATCTGCCATGACTTAAAAGTGGTATGAAAAAAAAGATCAGATATATACCAAGCCTAAACCTTGCTACAGTAAGTTTAAAATGCCGATCCATTTTCACTCCTATCATAAGTCTGTGTACAATGCAATGGGCTGAATTGCTTACAAAGATCAAATCGATGACTATCATCAATATGACCAGACCATTCTAGCCATCTGCAATCAATTCATCTCATTCAAAATGTATGAGTAAAAACATTTCTCCTCACCCTGCTGAAATCAAACATAACTAAATCCTAGTTCCATCTACCTGCTTCTCATCTTAAATACCTAGTTAAAATTTGTCTTGCTTTATCACTCAGATCATGTAGCATATTGTAAGCTTTCCTAATTTTGTCTTGCTTTATCACTCAGATCATGTAGCATATTGTAAGCTTTCCTAATTTTGTCTTGCTTTATCACTCAGATCATGTAGCATATTGTAAGCTTTCCTAAATTTGTCTTGCTTTATCACTCAGATCATATAGCATATTGTAAGCTTTCCTACATTTGTCTTGCTTTATCACTCAGATCATATAGCATATTGTAAGCTTTCCTACATTTGTCTTGCTTTATCACTCAGATCATATAGCATATTGTAAGCTTTCCTAAGCAACCTTGATTTATCCATACACACTATTTTCAACCAATAACAGACACATTTCACATCTGATAACAGAATTTTAAATTTTAAATATTTGAGACACAGAGTCACAGAGAGAGAGAGAGAGAGAGAGAGAGAGAGAGAGAGAGAGAGAGAGAGAGAGAGGAGAGAGAGAGAGAGAGAGAGAGAGAGAGAGAAAGAGACAGAGACAGACAAACAGCAGACAGACAGACAGAGCGAGAGACAGACAGACAGACAGAGAACTCGAACTCAAAATGTTTATTGAGAGTAAATGGATAAGCACAGGGCTTCTTTACACCATGCTCTCACAAAAAGAAAAATATAGAAATTAAAAAGAAAGAAAAGAAAACCACACACACCTATAGTTAATCGACATAAAGGGGGAGGTAACACAATCTTGATATACTGCTTGTCATCTATTACCTAGAAAGAACAAGTTCAAAAGAGACAGAGGTAAAGAGACACAGACGAATGAGAGAGAGACAGAGAAGGAGACACAGAGAGATAGAGACAGAGAGAGAGAGAGAGACAGAGACAGAGACAGAGAGATCATCAAGAAAAGTCACCTGGTTCTGCCTCGGTCAAGAAAGCTTCATACTCCCTCTTGATCAGCTGCACATACACAAACACACACACAACACACACAACACAAACACACACAACACACACACACAACACACACACACAAAAAACACACACACAACACACACACACACAACACACACACACACTCACTCACACAACACACACTCAATGATAATTATAATGGCACCCAAATGAACACATAGATCTGGAAATACAGATTTTCTAAGTTAGCTGATATTCAGGGTACTCTAACAATCTGAAATTTAGAGTTTTGGGTGTTTGTTGTTGTTGTGTTTTTTTTTAAATGTATGTGGCGATGAAGAACAGAGTCTTGAACAAGTTTCCAAATGCCCTGATTTGCATGAACAGGGTGGGAAGCTTATGTGACACATGGAAACAGCCTTGATTTGAAGACCCCCATGCTCCTCTCTTCCAACCCCACTCCCCTAAGTGCTGTAAACTAACTGCCATGACGAAATATGCAGTGACTTTGTCTGGCACTCTGTACTTTCTGGATCCCTTTTTTGTGTTATTGCATTTGAAAAAGAAAAGCACACACACACACACACACACATGTGAATAATGGAAAGACCAATCTTTATTTTCATAGCCACAGTTTTATCATTCATATTTATAATAATAATAATAATAAATGGAACTTATATAGCGCTATATCTTGCAAAGACAAATCAAAGCGCATGCATTCAACCTAATCTTACACAGTCATGCAATCAATGATAAATAATCAAAAGTTTAAACAAACAGATATTTACAAACATGGTGCGATGCAGACAAAATCTATGAAATAAAATTTTGATAGTCAAATGTTTTTCAAAAGCACACACACTCGCACAGGCTGTATACTTTAGCAGGGTGATAGGACATGGGTTAGATATGAAACAGGAGGGGAGAAATCTTAGGTTCAACAATAAATATGTCTTGAGGCTGGATTTAAAAGTGTCATAACTAGGTTTCTGGCGAAGAGAGAGAGGGAGCTCATTCCAGGTAAATGGACCCGAAATAGAGAATGAGCGGCGGCCAACAGTGGATTGGTTGAATCTAGGTATTCGTAGGCACAAGGTATCTGCAGTAGAGCGGAGGGAACGTGAAGGAGTGTACAGGTTAAGACATTCATATAGGTAGGAGGGTGCAGTTTTGTGGAGACATTTGTAACAGAGGGTACTGATCTTATAATCTACTCTCTGTGGCACAGGCAGCCAGTGGAGAGATCGCAAGAGAGGGGTAATGTGCTCAGATTTTTTCTTTCTGAGAACTAGTCAAGCTGCGGAGTTTTGTATACGTTGAAGGGAGTGGATAGATGATGCTGGCAGACCAGAAAAAAGAGAAATGCAATAGTCCAGACGTGAAAGAATGAGAGAAGTGACAAGTTTGGCTGTTGCATCTGTGGACAGGTACTTTCGAATTGCACTAATACGTCGTAATTGATAGTAGCACGACTGACAGGTCTGGGTGATGAATTTTTTCATAGAGAGTGTGTTGTCGATAACGACACCTAGATACTTCACAGAAGTGGATAGAGGGACTGATGTATTGCCGAGTTCTATTGAAGCTGTTGTAATGGAAGAGAGTTTGTGTTTGGTCCCTACGAGCATGGCTTCGGTTTTATCTGTATTTAGCTGTAATTTGTTCTGTGTCATCCAGCTTTGAATATCTTCAAAGCAGCGGGCCATATTTGTCAGGAGAGAAGGCAGATTTTCAGGAGTAACACTGCTTTGAATCTGAGAGTCATCTGCGTAAAAAATGATGGTTGATTTGACGGTTTATTTTATGTGACAGTGGGGCAGTGTAAAGAGTGAAAAGAACAGGGCCTAGAACTGATCCCTGTGGGACTCCGCATTCCAGTTTGACAGGTATTGATTGAATCTTGTTTACTGCAACTGTCTGGAATCGGTCAGTAAGGTATGAATTAAACCAGGTGAGGGCTGTGCCAGTAACACCGAACGTGTTTTGAAGACAGGAGAGAAGAATTGAGTGGTCTATAGTATCGAAGGCTGCTGATAAGTCGAGTAGAGTGAGAAGGGAGATTTTTCCTGAGTCAGAAGCGAGTAGAAGCCTGTTTAAAGTGTGAACTAGGGTGGTTTCAGTGCTGTGGTTGATGCGATAGGCAGACTGAAACTCAGGAAGAAGATTGTTGGAGAGAAGGTGGTTGTTGAGCTGTTTGAGAACTACTTTTTCAAGGACTTTAGAAATAAAAGGTAGATTGGAAACAGGTCTATAATTCTTCAGAATGTTAGGGTCAAGGTCATGCTTTTTGAGTAGAGGTGTGACTATAGCAGTTTTGAGAGCTGATGGAACATTTCCTGAAACAAGAGATGAGTTAACTATTTTCATGATAGTGGGTATGAGTTGTGGTAGGCACTGTGTGAAAAGAGAAGCAGGTATGGGATCAAGATCACATGATTTTATAGTCATTTCTTTCAGAATTGTCATGATTTCTTTCTCACTTGTCGGATGAAAGAAAAGGAGAGGAGTGCCAGAGAATTGAGGATCAGGAAGTGCAGGCTGGAAAGGAGTCTGATCCAGTTTGGAGCGAATGTTATAGACTTTTTCAGAAAAGAATGCAGAAAATATAGAAGGAAGTTCAGAGTGGTTGTGGATGGAAGGCAGAGGGCTTGCCTTCACAGATCCAAGAAGAGTAGATGTGAGGGAAAAGAGAGATTTCATAGACGTGGCATCAAGAACTTGAGAAGAGTAATACTTTGTTTTTTCTGAAAGGATTAAAGATTTGACTTTGTTTACTTGTTTTCGAAAGAGCTGCTTATTAATTTCCGTTTTTGATTTTTGCCACTGCCACTCTAGTTGCCTGCGTTTGTGCTTTGCGACCAGGATGTCATGAGTGTACCATGGTGCACATGGCCTATCAGGCAGGAGACGGTCAGTGGGAGGTGCATGCTCATCAAGCAGTTGGCTGAAAACATCATTGTAGTGTTTAGAGGGGTTATTGTTGTCAGAGGTTTGTGATAGGCGTTCAGCAGCTTGTGAAGAAAAAGTTTGAATATCTATGGCCTTCAGGTTGCGACGGGTGACATACTTTTTCTTTCTGATAGGCTTTGCAATATTTTGCAATATTTAGAGAGAAAAGATGTCTACAGAAGCAACTGTCTGCAAAACATATGCATGGAGTTTACTCAAGAGTAGGAAAATTCCTACATGGCTGAAGAGAGGGTGCCAGTACCTACTATGCATTTATTTACTTTTTAATTTCAAGGATAATGGAACAAGCACTCATGGGCCTTTTTGTTACATCTAGTCCCCAACTGTACGCAATTTTGTCATCCTTTCCCACCAACACACAATGACCCACTCTTCTGAAAAGCGGAACAGGTTTTAACTTCTGCGCAAGATGTTCTTTGTGCATTCACACATGGGGCCTCGGTTTAGTCTCATCCAAATTACTTTTGGTGGGGGGGGAGGGGAAGAAGGGGAAGAGGGAGGGGAGGGGGGGGAGTGGAACTGGCACGGATGTTAACTCCAGGGGGAAAAAAAATCCCTTCAAACAGGATTCGAACCCAGGTCAGGAGATCACAAGCACAATGTGCAAAGTTCTAACCACTAGGCTATCCCTGATAGCTGTTCTATAGATATAATTAGAAGTATGATAGCATTGCCCAGCTCACCTCGTCAGCACCATGTTCTTGTAGGTCTTTGTAGAACTTCAGTGACACGCTGACCTGCAAAACACACAACGCTGATTGTTATCATCGTTGAGCATGTAACATGCATTTCTTCAGTAAAACTTTGTCTCTTTCAAGTTACTGCACAGAGAGAGAAAAAGAGACAGACAGATGGATAGACTGACACCGAGTCACAGACACTAAGACAGACAGACAGACAGAGAGGTGAAGAGAAGGACTGGAGCAGCAAATGAGGTGTTTCTGTTTGCCCGTCTTCATGAAATGTTGAGTATGTGGATGTGCATACATGTATGCATGCGAGTGAGTGTGTGTATAGTGCATAAACTGGAAGAATATCCTCCAACAATGAATTAATAAATCATGTCTAAACTATTAGTCTGTTATCATTTGTACATAAAAGCTAGATAATCAGTCATCATATACTATAAAAATAAAAAAAATAATAAATAGAAACAAACAAACAAAAAGAACAATGAATAAGTTATAGACTTGCACATTCTTCTTTGAACTGCAATCTACTCTTGCTTTTTATTTAATTTTTAATTTAATTTTTTTATTTTATATCGAGGAAAATGGAATAAAGCACTTATGTGCTTATTTACATCCACTCCCCGTGTGCATACAGTTTTGTAAATTGTCATCTGTTCCCACCGGCACACATTGGCCTACTCTTACGAAAAGCAGTAGTAAAAACTAGTAGTACAGAAGCAGCACTGAAAAAGGCAATAAATCATGATCCACCAAATATTCAACTGAGTGGATAAATCAAGAGTGTTTGACTTCAATCCTGTGGGTCCATCAAGTCTGGAGTTCGAATCTTGGCAGTGGTGTCTGGTGAATTAAGAGGATTGAGGGGGGGGGGGGGGGGGGGCGCTGGGCAACTTTACAATCTTCCTGGTCAACTTCAAGTGCACGCCTGCCAGTATCTTAATTTCCTTCATATATACACATGCAGAAGATCACATGTAATGCATATATCAAAGATCCTGTTCTTCATGCTGACAGCATTTAGTGAGTTTCCGAAACATGAACATAGGTCAAGCAGTGGCTCGGTGGTCTAGAGGTAATGCACCTGCCTAGAAAGTGAAAAGTCTGGGCTCAAAGTGTGTGGTGGTGTGATCCCAATTTGGGCCTGAAACTCTTCCCCTCATCCATTAGACCATGAGTGGTGGTCTAGGTGCTAGTTTTTTTTCAGATGAGACAATAAATGAAGGTCCCGTGTGTTACGCATAATTATTTAGCACACGTAAAAGAACCACAGCAACAAGGGAGTTGTCCCTGCCAAATTCTGTAGAAAAACAACCACTCTGATAGTGAAACAAATACAGTTGCAGACAGGAAGAGAAAAAAAACAAACAAGGGTGGCGCTGTTCTTGTGGTGACGCGCTCTCCCCGGGGAGAGCAGCCCGAATTTCCCACAGACACATCTGCTGTGACTCAAAGTGGTATACAATACAATGCACCCTGTGCCAGGAAACTGACAGGCTTTGCCAGTTCAACTTGCCCAGCAGGTTTTGCCTAAAAAAAATTCAATGCGGTGCCCCAACAACTCCTCAGGGAATTATGGGGAAAGTAAAAAAAATTTCTTGAGAAAACGACATGGTGACGCTTCAAAAAAACCAAAATGAATACATCTTTTTCCTTTGAACAAAATCCTCACCATTATTTGTGATTTGTTCCCGCCAGGGTTAGATATGTGATAGAGGACACCATCAAAATCTGAAACAAAACAAAACTATTGATGCATACACTTATTTTAATCTGCTGCTTTTACTTTAAAGTTTCATTTCTAATTCCATTCATCATTCAAATGATAGATCTGAAACTTGCACTGTACTGTAACCTTAATGCACATCCTGCGAAGCACAGAAAATTAATAGTACAAATACATTTTCACAGTCTAAAACGAAATCCATCCGATCCTAACTCTTTCACTTGATTAAGCTGTGTAATGTATTTAGCCCTACAAAGCCTGAAAGGTCGTATTAGACTAGAGCTGACACTGCATCAAGGAAGGACAATGCTAAGGAAAAGAACTTTCAGTTCCTATTTTGGATTTTTTTTTCCTTGTAGAATGTCACAATTTTCATAAATTTCTGTTAAGTACTGCATACATTGAAGTAAAAATTAAATTGTTTCCATTACACTGAGCACGAAATAACTTTATTATTTTATATTATAAGCTCTAATGAAGCTTGTTGTTGCTTAAAATAACATTTAAGTTTGCTAAAAATGCTTTTCCAATTAAATATGTATTAAACAAAAGACCTTGTCTCCTGACCCTTCCACAGAACAGACTATTTCAAGAGCTTTATAGGCTTTGTTAAAGTATCACCACTGAGGTATGGTCGAAACTTTTCTTCCCATATCCCTATATTTTATCGTTTTTAAAGAAACAGCCCCACCAACTACAATGGCCATATCAGGACTGTCACTGTGTCAGCCAGTTCAGTCCCGTTTCCAAAAGTCACTTCTTCTTTTTTCACATTCACTTCTGGTTGGAACTCAACACAGGCTGATATTAATGTTTTTAATCGCCTAAGTATCAAACACTGTAATCTGTTATTATTTTGTTTCCGTGGTGCTTCTTTCTTTTTTTTAAAAAAGGAACAGTATTATATTCAGTTCCAGAAGCAAATTAGAAGGCTGCTTTTTATCAATTTTTAAGCACTTGTAGTTAGACTTAAAGCAAACAAACAAAAAACCCACATCTATTTTAAAAAACAATACTCATTCCAAAAAAAATATTTAGCAGATTCCACCATAACAATACCTCATATTGTATAGTGAAGACAACATAAGATAAAAGCTGTTCATAACAGAGCTCAGAAACATGCACTGGTACTGGTAGATCACTGTACACCAGAAATTCAAATCTATCACTGTACGCCATAAATTTAAATATATATCACTGTACACCATAAATTCAAATCTATCACTGTACGCCATAAATTTAAATATATATCACTGTACACCAGAAATTCAAATATATCACAAAGTTCACACGAATGACCTGAACCAGAACGGCATAAGAAGAGCAGTGCATACCTGCAACTGTGATGTCCACATTGTCTGGTTTTCCACTGTGGAAACAAAAATGCAATCATTATGATTTTTGTGACAAAAAGCAAAGAAAATAGTGAAGAATACTAGTACACACACAAAAATCATCAATATTTTAATTTCATGACAACACACAGACACACACACACACACGCATGCACACACACATGCATGCACACACACTTGCACGTATGCATGCATGCGCACGCACACACATGTAATGATGTACAATGTACACACACATGTACAATGTACACACACACATGCATGCACACACACGCGCGCACAAACACACACACACACTGACACAGAGTGACATATCTGTCTAATATCACAACTTGTAAAAAGAGACTAAATGAATTTAAATAAATTTGAACAGCCCCACACACACACACATACACACGTGTGTGTATGTGTATGGGACATAGTGACAACTGACATACACAGTGACAAGATGAGTCTCTCACACACACACACACACACACACAACACACACACACACACACACACACACACACACACACACACTCACTGTGGTAGAGAGGGAGCAGGAAAAGGAGAGAAGGAATAAAGAGACAGAAACTAGAAAGAACCACTGACACAACAGTAACACTAACACTGAGGATAATCCACACTGTTTGAATAATATTTCTCTGAACAATAAAACTGTGAATGCTTCAACAAAGTTCACGGTAAAGTTACACATCCAGACCGTTTGGGTAGAAACACTAACACTGTAACAGTAACACTGTAACAAACCTGACAGGCACTGTCCTTATCATGTAACACTTTTTTGGGTAAATGAACTAGCAACCTTGATGGCTTGAATATATTATTATATATCAAGACTGCCACACAAGTTTCAAAAGCATCTAAGTCAAAACTGACCATACACAGTCAAGCACAATGCAACGTTGATGAAAGAGTAAGCCTTTTCAGCACTTGTTCTCATTTTGGATGTGTAATTCAAATCTTGTGTTTCTAAACAATTGCTCCCAAAGATTTGTTTACAATACAAGTGTATCATACTTCATCTTCAAGATCTTGATACATGAACTGATGATGTGTGAATTTTGCAAACTTTTAATTTCACCTTAATCTGAAGTAAATTAATTTCTAATGGAAGTAATTCAATCATCTTCTGTTAGTCTTACTATTTGAAGTATTTCTCAGTTCTGTCCCAACGGCAATTCTCAATCACAAGCACTTTGAGTTTGATTACCATTGTTTTGTAGAGCTCTAATACTGTACTTGCCATTGCTGCCATTGCTGCCTTGCCTTGCATCA
Source organism: Rapana venosa (assembly GCA_028751875.1). Lineage (NCBI taxonomy): Eukaryota > Metazoa > Mollusca > Gastropoda > Neogastropoda > Muricidae > Rapana > Rapana venosa. The sequence continues at coordinate 69,954,038 of CM054136.1, read as the reverse complement.
GCAGCAGCAGCAGCAATGGCAAGACTGAAGACCATATGGAGAGACAGAAACATCCCTCTCGGAACCAAGGTAAAGTTACTAAACGCGCTAGTCACCTCAATCATGCTTTACGCATGTGAGGCATGGACACTGAACGCAGACCTACAAAGGAGGATCCAAGCAGTAGAAATGAGATGCCTCAGAAGGCTCCTTGGCATCTCATACAAGGACCATGTCACCAACAATGAAGTCCGCAGAATGATCACTCAACAGGAGCGGGACTATGAAGACCTACTGACCACGGCGAAAAAGAGGAAACTCAGATGGTATGGGCACGTAACACGCTCAGAAGGACTTGCAAAGACCATCCTGCAAGGAACAGTCCAGGGGAAGAGAAGACGGGGCAGACAGAGGAGAAAGTGGGACGATGACATCCGTGATTGGACAGGGGAGGACTTCAGTGTCACCCAGGCACTCGCCCACGACCGTGCTTAGTGGAACCAGCTGGTCCACCGTTCGTCCACCATGCAGCGCCCCTACGACCCTGGCGGGTTATGGGACCAGTGAACAGTGAATACTGTACTAAAAAGAGTTATGAACCAACTGCTGTATATCTATGAATACAATTATAGCCTATGCCTCAGTTGTGTGCTAGCACTAAAACTGATAATTTTGACCAGACAAAAATTGAAGGATTCATCTTGTAGAACTTTGTAAATAACTAGTTGTGTTCTTGTAATGTTTGATAATTCCATCATTTGAAACTAATTCACAGCAGTTTCAGTCAAATCTGCTGGCAATGCATGCAATCTGCAGGTTGTTTTCTAAATAAAGACTTTAATTTGTTTAAATGCTGGCGAAGAACAACTTGATACCCCCACCCCCAGAAGGGCCCCACCCCCACCTAAAAGTTAAAGGCCAAGAGTGGCAAGACAAAACTATGGCAGACAAGTATACATTACATTGGATCACGAGTCTCATATCCTAACCTGAGAACTATTCTCGCTCCTGATGTGATCATCTTAATGCACTTGATAGAGGTCCATCAATATCATCTATGGAGAAAAGATCAAAAGTGTCATGATTCATCAACGCAAGATTGTGAACAGTGGGAATTTTGCCCACTTCCGTAATGCAGTATAGTTCTAACTTCTATATGAAAAAACTATTAATATGCACTTTTGCAAAATGATGATCAAAACATAACAAGCAAACTAACTGATTCAATCGGTAAAATGACGAGGTTACAGTCACTCCTAAACTCTTGTTAGAAGATGACACACCTCCCCTACCGTCAGTCAGTCGTCAGCTTCCTTGTCTAACGACGCTGGTGCTCAACCTGTTGAAAACTAAATTTCGGATGCAGTCAGTGGCACTTACCCATCTAGTACGTTACGGATTTTTTCCGTAAGTGTTTCCTGGACAATCAGATTTTTGTATTCCAGCAAAATCATCGCTGCGTTATGTTTAAGACACAGACTACGATGCGGCGTCTGCAGTAGATTGGGAGTTCCCGTGAACAGGAAGCGATATGAAAGGAAATGCCTTTTCTGCTTCCTTTATCCATACCGGAATAAAGGTCAATCCAAGATGGTATTCTGATTTGGGGCACACGTTCACATAGTTGACGTGACAATTACGACTGTCATTATTATGTATAGTCGCACGCACTGTGTGTGTGATTTGATTTGATTTGATGTGTGCGTGGCAAAGAGTCTGTTAAGATAAAAGTAAACGACACGAGTAAGAATTTTTTTTAAAATACTGGATGTTGCCTTCCATTATAAACTGTTTTTAAATGTAGGCCAACACATCAACAGTCTTGTTGAGAAAGGTTAAAAAAACAACAACCAAGAATCACAATATAAAATGATGTTCAATGTTAGATGCAGAATTGTTTATTATATTGATGGCTTTTTCTTTTCTTTTGGAATGACTTGTCTGCCCCTCTTGCCAGATTCGATCCAGTCAACATTTGAAGGGCTTTTCTTCAACTGACTAACTCTGACCGTTAAGACATAGATCTAACACATAGGACTTTGTTTTTATCCCATCCGTTGTAAGTTCATGGCTGTGGCATATCAGTATTTCTAGTTCCAGGTCATTGAAATGACCTGATGTGTCTGCTAAAGAAAACTGCATTCAACCCTACAGTCTATTATGCTACACCACTTAAGCTTTTTTTCCCTATTCTTTCGAACAGATAAATGAAAGAAGAGGCAGTATCTGGAGGAGGGGGGGGGGGGGGGAGAGTTTGCAGGCACAGATGGAAATGTAGGCTACTGCTCCTGCCCAATGATGCATTAACCAACCATCCAGGATGCAGCAGTGTCCGTAGGCTTGAGGATTAATGAATAGTGAGAATCGTTTTTCATCATGATGAACTGTTGATTATGACGTTTCATCACATGTGAATGTTTATGGGTAACTGTTGTTAACTACACTGTTGACATATCCGTTTAAGACACTGTGAAAGGAGGGAGGGAGGAGAGGGGGGGGGGGGGGGGGGGTATGTGTGATCAGTGTCGTTGGTGATTCCTTTATCACTGGTTCGTTTTGTTAAATATTCATTTATTTATTTATTTATTTCCATTTATTGTTTAATCAGTAATGATAGATATAATAGTTGAGACGGTTAAAAACAAACATTCTGCAGATTTCACAAACCAGAGAGTACATTTTCGTAACTAGTGTAAACGAGTCGTGATCAAATTAGTATACTATTTCGGGCAAGTATGTAATCGGTTCATATTCTATTCCCATCTGGGCTGATGGAAGGGAATTAAAAGTGATAGGCTATTACTCATACCCACTATGTGTTATGTCCCCTTATCTGTTATACCGGTTGTTGTTCTTCCGCATTCATGTTCTTGGATGGTTTTATTATTCTTAATGTTTTGTTTTTATTTTTTTCTTATAGCTTGATCCATGATGTTGATGTTGATGTCTTATTTGCTGGTTTCCCCTCTCATATGCAACTTTTGCTGTTGTTATCTCTTGTTTATCACTAAAGATACCTGTAGACTTCCTGAAAGTACATAAGTAATTTGCCATCCATTCATGGAGCATCCACCCTAACAGTGTATAACCATGTCTAATTCATTATCATTCCTATTGTCCTTTGAATACTAATATTTTGCTCTTCCTCTTTATACCCGTCATTCATTTATAGATTTGTACCCTATACTTTTTGGTTTCTCTGCAGTTCAAAAGAGTTAAAATGGGGAATAAACCTTTGTAAATTGTCACTTTTCGATATCTGTGCTTCTCTTGTTCCTCTG
>CM054136.1:69940778-69948278 GCA_028751875.1 Rapana venosa | reverse complement strand
AACCACCGCACACTTCCGACCCGGACTTTTCGCTTTTTAGACAGGCGCGTTACCTGTAGACCACCGATCAACACTGAAAAGTATAATCCATTTGAAACAAGTATATAGAATAGATTCATGTCATTTTTTTAAATCTTGCTGCCTTTACAGTTATGAACAGCATGGAACCAACATTGCATTATCAATATTGCATAATTATTGTAATCATAAACTAGAACAGAAGTAGATGACCGAGAAATAAGGTGAGGGGGGGGGGGGGGGGGGGGGGGTGAAGGGGTGGGGTGGGGGGTGGAGTTGAATGGAGAGATACGGAAAAATAGAAATCATTATGATTCTTTTAGATTAAGATTCAAAGTATATAGTCATCCCTCTTACGGAGGAATACATTCTGATTCCTTCAGGTGATGATATCATCACTCTTTCGGAAGAATGATTCCTTCAGCTGATGATGTAAGTATATCATAATCACCACTCTTTTGGAAGAATACATTCTGATTTCTTCTGATGATGATTTAAAGTATATAATCATCACTCTTTCGGAAGAATAGGCCTACATTCTTATTCTTTCAGATGATAATACAAAGTATATAATCATCTTTCTTACGGAAGAATACATTATGATTCCTTCAGATGATTTAAGTATATCATAATCATCACTCTTTTGGAAGAATACATTATGATTTCTTCAGATGATGATTTAAAGTATATAATCATCACTCTTTCGGAAGAATGATTCATTCAGATGATGATTTAAGTATATCATAATCATCACTCTCTTGGCAGAATACATTATGGTTTCTTCAGATGATGATTTAAAGTATATAATCATCACTCTTTCGGAAGAATAGGCCTACATTCTGATTCTTTCAGATGATAATACAAAGTATATCATCATCTTTCTTACGGAAGAATACATTATGATTCCTTTAGATGATGATTTCAGTATATCATAATCATCACTCTCGGAAGAATACATTATGCTTCCTTCAGATGATGTTTTAAAGTATATAATCATCTCTCTTTCGGAAGAATGATTCCTTCAGATGAAGATTTAAAGTATATAATAATCTCTCTTCGGAAGAATACATTATGATTTCTTCAGATGATGATTTCAGTATATTATAATCACTCTTTCGGAAGAATACATAATGCTTCCTTCAGATGATGAATTAAAGTATAATTATTATTATCATCATTATTATTATCATTATTATTATTATATAACCATCATCATCATCATTTTCTTCTTCTTATTATTATTATTATCTATTATTATTATTATTGCTATTATTATTATGAAAAATGATTTGTATGTACAATCCAATTATGTATAACTACACAAAACACTCCATGATCACTGCAAATAGCTGACCAATGTTCTGTTGAAGTGGCAATGTTGTAGGTTTTGAGCGATAATTTAGTCTAAACATAATGTCTTTCTGTCAGTACTCCTTGCTGGTTATTTTCCCAATGATAATTAGTACGCACGCAGAATATCTTGTGCCACGTTAATTAAAACATGTTCCGCTGTTCAAAAGCGGTGTGTGCTGGTGGGAACGGATGACAAAATTCACAAAAATGATGGATGTTTAAAAAAATATATATATATAAAAAGTACATGAGTGCTTTATTCCATAATCCCCGAAATAGAAAAATAAAAATAAGCTGATAACGATTCTTTATGATATGAACTAACTGTTAGGATGGTATACTATATAAGAAAACATCGGACTTGTTTAGAAGTGCTAGTTTTCCTGTCGACACAAAGGATTTCATAAAACAGCAGCTTACCCTGTAGGCTACATACAGGCATCTGAGTCTATGCTCAGTAAAGTGACTCTTTTCGAAAGACAAAAACTATATATATATATATATATATATATATATATATATATATATATATATATATATATATATATATTATATATATATCTTGATAGATAGATAGATAGATAGAGAGAGAGAGAGAGAGAGAGAGAGAGAGAGAGAGAGAGAGAGAGAGAGAGAGAGAGAGAGAGAGAGAGAGAGAGAGGGTTGTTAGGAATGATTTTGCTAACATTATCTCATGTCTCTCTAATAAGATGATGATATTTTGAAAAACATGTTGAAATCAGGACAAACACAATAATTATTTGGTAAGTCTATCCCTTGAACTAAAAGGGGGAAAAATACATTAAAGTGAGCATGAAAACACGCTATGTACAAATAACAATACACAGTACAGCATCATAACATTAGAACATAACAGGCTGGCATAATCAGTATATAATAAGTAATTGCAATGAAAATTAAAATCACCTGGAGTGAATTCACCAAAACTACATACTTATATTCAAATAAATGGTCAATATGATTAATTCAAGTAAGGACTCAACAGTTGTCTGCATAAACATGCAAATACACGGATCATAATTATGTAATCAGTGCATACACACAGACACACACTACCACACAGTCATGTTATGCAGCGTAGTATAAGTATATGATAGACACATGCAAGTCCACGTGATCCTGAAGAAGATAGGCTTTTTTTCCCTTTTTGTTGTTGTCAGATTGTGCGATGGAGGGGGGGGGGGGACGCTTGAGAGAGAGGAGGGGGGGGGGGGAGCAGACATCGTTATCTGAATTAAAGAATATATGGCCAAGGGTTCTTCATCGTCCTCGTCGAACGCTTAGACAGCAACTCTTGTTGTCTGTCATATGAGCGAAAATGCGTTACGCTGCCGTTAGGCGCCTGACAAGTCAGGCCCAGAACATCCGACTTCGGCACGGGAGAGAATTGTTATTTTTTAAGTCTTTCGGGGGAAAAAAGGCAGAAGAATGGACCAAGAAGGCAGAACATAGACAAGAAGAGATGGTGACAGGAAGAAAAGGAACAAAGCAGAAACAAAGAAAAGGATGAAAAAGCGGGAATTCCTAGCACAGAATTTCCAAAAGGTGGGGATGCTGTTTATATGGACAGGCCCCTGGCATCCCCACAGGGAAGGGCAAGGGTTCAAGTCCCCACCTAGCCATCCATCCAAGGGTACCTCCTCCTCAGAGCCAACATTGATCCTGACCCCACCCCGCACAAGTCTCCACATGAGACAACAGGCCAAGATCGCACTGTGAAAGCTTGCTCAACTTCCTATCCACAGGTTAAAACACTCCTCCATCTCTTGCCGCACAGCAGGCCAGTTATCTATCAGTCATGGCCGGTAGTATGGCCGTGACACTTACATACCCAGCATGCAATCCATGCACTCGTAAAAATCCAAATTTAGACGCATCGTCCATCTTGAGAAGACCGAAAACAACAGTTCTTTAGCTTTTCACCACGTTTATGCTTTAAGGATGGATATACGTATCATCCCACCATCGTAGATCCCACAAAGAGGAGCTAGAAAGGACACGCCATTATTTTGTCCCAGACACACGTCTGACGGCGTAAAAGCGATCCAGAGAAGAACAGGAGAAGAAGTCAAATCAGTCTGTCACAACATTGATGCGGATGAACGTTTCTGAAAAAACAGGGGAGCAGCAACACCAAACTGAAGATTAAAGTCAAGCCAGCGGTCAATGTTGCTGCAGTTGCTGCTGAGCTCTAGACTGTCTCTGTTTCTGCAATGCCGTGATGGCGGAGAGCTGGAAGGGGGTCTTCACTCCCAGGATGTTGCTCTTGGGCACACGGTCCAGACGAGCTGAAGCCTCCGTCACTGCCACCCCACAGTCCCCGCTCTTGGGGATGGTCATTGCAGCGGTGTGGCTGGTGGTGTTGTTCTGCCGTTGAGGATGTTGATGTGGACGCTGGTGGTGGTGGTGGGACTGGGCATGGTTGCGAGGTTGGCGGTGGTCTTGGTCGTTGAGGTGAGAGGATCGTGATGGTGGGTGGTGGTGGTGGTGGTGGTGGTGGTTGTCGTCGTCGTCGTTGTCGTGGTGGTGGTGGTGGTAGGGATCACGATGTTCGTGCTCATGCTGGTTTTGTCGGCGGGGAGGTCGTGTTCGTTCGACAGGTTCGTTGTCTTCACCTGTGATCAGAGAGAGAGAGAGAGATAGAATAGGTTTTGATGTGGTGGTGATGATGATGATGATGATGATGATGAGAGGAGGAGGAGGAGGAGGAGGAGGAGGAGAAGAAGAAGATAAGGATGAGGAGGAAGAGGAGAAGGAGGAGGACAACGATGGTCGTGGTGGTGATGTTGATTTGGGGTTGTGGATTTTTGACGAAGATGTTACGATTACGTTGACAATGAGATCGCCAATGGTGTCGATAATGACGACTACGATGGTGATAATGATGACGATGATGAAGATAATGATCATGATGTTCATCATCGTTACGACAACGACTATTACATCGATGATAAGAATAACATAATGATCAGAACACGAGTGACGTCAATAAAATCTTTGTAAACGAAAGGCTTTCTTATCTAAATCGTATGTCATTGATCGCTGTAACGCTTTCAGCAACCAGCCAAGCAACCAGTAAACCAGTTCACTAACTATGAATTTACAAAATACGGCTCCTGCATGCGCTTATGTATTTCATCTTCCTGTATGCGTGCGTGCGAGAGAAGAATCCAGGCTGTAGAAATCAAGTTATTTCGCAAGAAACTAAACGGATTACACATAGCATACCATCAATGATTAATGCATCACATTATCACAGAGTACAAAGATCTTCTGACAACAGGCACGGAAAACAAACTGCATTGCCATAGCCACGTAAAAGGTAAAGGTGTTCTCATAGCCTAATGTGGTCGTTGGGAAAGCGAGGCGTCAGAGACCTCAGTTTTTCTAGGGGGCCAGCATTTTGAGGGCGGCGCCCATCTCCTCTCCTTCGCTGCTTTACCTTCCCTGACCCTAAAGAGGGCAGGTACCCATTTACAACTGAGGGGAACTGTACTGAAGCCAAGGCGCGCAAACGGTCACCCATCCACATGGCCACCACGCTCAACGCTGCTTAACCTTAGCTTAGGGAGAGCGAGGGCTATGACCACTGGGCTATCCCGCCCCCACGTAAGAACATCCAAAGACTTTTCTAAAATTACATCCCCAGGGGGCAACATGAGCCAGCAAGACGAAGGGGCAGATTTAAAAAAGCAACTGTGGATGGACAATGTTGCTGAAAGGACAGGGAAGCCATAGATAGAGGCGCAGGCTGTGGTACACCACCGACATGCATGAAGAAAACCTTGGCCAACAGCTCTTGAGTGCGGTTTCCTAATGACTCCCCCGCGGTCTTCAGGGCGAAAAAGAAAATTGGAAAAGAAGAAAAGAAAAGTCCACCTGTACGTATATAAAAGCAGAAAAAGAACAACAACGACAACAACAACAACAACATTAACAACAACAACGACAAGAAAAACAAAGGGACAAAAGAAATAGCCAGCCAAGTGATCAAACAAACATAACAAAACGAAACCCAGCAACAAGTTACACACACACACATACACACACAACACACACACACACACACACACACACACACACTACACCCCCCCCCCCACACACACACACATGAAGGACGGGATAGCCTAGTAGTCAGAACATTGCACTCGCAATCTGACAACCCGGGTTCGATCCCCGTTCAAGGGGATATTTTCCCCTGGAGTTAACATCAGTGCAGACTCCACTCTAAGTTTTTAAAAAAACTGCCTTGTTTAAAAAACAAACAAAACTGCTACTGCCTGTAGCATCGTTGTTATTGCTGTCACTCTTACCGTTGTTACTGTTGTTGTTGTTGTTGTTGTTACTCCGGAGGACGAGGTCGGGGGTTCTCTCCAGCTGGTGCAGATACTTCTGGTTCAGCTGACGTCGGCGGTACGTCTCCTCGATCTCATGACGCGTGCGGGGGATGCGCCACTCCACGCAGCAGCAGAAGATGGTCACTGCCCAGCATGCACAGTGCTGGAGTGGGCTGGGTTGGGTTGGGTGGGTTGGGTTGGTGTGGATGGGTTGGGTTGGGTGGGTGGGGTGGTTGGGGGATGGTTGGGTTGGGTGGGTGTGGATGGGTGGTTGGTTGGATGGGTGGGGATGGGTGGGTGGGTGAGTGTGGATGGGGTTGGTTGGGTTGTGGGTGGGTGATTGGTGTGGGTGTGGATGAGTGGGTGGTTGAGTTGGGTGGGTGTGGATGGGTTGAGTTGGGTGGGTGTGGATGGGTGGGTTGTTGATTGGTTGGGTTGGGTGGTGGGATGGGTTGGGTGGGTGGATGATGGATGGATGGATGGATGGATGGATGGATGGGTGGGTGGGTGGGTGGGATAGATGGATGGATATGGGTGGGTGGGTTGGAGGGGGGTGGATGGGTTGGTGGGTTGGGTTGGGTGGGTAGGTGAGTGTTTGGTCGGCTGGATGGGTTGGGTGGGTTGGATGGATGGATGGATGGGTGGGAGGGATGGATGGTTGGGTGGATGGATGGGTGGGTGGGAGTGTGGGTGGATGGGTTGGTTGGTTGGATGGTTGGCTGCTTGCTTGCTTATGTTGTTGCTTTTGTTGTTTTAGATGGATGGGTAAGTGGGTGATAGGCTGGTCAGTGGGCTGATTGGGTGGGTGGGTGAGTGGGTTGGTTGGTTGATTGGTGATTGGTTGGATTGGATGGATGAATGGATGGATGGATGGATGGATGGATGGATGGGTAGGTTGTTGATGGACTGGTCAGTTAGTCGGTCGGTTGGTTGGGGGATGATTGGTTGCTGGGTGTTTTGGTGGATGGGTGGGTAGGTGTGCTGGTTTGCTTGCTTGCTTGCTTGCTTACTTAGCTGGTTGCTTGGTTGATGGGTAGACGGGTGAAGGGCTTGTCAGTTGGTTGGCTGGTCGGTTGATTGGGTGGTTTCTTGGTGGTTGCGTGGTTGTTTGGTTGGTTGGTTGGTGGGTGGGTGGGTGGGTGTTTGGTTGGTTGGTTAGTTGGCTGCTTAGTTGGTGAGAGAGAGAGAACACTGAACACTGAAAATTTTTATTATATTTCGGCTTTATGCCACTATTCAAAACAGACAGTCAGACACACAGACAGACACACAGACAGAGACAGAAAACAAACAACGGCGGCTACGACGACGACAACGACAACAACAATACAACAACAATAACAACTACAAAGGAAGGATACTCACGAGAGGGTAGAGAGAGGGGGGGGGGAGGGTGGGAGCAAAACGAAACACAAAAAATCCCAAACAAAAACCAACCACCACCAACAACAACAACAGCAACAACAACAACAACAAAACCTGCCAGCACAGTGACATGCCCTACCTGCGATGCTGATGACAACGCCGACGAGAAAGACGATGTGCCACACTCGCAAGGGCCTAACACTCCTCCTCCACCCCGTCCCTCTCTCTCAGCCACCGTTCACTTTCAGCGTCTGGGGGGCCTGCGTTGTGGATGGGATGTGACTGTTCCAGCACCTATGGATAGAGAGAGAGAGAAAGAAATGGGAATGCTTTGACATCTGCTTTTGTCAAAGTATCAGTACGACAGATCTGTCTGTCTACTGGCTGGCTAGCTGGATGCTGATGA
>CM054136.1:69905778-69930778 GCA_028751875.1 Rapana venosa | reverse complement strand
AATTTTTTTTACGGATCCCCCAGAAGGTCAACTATAAGTAAGTGCAGACCTGCCTGTGACTTAATTCCCTCGGTGAAATATACGCACACGGAAGTTCACATATTATGCACGTTAAAGATTTTATAATTCATTTCAAGATTCGGAGGGTTACGGAAACGTGAACATACCCAGCATACATCCCCGAAGTCGGAATGCGGATACCTTCATGGAGGGTGAAAAATGGTTGTAAACGCAAAAATCTCACCATTGATAAACTTTGGAGTTCTAGCCGAGTAACAAAAAATAAAAATTATAGAGATTCTTGCGTTAACACGTGTGCACACATGTGTGTGTGCGTGCGTGCGTGTGCGTGTGTGTGCGTGTGTGTGTGTGTGTGCGTGTGTGTGTGTGCGTGCGTGCGTGCGTGCATGCTGTGTGCGTAAGCGCGCGCGCGCGTGTGTGTATGTGTGTGTGTGTGCGCGCGCGCGTACGTGCGTGCGAGCGTGCGATTGCCTTTTGGTTTGGATATCCCACTTCCTGTAAAAATTGATTCTTTATGTGCTTTTCCGACTGCCCGTGGATATTTTTCCCATGAAAATTTTTCACATGAATATTTTTCCCATGAATATTTGACATTTGTCATTAAAGTAGTGCCACCTTAGCCTCACGTACCAAACCAGCAAAACAATGAGTTTTTCACCCCGTGACAAGGCTGTATTAAATGATACAACACACATTTAACAACTACACTTAACTAAACATAGCATTATCAGCAACGAAAACAAAAGCTACTACTACTACGACTACCACTACTCGACTACCACTACTACGACTACCACTACTACTACTACTACTACTACTACTACTACTACTACTACTACTACTACTACTTCTACTACTACTACTACTGACACAAACTACTACTACTGCCATCACTACTACACCACTACTACTACTTACTACACGATGACAACGACGACACGACTACAACCCGACACGACTTTGATGACGACTACTACTACTACATACTACTACTTCCACCACCACCACCACACCACACACTACTACTACTACTACTACTACTTCTACTGCTGCTACTACTACTACACTACTACTAACTACTACATCACCACTACTACCAACCAACACCACTAACTACTACTACTTCTACTACTACTACTACTACTACTATTAATACTACTACTACTACTACTACTACTACTTCTTCTACTACTTCTACCATCACCACCACCACCACCACCATCTACTACTACTACTACTATCTACTACCATCACACTACCACACCACTACTATACCACCACCACACCACCACCACCACCACCACCACCACCACCACCACCACCACACCACCACCACTATTACTACTTCTTCTACTTCTACTACTATTACTACAATCACCACCACTACTACTACTACTACTACTACTACTACTACTACACTACTACTACTATTACCATCACCACCACCACCACCACCACTACCACTGCTGCTGATGTCATTGTTGCTGCTGCTGCTGCTGCTGCTGCTGCTGCTGCTGCTGCTGCTGCTGCTGCTGCTGCTACTGCTGCTGCTGCTTTCCTCTACTACTTATCATTGCTTTGACCTGGAAGGTAGTCGGGGGAACACGATGGAAACGTTGATCAACAGTTTTTGGTTGTTGTTTTTTCATGTGTTCTGTCTTCAGATTTTTGCAGCAACAGGACAGCCATGTTAAGGCCGGTCTCGTCTTTGATGTTCTGCATCATCCAGTTCTTCATCTGTCTGTCTGCCTCTGTGTCTTCTTCCTCCCTCAAGTGTGTTCTCTGTAAGGTAGACAGTCTTGGCTAGAGAACTATAACGTCTGAAATATGATCTTTCTCTCCCATATCCACATGGGGACGGGATAGCTCAGTGGTCCGAGCACTCTTTTTCCCTCAGCCAATGTTAAGCAGCATGGAGCGTGGTTACCTGTTGGATGGGTGACGGTTTGCAATCCTTGGCCCCCAGTTCCCCCAGCTGTAAATGGGTACCTGCCCCTCTTTAGGGTCAGGGGAGGTAAAGCAGCGAGGGAGAGGAGATGGGCGCCGCCCTCAATAAGCTGGCCCTTGTGAAGTGAGGTCTATGACGCCTCGCTCCCCTACAACCTTATAGGTTATGGGACTTCTTTACCTTTGCCTTTACCCTATCCAGAAGAAGCATCGTGGTGCTGAAATATATTCCATTTGGTTTAAGGACCAGCCCATTGAGAGTGTGCCAGGTTGTCCTTCTCGGCAGTTTGTGGGTGTTGGTAAGGGTGAGTCTGTAACCACTGGTAAACTCTATAAGGCTTACCCTCTGAGATTTGATTCTCTTACACAAAATCTCCACACCACTGCAGCCCAATACTGGCACACATTGGGGCCAACATAACCATTCCAGTCTTCCTAGACTCTGATGGTATCTTTCTCGGGCACTTTGTCCATAAGGTTTTCGATTTGTGCGTGAATCTCTGTTCCTTGTTCACCGCTGTAGTCTAAAGTAGGTGTGTACACTTGGATGACGCGGATGTTCTGTGCTGACACACGGATGGAGAGGAGTCTGCTGGAAATAGAAATGCAGCTGATGACATACTCAGCTACCTCTTGGTTGAAAAGGCTAACTCCATTTTGGTGTTTTTATTTCTTCTCCGCAGTACCCTCTGTTACAAATGTCTCCACCAAACAGCACCCTCCTACCTCCCCTTCTCGTTCTCTCCGCTCTGCTGCAGATACCCTGTACTTACGAATACCTAGATTCAACCAGTCTACTGTTGGTCGTCGCTCTCTCTCTCTCTCTCTCTCTCCTCTCTCTCTCTCTCTCTCTCTCTCTCTGTGGGACACGCCTTATGTGCACCCTGAGGGACGCTGCACGTTGTTTTCACGAGAGATGCATGTATGTTGTGCACCCTGGGGGCGCACACGTGCTGTGCAGGCTGGGCAGTGCGTGCAGGGTGCAAATCCTAGGGAAGGCATGCAGGCAGTGCTTCGTGAGGGCACGTGCATGTTTTGATTGCATATGGGTGTGTGTGTGTCAGCTGTGTGTGTGTGTATGTGTGTGTTTGTGTGTGAACAGGACATTGACTCAAAGGGATGTAAATCATAAAGTCACACAAGAGTATTCTCTCTTGACAGAGTTTAATACTGGACAATCAACGTTATTTTTGGATTGACTCAGTGTTTGTGGTTTGTTTTGCATTTACTTTAAAGTTGTGCTTGCTTTCGCTTTCTTTTCTTATTTAAATTTGTATTGTATTGGTATTTTCGCTTTCAAATTTTGAACTCTGCTCTTTGTTTTTGTGCTTGTTGGTGAAGAAAGTGTTGTGGAGATATATTTTTGCATTAATTATTAGTCTCCTTTTAAAACTTTGTATTGTGGTTTGCTAAAATTGTGAGATTTCAGAACAAGATTATTATAGTGTATCAATTTTCCATTGTTTTGACTAATTTTATAAACTATGACTAAACTGTCCAATTCTAATGGTTGGTTAACTGCATATGGCTTCAAAGTAGGCTTTTTAAATGTTTGTCATCTGCTAAATAAAGTTTCAGATTTGCCCTCCATTTTGTTAAATGTAAATAGTCCCTTTCATATTTTTGGCTTTTCTGAGTCAAGGTTGTCACATAATGTGGCAGATGATATAATATCAGTTCCGTGCTATAATTCTATCAGACGAGATGCCAAAACCAAATTAGAAACAGGGTTAATAACTTATATACATCAGTCAGTAAATTATAAGCAGATAACATTATTTGATAACTATGGAATTGAATGTATATGGCTAGAAGTACGCCTGAAAGGAGCCAAACCAATACTAGTCGGATTTTTGTATCGAAACCCAGCTGAACGCATTAGTTGGTTTGATAATTTTGAACAAATGATGGATGACGTTTGTAACTATTCAACTGAAATTATTTTACTCGGTGATTTCAATATTGATTTACTTAAGCCTAATGATAAATGGAAAAGAATATTTGAGGTGTATAATCTGTCGCAATTAGTAAACACTCCCACAAGGAAAACACTACATTCTGAAACACTGATTGACCATATATACACAACCACTCCATCTAACATTGTAGAACTGTCTGTACCTGTCTATGGTCTTAGCGATCACTATCCTGTATGTATTACATGGTCTAAAAAAGGTGCTAAAGTACCCAGATGCAAACACAAATACATTTCTTTTCGCAGCTATAGAAAGTTTAATGCAGAAAATTTTTTGTCCGACTTATGTAAAGCAAACTTCTCTAATGTTTATCAGTTTACTGACCCAGACAAAGCACTTGAATTTTGGTATAATATCTTTTCGTCAATCTTTGATGGTCATGCCCCTCTTAGAATCAAACGTGTAAAACCTAGAGATAAACCACCCTGGTTAACTAATGAAATCACTGAAGCCATTACTGTCCGAGATAACTTATTAAAATCAACAGGAAAAGATGAAAAATTTAAGGAGCAGCGTAATAAAGTGACATTTATGAAACGATTTGCAAAAAAGAAATATTTTAGTGAGTTAATATCATCTAAGAAGGACACAAAGTCTCTCTGGAAAGCAATTAATCAATTAGCCGGTAAATCTTCATCATGTGCTTCATCTGGTACGGGTCTATCTGCAGAAAATATCAATAAACGCTTTTGTTCTATTGCAGAAAAAATTGTAAACATTGACCACTCAGAATTCAATGACTTACCTCTTTTACAGGAATTTTGTAACTCCAAGTCAATAAAGTCTAAACTGTCCTTCAAATATATTGGTGTGCATGAAGTGCATAAGGAATTGTGTTCATTAAAGCAAACAAGCTCCCGTGGTTTAGATAATTTAGACAGCAAAATTTTGAAGATTTCCGCGCAAGTAATCTCTGAACATCTTACATATATCTATAATCTCTGTATTGAAAAAGTTGCTATCCTCAAATGTTTAAAGATGCCAAAGTTATACCTGTTCTTAAATCTGGAGATCCAAATGACCCTTCCAACTATCGACCTATTTCGATTCTATCTATCTTATCTAAACCTTTAGAAAAGCATTTAAAGCAACATCTTCTGTCACACTTAACTAAACATAACTTATTTCATCCTAATCAAAGTGGCTTTAGAGAAAATCATTCATGTCATACTGCACTTAGCAATCTCATTGAGCAATGGCATTTAAATATTAACAATAATATCTTAACTGGAGCAATTTTTGTAGACTTTGCCAAGGCATTTGACTGTATTGATCACAACCTCCTAGTAAAGAAACTGGCTATGTATGGTTTATGTGCAGACTCACTAAAACTAATTACCTCTTTTCTTGATAAAAGAAGACAAGCTGTTTATCAAGATTCAATTATGTCATCCCTTTTGCCAGTGAAGTATGGTATTCCTCAAGGTTCCGTTCTAGGGCCAGTCCTCTTTTCAGTATATATCAATGATCTTCCTCTCCATGTTTCTTCCACTTGTGAACTCTTTGCCGACGACACTACCATACATACAGCGGATCATGATGTAAACTCTGTAGGTAAAATTTTGCAAAAAGATTTAAACAATCTATCAGCATGGACAGAGTGCAATCACATGGCTCTCCATCCACTGAAATCAAAATTCATGGTTGTTGCAACAAGACAAAAGCGCCAAAACTTTAAAACCAAACTAAATGGAATAAAGATTTACGATAAAGTATTAGAAGAAGTCAGCTCATATAAACTACTTGGTCTACATATTGTCATGGTCTGATCATGTTTTTAGTATTTCAAAAAAATTATCTAAGAAGCTATTCCAACTTAACCGAATAAAACATTTCCTTGATCTGCATACTCGAAAACTATTCTTCTACGCTTACATAAAACCTGATCTTGATTATGCGTCTACATGCTGGGATTTGGCAAGTAAAAACTGTTTACGACAACTTGAGAGAGTATATAAACGTTCTCTCAAGTTAATTCTGCTTAGAACTACTTCCTTAGAAACTAATAGCTACAAAGAGTTGAACATTCTTCCTTTTAGTTTACATTGTCTCTTTTTTTTTTTTTTTTTTTTTTTTTTTGCTGCCTCATCTTCTGACGACCCCCGTCCTACTGTTCCCACGCCGCTCATTCCAATCTCCCCGCCACAACCACACCCAGATTTGTTATGTCTCATCCTCAGGGTCGGAAGTCCACAGGGAGCCCATCACCATCAGGCCGCCGCGGGGCCACCAGCCAGAGGGGCCCTGCACTGCTGCTGGGTCACTTTGGTGGTGTTCAGTGGTGCCTGTTCTGAGCTAACATACGCAGGACACCACCTACTAAGCCCCCTACTAACGACAGTATTAACTCAGTCGCGGAGCCAGACTGAGTGAGTTGCCCACCCCAGGTGGCAACCACCACAACAGTCCCTCCAACGACCGTCCCCCGCGAACCTCCAACCCCAAAGGCTTTGACACAAACTCACCACAGGCACAGAAGTGTATGGGCAAACCGAATCTGATGTCACCATGAGACCAGAGAAACCGGGACCACCGAATCAGAGGCAATTTTTTTTTTTTAATGCATGATGATCAATGACAATGAGGATGACGTAATGATGCTGCTGTGGAAGTGCATATGCTTTGAGACTACTTGACAGGGTTGTACTCTACGCTTACTATCATAATATATCCCGGCGTCAACCGGGCCCGAGAGATACAGACACCTGCAGTGTTGGTCAGGTAATTTGAGCAACACTCTCAAACTCGCATCCGTTAAGTGGATGAAGCTCGACTGTGTGGTCCCAGTCTTCCCACTGAGCCCACAGCACACTCACTCTGGGTAGGAGCCGGCCGGAGTCCGAAAAATCCCTATGACTCTTATGGGAATCGAACCCGCGACCTTCCAGTCCGTAACCCAAGGCGCTAACCACTGCGCCATGGCGGCTGGTCTACATTGTCTCTTTAATAAAGGTGTATTTATGTATAAGATTATGAATAAACTAGCCCCCCATTATCTTTGTCAAAGGTTCCCTGTTAAAACTGTTCGTAACAAAAGCAGTGTTGTTACTCCTCGTCCAAGAACCGATCTGTTTATGTCATCCCTTGTTTATTCTGGTAGCAAATTATGGAACGAAATCCCAGTCATTATAAAAGAGAAAAGTAGCCTATCATCTTTCAAAAAAGCGTACCACACACATTGGGTGAGCGTGCTTCTTGAACTCTGTGTGTGTGAGTGTGTGTGCGTGCAAGCGCGCGCAAATGTGTGTGAGTATGTGTGTGTGTATGTGTGTGTATGGGTGTGTGTGCGTGTGTGTGTGTGTGTGGTGTGGTGTGTGTGTGTGTGTGTGTGTGTGTGTGTGTGTGTGTGTGTGTGTGTGTGTGTGTGTGTGTGTGTGTGTGTGTGTGTGTGTGTGTGTGTGTGTGTGTGTGTGTGTGTGTGTGTGTGTGTGTGTGTGTGTGTGTGTGTGTGTGTGTGTGTGTGTGTGGTGTGTTTTGATGCTCTGTGGTTTGTTTTTCGTGCTTCAAATAATGTTCATTATTTGGTTTCGACGGTTTAATGTGTGGTTATGGTATGTTGATGATTATGACATAAGGCTGTTATGATATGTGAGGAAATGTACATGTGTATGGATTTGTATCCTGGACGATTTGTGTGATTCGTGCAAGCTCGCAAGTGTAGTTGCGTGTCTGTGCATATGTACGCGTAGTGTGTGTGTGTGTGTGTGTGTGTGTGTGTGTGTGTGTGTGTGTGGTGTGTGGTGTGTGTGTGTGTTGTGTGTGTTGTGTGTGTGTTGGTTGCGTGCGGTGTGCGTGCGTGCGTGCGCGCGTGCGTGCGTGTGTTGTGGTGTGTGTGTGTTGTGTGTGTGTGTGTGTTGATTTTGGGGGAGGGTTGTCTGTTTAGGGGAGGGGTGTGTCAAGAAGGGGAGTTTGTCAGTGTTCAATTGGTTTTGTCTATTTATTCGATTGGTTTACTTCTGTGGTGTTTCATTGATTTCATGACTTCAGTCAATAATTGAATGACTATTTGAATGATTCATTTCTTTGCTTTTTGACATTATCTTGTTTGTTGATCAATTGGTTTATTCATGTTTGTTTCACTTTTTCCCCTTGAGGGCCTGGTGTAAAGAAGCCTCTGGCTTATCCAATTACCGTCATTAAAATATTCGAGTTCGAGTTCGAGTTCTCTCTCTCTCTCTCTCTCTCTCTCTGGTTCATCAATCTGGAACGACCTCCCTCTCTCTCTTCTCATTAAAACATTCAAGTTCGTGTCCGAGTTCTTCGCCAAAAGCCTACTTATGACACATTTAAATCTAGCCTCAAGACAATTATTTCAAACCTAACTTTTTTGCCTCCTCTTTCATCTCAAAACTGTCCCTGCCTTCGACAGCCAAAATCCCATTACTCTGCCAAAGCGTATAATCTGTGTGTGTGTGTGTGTGTGTAGGTGCCTACAATTGAATTTGTTTGAGCTATTGATAGATATTGACTGTATGACTCTGTAATAATATGTTGAATGCAAGCGCTCTGATTTGTCTTTGCAAGATATAGCGCTATACAAATTCCATTTAGTAGTAGTAGTAGTAGTAGTAGTAGTAGTAGTACCGGACCTCGTGGCCATCTTCTGTCTTCATTGATTTTCTCCAAAACGTGTCCACTTCACTTCAGAAAAGTCTGAGAATGTTCCAGTAGTAATGTATCGTGCCAGCTTGTGCTCAAGTTCTCTCGTTTCATTCTCGAGCGAGCAGGGTGCGAACATCCCATGTCCTTGTAGTGATTTGTCCTGCTGGCAGTTTGAGGGTAAATGTGGCACTGGTAGGGTAGCATATTTTCCACTGAACCTGATCCACCCCGGGTGGCCTGTAGTGGATTGTATGGTCATTGGGAATGCAGAGCCCTAACCAATCCGGCATCAGGTTGTGTTTTATGTCCTTCATGTTCTTTCTGTGTGTGTGTGAGTCTGTCTGTTTGTCTGTCTGTTGCCTGTCTGTCTCTCTTTCTCTTTCTCTTCTCTCTCTCTCTCTCTCTCTCTCTCTCTCTCTCTCTCTCTTTTCTCTCTCTCTCTCTCTCACTCTTCTCTCTCCCTCGAGGGGGGCGGGGGAGGGGATGGGATAGCCTGGGCGTTAGAGTGATGCGTTCGTGATCTGCTGACCCAGGTTCGAATCTCGTTCAACAGGATTTTTCCTCTGGAGTTAACATCAGTGCCGACTCCATTTCCCCCCAAAGTCCTTCGGATGAGTCTAGAAACCGAGGCCTCGTGTGCGAACATACGCAGAACATCTTGCGCACACGTTAAAACCCGTTCCGCTTTTCGTAAGAGTAGACTATTTTGTGTCGGTAGGAACGGATGACAAAATTGACAGGGAGCTGGATGTAAAACCCCCCACATGAATGCTTATTCCATTATCCTCAAAATAAAAGAATTACTTAGGCCCATCACTCCCCCTGGAGCATAGGCCGCCGACAACAGTCCGCCAGAGTCCTCTGTCCTGGGCTATTCTCTCCAGCTGTCTCCAGGTATATCCCATAGAAATAAAAGAATAAATGAAAATATATAAAAAAAATATCTCTCTCTTTCTCTCTCCCCCACTCCTCTCTCTCTCTCTCTCTCCTCTCTCTCTCTCTCTCTCTCTCCTCTCTCTCTCTCTCTCTCTCTCTCTCTCTCTCTCTCTCTCTCTCTCTCTCTCTTCTCTGATGTTGATTTTTGGGGGAGGGTTATCTGTTTAGGGAAGCGGGTGTCAAGGATGGGAGTTTGTCAGTGTTTAATTGGTTTTGTTTATTTATTCGATTGGTTTACTTCTGTGTCTTTAATTGATTTCATGACTTCAGTCAATAATTGAATGGCAATTTGAATGATTCATTTCATTGCTTTTTGACATTATCTTGTTTGTTGATCAATTGGTTATTCATGTTTTGTTTCACTTTTTCCCCCATGAGGGCCTGGTGTAAAGAAGCCTCTGGCTTATCCAATTACCCTCATTAAAATATTCGAGAGTTCGAGTTCGAGTACGAGTTCTCTCTCTCTCTCTCTCTCTCTCTCTCTCTCTCTCTCTCTCTCTCTCTCTCTCTCTCTCTCCTCTCTCTCTCTCTCTCTCTCTGCCGGTAATAATAGAATTGATGTTGGCGATGCAGGTTAACCACGACACAACCAAAGTGAAGAGCGACAGATAATCGATGATGGTGATGGTGATGATGATAATGATAATGGTGTAAAGCTGTTCTAAGCATTATGGTTGGTGTGGGTAAACAAATACATCGGCCGTTCCTGCCTCCCTCTCTCCCTCCATGCCTCTCTCCCTCCATGCCTCTCTCCCTCCCTGCCTCTCTCCCTCCCTGCCTCTCTCCCTCCCTCTCTCTCTCCCTCCCCCTCTCTCTCTCCCCCCCTCTCTCTCTCTCCCTCCCTGCCTCTCTCCCTCCCTGCCTCTTCTCCCTCCCTGCCTCTCTCCCTCCCTGCCTCTCTCCCTCCCTCTCTCTCCCTCACTCTCTCCCTCCCTCTTTCCCTCCTTCCCTGCCTCTCTCCCCCCCCTGCCTCTCTCCCTCCCTGCCTCTCTCCCTCCCTGCCTCTCTCCCTCCCTGCCCCCCTCTCTCCCTCCCTGTCCCTCTCTCTCCCTCCATCCCTCCCTCCCTCCTTCACTCCTTCCCTCTCTCCCTCCCTGCCTCTCTCCCTCCCCGCCTCTCTCCCTCCCTTCCTCCATCCCTCCCTCCCTGCCTCTCTCCCTCCCTGCCTCTCTCCCTCCCTTCCTCCATCCCTCCCTCCCTCCCTCTCTCCCTCCCTGCCTCCCTCCCTCTCTCCATCCCTCCCTCTCTCCATCCCTGCCTCTCTCCCTCTCATTGCAGTAGCCTGTGTTCTTTTGTCAATGATGTGGTGCAGGCAGCTATGAGCTGGTATTGTCCTGTTTGTTTGTATATGTGTGTAGGGGGAGCGGGGGGTGGGGAGTGTGTGTGGTGTGTGTTCGGGGGTGGGGGTGGGGGGTGAATGGGTGTGGGTGGGTGTTGGTGTGTGTGTGGATGTGGGTTGTTGGGTTGGTGGGTGGGTGTGGGTGCGTGAGTGGGGTGGGTGTGTGTGCTGTGTATATGTGTGTGTGTGTGTGTGTGTGTGTGTGTGTGTGTGTGTGTGTGTGGTGTGTGTGTGTGTGTGTGTGTGTGTGTTGTGTGTGTGTGTGTTCGGGTGGGTGAGTGGGTGTGTGTGTGTTGTGGGAGGGGGGGGGGGGTGTGCTGTGTGAGTGTGTGTGCTTGTGTGTACCTCTCTGTCTCTATCTGTCTGTCTCTCTGTCTCTGTATCTGTCTGTCTGTCTGTCTGTCTCTCTCTCTCTCTGTCTCTCTGTCTCTCTGTCTGTGTCTGTGCGTCAGATCTAAATGCTACTGTAGTTTGGGTTTGTTTGTTTTTCTTTTCCTTTTTATTTACACAATTACGCTGACAGATTTAATCTACACATATATTTTGAGTATGTGTTCAAAATGTTTCAAAAGATCAGATTCCTCTCTCTCTCTCTCTCTCTCTCTCTCTCTCTCCTCCTGTGAACTGCCCCCACCTTATTTATTTTATTTTTCTCATAGTTATTCTTTTTTAATGTCCAGGAGAATGGACAATAAGCACTCACTTCGTGACTAGTATCACTTTCTGGCCCGGTCACTCGCACGACCACAACTTTTGACCTCAGAAGTGACCGCCTGAGGTACGCCCTCGTGGCTGAAATCTGTGACATTATTACAACAGTTTCCCTTACAGCCATACCTGGAGTTTTGCAGCAGCTGCTGCTTCTTATCTTTCTTCGGCATAAGTGGAGAAAGAAAGCTTTCAAGTCCGCTGTGTTTTTAAAAAAGAAAAGAAAAAAAAGGACAGGCGGTTGATGTGCTTGTACTTTTTTAAAATTATTTTTTTGTTGGTTTGGAGTGTGATTGGTTTAAACGGAATGTATTCGTGAAAAGTGTCACCCCAAAATAGGCGTATACCTTGACGGGACAACAGTAAACTTAATAGCAGTAATAATGAATGGAATTTATATAGCGCTGAAACTTGTAAAGCAACAAATCAAAGTGCTCAGATTTATTTTTTTTAAAAGTCCTAGTACTTGAGTATGATTGACTAGTATGAGATAGTTTACGTGATTTAACGGGTTGGGTGTTTTTTTAGAACACGAACACGCGCGCGCGCACGCACGCGCGCGTGTTCAACCACACACACACACACACACACACACACACAGCCATGCTGTTTAACAATTATCACTAATTTGAGATTCCTTACCCCCACAGACGGCCAGCTACTTTCCCTCCCTTTGCATTTTTTTTTTTGGGGGGGGAGGGAGGGGGGATTAGAATTACACCTTGTGAAGAGACGTTAAATGAAGTTGAGCACACACACACACACACACACACATGTGACCTGGAGCTGATTGTGTCGATGTTGAAGTC
Organism: Rapana venosa; assembly: GCA_028751875.1. Classification (NCBI taxonomy): domain Eukaryota; kingdom Metazoa; phylum Mollusca; class Gastropoda; order Neogastropoda; family Muricidae; genus Rapana; species Rapana venosa. The sequence continues at coordinate 69,918,440 of CM054136.1, read as the reverse complement.
AGAACACTCACACACACACACGCAGGCACGCACGCGCGCGCGCACACACACACACACACACACACACACCATATGCGCGTGCACACTTGCATACTACCTACTTCAAAATGTATCGTAAGCTTCGGTTAATTCTTTAGCTTCTTCACTGTCCTTACTCCAACTGTAACATAGATTCTCTGCTTTCTGAAATCGGCAGGAAATGGGGGATTGGTGTTTTGTAAATTACAGAGCCTACAATCAACAGTAAAATTTTCCACATATTTACATGGAAAATTTCACACACAAAAACTAAAGCGGTTTATTCGGGTAACCTTAACCCTTGTCATTAAACACACTCGACTCCTCCAAGTTATCAAACATCAGAAAGCTGACAGTTGACCTCTGGGAGATGCGCACACGTCTTAGAAATAAGGTGTATGGGGATTGTTGGTTTATCTTGGGGGTTGGGGCTTTGGGAGTTTTTCTCTTGTGGGGGGGGGGGGGGGGGTGCGGTGGATGGAGGGGGGGGGGGGGGGGGCCAGTGGTAGTGAGCTTCCTCAGATGGATAGGTCCTGCTGCAGTCCCTCTCTCCCAGTCTCCACAGAGCTTCTTGGCCACTGGGGTGGTATGGGTCAGTCAGGCCAGACAGATCCTCTTTTGGAGTGCTACCTCATGTAGCGGGCAGGACTGTATACAGCACATGTTCTGTTGTCTGGTTGCTGCCAGTCTTGTAGGGCACTGCTCTGTGAGTGGCATATGAGGTTTGAAACTCCTCCGGAATCGTGATTTTTTTTTAAACCCTCGTTCCACTAGATCTTCGTAGTGGGTTGTTAGTCATTTTTGCGCTATTCCAGATCACCATATGTGCAAACCAGCTAGTGCCTCGCCCCCTTTAACACAATAGCTGCACACACAAAATGTCTATGTGCATGTAAAAATCACATGTTCCTGTCAACACTCTCAAAAACACAAAAAATATCTAGCAGTCATCCGAGGTTTTGCCAGCATCTGCACCCTCCAGTTGTTCAAACATCAGCTAAATGAAAGTCTTGGCAAACTCTGAGAAGCGTGTATGCGACGTTCCGCGCGCCTTGACACATCCTTATTTATTTATTCTTATATATCGAGGATAATGGAATAAGTACTTATGTGGTTTTTTTACATCCAGTCCCCGTGTGTTTGCGGTTTTTGTAAATTCTGTCATCTGTTCCCACCGGCACACAATGGCCTACTCTTACGAAAAGCGGAACAGGATTTAACGTGGGCGTAAGATGTTCTGCGTGTGTTCGCACACGGGGCCTCGGTTTATAGCCTCATCCGAAGGACTTGGGGGAGAGTGGAGTCAGCACTGATGTTAACTCCAGGGGAAAATATTCCCCTTGAACGGGAATCGAACCCGGGTCGTCAGATTGCGAGCGCAATGTTCTAACCACTAGGCTATCCCGTCCCCCTTGATAAAACTGCAAACTGAAACTCGTCCTGGAATCATACTCTGGAGTTGGTTGGTTTCATCTTCTATCTGTGAAACTTTGACTCCGAAGTCGGAATGCGGCTACCTTCCAGGTGGTAAAAATGGCCGCATACGCAAATCTTCCCGTTGGTGAACCTTGGAGCTCTAGCCGACAGGAAAAAAAAGCTTCATGGAAAAAAAGTTTGAACTTGAAACCTACGGAGACATCACCAAAAATCACTGAGTAGATCAGGCAGGTCCCTCCTGTCCAACCTCCCTTCCCACTACTCTCTCTCTCTCAAAAAAAGTATATCATATGTTATATAATTTAGATGAAAGGGGGAAAATAAATTGGGTATCAAAACTGAGGTTCAAATTATGTGAGTTAGGATGTGCTTATGTATGGTTCAATCATGGAGTAGAGGATATAAATGAGGGAGAGGAGATGGGCGCAGCCCTCAATATGCTGGCCCTAGAGAAGTGAGGTCTCTGACGCCTCGCTCCCCTACGACCTTATAGGTTATGAGACTCCTTTACCTTTACCTTTATACGAGTACTGCGCACTAGATTGAGAGATTGTCGGTGGCAGGAGTGTTCCAGTCATATTCAGGAGAGTGATCGTTTTAGTTTGTATAGGCAGTTCAGTTTATTAGGTAAAATTCCTGGATATTTGTCAATGAACATGGATAGACATCTTCAACATATTATGACAAAATTTAGATTTGGAGTGTCTGAATTGTTTGTGCACAGTCTTCGCTATAGTCAACACTGTGATACAGATCTTCTTTGTCCATTATGTAAGGGGACTGTCGATAACGAAGTTCATTTTGTATTATGTTGTCCTATGTTAAATGATCTTAGAACTCAGTTGATACCGCAAAAATATGTGAGCTGTCCTTCCATGTTTAGACTTTGTATACTTAAGTCATCTACTAACGAACGCATTAATAATCGACTAGCAATTTATTTTTATAAAGCTTTTGAAATTAGAAATACTGTCTGTACTTGAGGTGTTATTCTTCTATTCATAAATGTTTCCTATGCAACATGTTTTGGAATGTTGATTATATACACACAACCCCTTAATGAGGGGCCAAGGCCTATAATGAATAAAACTTTCGCATTCGCATTCTGTCCACTTTTTATCGCCTGTCATGAACACTTTTACTAACTTGGCCTACACAAAATATAAATAAAAAAAAAGGTAGAGGTGTCCCATAACTTATGCAGTCGTAAGGAGCGATGTGTCAGGAACCTCGGCTTCTCCAGGGGCCAGCATGTTGAGGGCGGCGCCCATCTCCTCTCCCTAGCTGCTTTTACCTTCCCTGATCTTAAAGAGCACAGGTACCCATTTACAGCTGGGTGAACTGAGGGACTGTACTGAAGTCCAAAGCGCGCAACGGTCACCCATCTACAAGGAAAGCCACGCTCAATGCTGCTTAAACCTTAGCTTGAGGAAAGCGGATGCTCTGACCGCTGAGCTACCGGCCTTGTCCCATTCTAGGCCTACACAACTTCATTCTGCTTTGTTTTCATGCATCCATATCCGTTACCTATTTAACTGAACAACTTAACCCGCCTCATTATCGATAAAGCGGAATTGACTTTCCTGCTCTCTAGGCAAATTCCCGATACTAATTTTCAAAAATTTTGGGGTTTGATTTAGTTTTTTTTAAATTTTTTTTAGTATTGAGGAAAGTACCTGTGTATGGATTTGTATTGAATTTGTGTGATTCTGAAACCTTGAAGTTGTTAGTTGCTGTATGTGAAATATGTGCTAGTTGTTTGTTTTTTGGTGGTTGTTGGTTGTGTTTTGTGTGATTGTGTGTTGTGTGTGGTGTGTTTGGTGTGGGTGTGTTTGGTTTTGCTGTGGTCGTGGGGTGCGTGCTCGCGCTGCCCCGGTGGTGGTGGTGTGTGTGTGTGGGGTCGTTGGATTGATTTTGGGGGGAAGGTTGTCGTTTTAAGTTTGTTTTTGTGTAGAAGGGGAGTTGTCGTGTCTTGGTTCTTGTCTATTTTTCTTTTTCTTCTTTTTAAATTGATTTCATCTTCTCAATAATTGATGACTTAAGATTCATTCTTTCTTTTTGACTTTCTTGATGACATGGATCATGTTTTTATGTTACCCTTGAGGGCCTGGTGTACGAAGCCTCGGGCATAATTAGTCATTTAAAATATGAGTCGAGTTGGGAGTTTCTGCTCTCTTTCTCTCTCGTGGGTTTTTATTGGAAACGATTCTTTCTTCTCTTAAACCATAAAGTCGAGCCCGGGTTTTCCCCTAAGCCATTTTCCCGGATTTAATCAGTGCTCGACATTATTTCCCTACTTTTTCCTCTCTTTCATTCAAAAACGTCCCTGCCTTCGACCGCCAAATCCATTCTCTGCCAACGTTTCTTTTTTTGGTTGTGTGGGGTGGGTGTTAGGTAGACTTGAATTTGTTTGAGCTGTTGTGATTAGTGACGTATGAATCTGTAAGAATATTTGAATGGAAGCGTTGGATTTTGTCGCAGTAACCCCGCTTATAATTCCCAAAATCATTATAGTAGAGTAAGTACCTAGTAGGGTGTACAACAGTCCGGACCAGAATTTTCCTCTTCTTGTCGCTATTAATGTTTTTCTCCAGGTAACCCATTTCAGAAAATATGGAAAAGGGCAGTATAAAAATTTCTCCCTCCCACTCTCTCAATCTCCCCTTTTCTTCCTCCCATCTTTCCATTCCTTTTTTTTCCTGATGGCATTTTGAGGGAAAAGTGTGCATGGTGGGAGTTCACAATGAAAGGGGGGAGGGAAATTTAGGTCATTGGGTGCGAGCCCTCCAATCGGCCCCGGGGTTTTTCCTTCTGTCTTTCTGTGTGCGTGGTGTGTCTGTGTGATTTCTTGTCTGTCTGTTCCCTCTACTTTCTCTTTTTTCTCAGAATATGGTCTTTAGAAGTTTAGCTTCTTGATCTAAGGGACCCGTTATCTTCGTTAATTTAAATTTCCTTTTGAATTTTCATCATTGCCGACCTTTCTCCCTGTCCTTTGGGGGAATGGCTTAATCAATGGAATTTTGGGTCCCGTGTGCTAAACAGGAACATCTTGGGCAACAGTTAAACCCATTCGTTTCGTATGAGGTGATGTTTGTACGTAGAGGTTACTTCGTCTGTTCCCTAATGCTTTTCTTTATCTCCAAAATTGAATTGCTTTAGCCCATCATCCCCCTGGGAATTATTGAGGCCACGCACGGTTTATCAGTCCCTGTTAGGGCTATTCTCTCCAGTTGTCGGTACCATGGATATAAAGAATTAAAATGAAGTATAAATAAAAATCTCTCTTCTCTCTTTTCCTCCTCCCTCAACTCTCTCTCTCTCTCTGCCGGTAATAATAGAATTTGAGGGTGGCGATGCAGGTTAACAACGACACACCAAAGTGAAGAGCGCGATAATCGTGATGGTTGATGATAGTGATAAGGGTTTTTAAAGCTGGTCCTAGCATTATGGTTGATGTGGTAAACAAACCCCCACTTTTTTTCTCCTGCCTCCCCTCTCCCTGCCCTCTCCCTCCCGGGCCTCCCTCCCTCTCCTCCTCCCCCCCTTTACCTCCCTCTCCCCTCCCTTTTCCCTTCCTTTCCCTGCCTTCTCCCCCCTCTCTTCCTCCCTCCCCTCCCTCCCAGGGCCCTCCCCTCTGCCTTCTCCTCCCCTCCCTCCCTCCTTTTTTCCCTCTCTCCCTCCCTGCCCCCCCTCTTCCTTCCCTCCCTTTCCTCTCTCCCTCCCTCCGTCTCTCCCCCCCTTCCTCCCCCTCCCCCCCTCCCTTTTGCCTCTCTCCCTTTCCCTTCCTCCCATCCCTCCCTTCTCCTCCTCTCCCCCCTGCCTCCCTCCCTCTCTCCATCCCTCCCTCTCTCCACCCCTGCCTCTCTCCCTCTCTGCAGTACCCTGTGTTCTTTTGTCAATGATGTGGGCAGGCAGCTATGAGCTGATTGTCCTGTTTGTTTGTATATGTGTGTAGGGGGACGGGGGGTGGGGAGTGTGTGTGTGTGTGTGTTCGGGGGTGGGGGTGGGGGGTGAATGGGTGTGGGTGGGTGTTGGTGGTGTGGGGATGTGGGTTGTTGGGTGGGTGGGGGGGTTGTGGGTGGTGAGTGGGGGTGGTGTGGTGGTGTGCTGTGGGTATGTGTGTGTGTGGTGTGTGTGTTGGTGTGGGTGAGTGGGTGTGTGTGTGTTGTGGGGGGGGGGGGGGGGGTGTGTGTTGGGGCGGGGGGGTGTGCTGGGGGTGTGTGCTTTGTGTCCCTCTCTGTTCTCTATCTGTCTGTCTCTCTGTCTCTGTATCTGTCTGTCTGTCTGTCGTCCTTTTTTGTCTCTCTGTCTCTCTGTCTGTGTCTGTGCGTCAGATCTAAAATGCTACTGTATTTTGGGGTTTGTTGTTTTTTCTTTCCTTTTATTTACAAAATTTACGCTGACAGTTTAATCTACACATATATTTTGAGTATGTGTTCAAAATGTTTCAAAAGAATCAGAACTCCCTCTCTTCTCTTCTCTCTCTTCTCTCTCTCTCTCTCTCCTGTGAACTGCGCCCACCTTATTTATTTTATTTTTCTCATAGTTATTCTTTTTTAAATGCCCAGGAGAATGGACCAATAAGCACTCACTTCGTGACTAGTATCACTTTCGGGCCCCGGTCACTCGCACGACCACAACTTTTGACCTCAGAAGTGCCCGCCTGAGGTACGCCCTCGGGGCTGAAATCTGTGACATTATTACAACAGTTTCCCTTTCCCAGCCTCCCTGGGTTTTGCAGCAGCTGCTGCTTTTATCTTTCTTCGGCATAAGTGGAGAAAGAAAGCTTTCAAGTCCGCTGTGTTTTTAAAAAGAAAGAAAAAAAAGGACAGGCGGTTGAGTGTTGTACTTTTTTAAATTATTTTTTTGTTGGTTTGGAGTGTGAATTGGTTTTTAAACGGAAATGTTTTAGAAAAGTGTCACCCCAAATAGGCGTATCCCTTTGACGGGACAAAAAGTAAACTTAATAGCAGTAATAATGAAGGGAATTTATATAGCGCGAAATTGAAAAGCAACAATCAAAGTGCTCAGATTTTTTTTTTAAAAGTCCTAGTACTTGGTATGATTGACTAGTATGAGATAGTTACGTGTTTTAAAACGGGTTGGGGTTGTTTTTTTTAGAACACGAACACGCGCGGCGCCGCACGCGCGCGTGTTCAACCACACACACACCACACACACACACCAAAACAGCCATGCTGTTTAACAATTATCACTAATTTGAGATTCCTTACCCCACAGACGGCCAGTACTTTCCCCCCTTTGCAATTTTTTTTTTTGGGGGGGGAGGGGGGGGATTAGAATACAACTTGTGAAGAGACGTTAAATGAAGTTGAGAAACACACACACACACACACACATGTGACTGGAGCTGATTGTGCGATGTTGAAGTCAGAACCATCAACACACACACGAGGCACGCACGCGCGCGCGCACACACACACACACAAACACACACCCCACACCATATGCGCGTGCACATTGCATACTCCCTACTTCAAATGTATCGTAGTTCGGTTAATTCTTTAGTTTCTTCACTGTCCTTACTCCAACTGTAACATAGATTCTCTGCTTTTCTGAAATCGGCAGGAAATGGGGGTTTGGTGTTTTGTAAATTACAGAGCCTACAATCAACAGAAAAAATTTTCCACATATTTACATGGAAAATTTCAACACAAAAACTAAAGCGGTTTATTCGGGAAACCCTTTAAACCCTTGTCATTAAACACACTCGACCCTCCAAGTTATCAAACATCAGAAAGCGGACAGTTGACCTTGGGAGATCGCACACGTCTTAGAAATAAGGTGTATAGGGGTTGTTGGTTTTTCTTGGGGGTGGGGCTTTGGGAGTTTTTCTTTGGGGGGTGGGGTGGGGGGGGGTGGGGATGATGGGGGGGGGGGGGGGGTGGTGAGGCTCCTTTTACTGGATTATTGTGCAGGTCCTCTCTCCCAGTCTCCAAGGGGTTTTTGGGCCACTGGGTGGTATGGTCAGTCAGGCCAGATCTCTTTAGATGCTCCCTAATTTTGGGGCAGGACTGCAGCACAGGGTCTGTTGTCGGGGCTGCCAGTCTTGAAAGGGCATGCTCTGTGTTGGTTATGGGTTGAACTCCCCGGAATCGTGTTTTTTTTTTACCCTCGTTCACTAGATCTTCGTAGTGGGTTGTTAGTTTTTTTGCGTTTATTCCAGATCCCCATATGTGCAAACCAGCTAGTGCTCGCCCCCTTTAACACAATAACTGCACACACAAAATGTTATGTGCATGTAAAAAATCACATGTTACTGTCAACACTCCAAAACCAAAAAATACGCATCATCCGAGGTTTGCCGCATCTGACCTCCAGTTGTTCAAACATCAGCTAAATGAAGTCTTGGGGAAACTCTGAGAAGCGTGTATGCGACGTTCCGGCGCCTTGACACAAAACTTATTTATTTATTTTTATATATCGGGATAATGGGAAAAAGACTTATGTGGTTTTTTACATCCAGTCCCGTGTGTTTGCGGTTTTTGTAAATCTGTATCTGTTCCCCCCGGCACACAATGGCCTACTCTTACGAAAAGCGGAACAGGATTTAACGTGGGCGTAGATGTTCTGCGTGTGTTCGCACACGGGGCCTCGGTTTATAAACCTATCGAAGGCCTTGGGGAGGTGGAGTCGCACTGATGTTAACTCCAGGGGAAAAAATTCCCCTTGAACGGGAATCGAACCCGGTCGGGCAGATGCGAGCGCAATGTTCTAACCACTTTGGATATCCCGTCCCCTTGATAAAGCAACTGAAACTCGTCTGGAAACATACTCTGGAGTTGGTTGGTTTTCATCTTCTATCTGTGAAACTTTGACTCCGAAGTCGGAATGCGGCTAACCTTCCAGGTGGTAAAAATGCCGCATACGCCAAAAATTTCCCCGTTGGTGAACCCTTTGGGGCTCTAGCGACAGGAAAAAAAAGCTTCATGGAAAAAAAAGTTTGAACTTGAAACCTACGGAGACTCACCAAAAATCACTGAGTAGATCAGGCAGGTCCCCCCTGTCCAACCTCCCTTCCCACTCTCTCTCTCTCTAAAAAAAAGTATATCATATGTTATATATTTGATGAAAGGGGAAAATAAATTGGGAAAACAATGAGGTTCAAATTATGGAGTTGGATGTGCTTATGTATGGTTCAATCATGGAGTAGAGGATAATGGGAACTGAAGGGAGAGGAGATTTGGGCCGATGCCTCATATGCTGTCCTAGGAAGGAGGTCTTTAAGGTTTCCCCAGAATTTGTTATGAACTTTAACCTTACCTTTTTACAAACTTAGATTGGAGTTGTCGGTGGCAGGAAGTGTTCAGATCTCTTGCCCTTATTAGGGAGTGATCGTTTTGTTTTGTTGCATTGTTAATATTTTGGAAAATTACCGATTTTTTGTCCTCATGTTTTGACTTTAACATATTATAACAAAATTTAAAATGGACTGTTTATTTTTTGCACAGTTTGCTTAGTAAAACTGGTACTGAGATCTTCTTTCATAATGTTTTGGGGTGTCGAAAGATTTAATTTGATTATTCCTATTTAATGACAGGCCTTATACCCAAAAAATATGTTTTAGCTGTCCATTTTCCTGTTAGAACTTTTATAACTTGGCTCTACAAAACCATAAAAAATGACTAAATTTTTTATTATAAGCTTTTGTTAGGAACCTGGCTTCTTAGGTGTTATTCCCTTTTATTCCTAAATGTTTTCCTTCCTGTTTGGAAGGTAAATTTTCACAAAAACCCTTAAAGAAAGGCCAAAGGCCATTAAAAAACCCCACCCAATTCTGTTCCACTTTTTCCTTTGGGAACACATGTTACCCCATACTTGCCTCACAAAATTAAAAAAAAGGTTTAAGTTCCAATTTTTCCGTTCCTAAACGAAATTAACCCGCTCTAACGTTAGGGGGCCCATTCTTCCCTGCTGCTTTACCTTCCCGATCTTTAAAACCAGGAACAATTCAGCGGGTAACGAACAACTGAACCAAACCCAAACGATAACCCCTACTAGGAAAACCCCCACAATCCAACCACTAGGAAACAAACCGACCCAAAGGACCCCCCAAAAATTCAGGACAAAAATATTTTCCGTTTCCTCCCTCCTTTCCAAAACAAAACTAAACCCCAAACTAAAGGAAACTCTACAAACCCCGAAACAAAAAAAAACTAATCATGGCGCCTCTGACACCCCAAAAAATCCAACAACCCCAAAACCCCACAAAACAAAACAAAAAAAAAAAACTGGAACAAAAAGAACCTGCCTCACAATTATAAAGGTAAAATTGTTTCCCCCTCAAATTTTTTTTGGGGGAAAGAAAAACTCATACCAACCGAAACCATTAAAATCAAAATTTCATGGCTGCCTTTGCCCCCTTCCACCTCCACCCCACCCCCAAAAAAGACAAAAGGTTCTTTGCCCCGGGAAGCTGTTCCCGTGATACTTTTGGGGTTTTGAGTTATGTGCGTGTGTTGTGTGTGTGGGGGGGGGGGGGGGGAGGGGGGGATCCGGGGGTTGTATGGGGTCAGGGGGGAGGAGGGGGGGGGGTTTCTATTGGTTGAGTTGGGGTGGGGTTTTTGGTCTGGTTCCAGGGTGGGGGTTTTTTTTGGGAAAGGGGGGCCCCCGGGCTACTTTAGCTTGGGGGGGATGGGGAAATGGGGTGAGTTTGGGGTTGTTTGGTTGGGGCGGGTGGGTGGTGTGTTGGTGGGGGGGTTGATGGGGGGGTGGGTTGTAGGGAGGGGGGGTGTGGTTGTTGTTGTAGTGTTGTGTTGTTGGGGTTGGGGTGGTTGGTGTGGTTTGGGGTGGGTGTTTTTTTGGTGGGATGGGGGGGGGGGGTTGGTGTTGTGTGGGGGGGGTGGGGGTGGTGGGATGGGGGTGGGGGGTGTGTGGGGTGTTTGTTGGTGGGGGGGGATTGAGTTTTTGTGGGGGTGTTTAATTGGGGTGGTGGTGGGGTGGGGTGTGGTATGTGGGGTGTAGCGCGGTGTGTGGTTTGGGTTTTTGTTTTAAATTTCTGCTTTTCTGGTTAAAAGAGAAAGGGCGAAAGTGGTGGGGGGGGGGTGTGGGGTTTGTTGGTTTGAGGGGGAAGCGGCGGGTTTCCGTGGTTTGTATTTGTAGCGTGACAATAAGTTACCAAAGCAAATCCCCTAGAAAGAAACTAACTGAGCTACCTGAGCTACCCAACAAGGAGAAAAGGTAACTGAGGACGAAACAATCGTTCAAAAATGTTTTTAAATCGAAGATCTTTTTATTCTTGTGAAGTTGGCTACTCCGTTTTTGATATACAGGAGTGTTGGACAATGATTTGACTGACGATTACTTGATCTCCGTTATATCTATTATCTTTCTGTTACACTTAATATGAAGGGCATTTAGCCGAAATTGATGTACTCAACTTGTTATTTCTTTTATTGACAACGAGGTGATTTAAGTAAAAATATTAAGCAGAAACAACTTATCTCCTCCTGTATTCTTGACATTAATGCATAACTAATTGTACCGTGTTGTGAAAACAGTTGTCAGCTTCACTCCCCTGAGGTGTGGAAGGCTTCTTGTGTGATTAAATGGAATATTAACTGCGATTGATCCTGAAACATTCCATGCTCCTTGTTTTGCAACCTGATCAACCCATGCATTGAAAACAACACTACAGTGAGAATGAAACCGTTAAAAAAGGACTGGTTCTTTTTCTTGATAAAAGATTGAAATTCAAATACTTTATTATCACAAAATAGAGAAATTCACGCAGGTTACAAGCAAAGGTTTAAGTATTAAAGGATTAAAAAAAATAATAATAAATTGCAAACAGGGTCATACAAAAGATGAACAATGTACCGAATTTCAGTCAAATCTCTATTCAAAATTTATCGTTTAAGTTTTTTAATTCACATAAAGCATATTTAGAATCGGCTCAGACTAGAATATGGTTATTTTTAGTTGGAAAATCATGTAGATGATTTAAAGCCATGAATACTCTAACAAGTTCGGAAAAAATTGAAGCATTCCTGAAAATAATTTCATACTGTTTTTGCTAACTTTGATGCCAGTATGCAAAGGTTTTTCTACCTTTGTAGTTCTCAAATTTCAAATTCAAATTCTTCATTTCCTGTCATCCCTTTAGGAATATGGAGCAGTTTACATAATATAAATGAACAAAATCATAACTGAACATAACAGAACCATGTGACTGGATATTTGAACACATCACTATAAAAAAAATTCTTTACACATATCACACTCTTTGAACAAAGTTCACGTGTTATTTCTGATAGTACTAATCATTTTTCACAACATTGAGCATAATCATTTTATTTGAGGAAGAAAAGAGTTGTCAATAATGAAGCCATATGTGTAGATGTTGAAGCTGGTTGAGGACTGACTGTCGATGTAACCCCGAGCTAAGTTTGCTAAACCTGCCTTTGGTTCCCACTAGGGATAGCCGGGACAGAAGGTTTAACTGCTACTTTATGTATATGTTCTTGAAGAAGAAGAAATCGGCGGTGTATGTAGTAACTAGTATCAAGGATTAAAGTGATCCTGCCTTCCTGCAAAATCAATGATGTGACATTACTTGAACTTAATTTTCTTTAAAAAAAAATCTTCATGCGTAAGGTAAAGGTGTTGCCATAACCTATGTGGTCGCAGGGGAGCGAGGTGTCAGAGATCTAATATATGATAATGATAATAATAATAATATATGGAATTTATATAGCGCTGAATCTTGTAAAGCAGCAAATCAAAGCGCTCAACTCAGCTTCTCTAGGGGCCAGCATTTTGAGGGCGGCGCCCATCTCCTCTCCCTCGCTGCTTTACCTTCCCTGACCCTTAAACAGAGCAGGTACCCATTTACAGCTGAATGAACTTGGGGAATGCACTGATGCCAAGGCGCAAGAACGGTCACCCATTCAAGATGAAACCACGCTCGGTGCTGTTTAGCCATAGCTTGGGGAGAGTAAGTGCTCTGACCACAGAGCTATCCCACCCCGATATGTTTAACTTCTAAAACATACTTTGCGATAGACATGTTCTTTAGCTGTTTGAAAGAAATATTACAGCTAGCTTTTTTTCTAGGCTGCCTAAGCTCAAGCATGAACTAGAACTTCAGCGGACAGCTTGTATGCTTTGCAGTCTACAGTTTACAGCTTAGTTCATTTTTATTTTGGTGCACGGAAAAACTTCTTGAGAACACGCCAGTTACAAGC
>CM054136.1:69895778-69900778 GCA_028751875.1 Rapana venosa | reverse complement strand
TCTGTCATCAGTACAGAAAAAAACTCTTTAAACTCTGTCATCAACACAGCAAAAAACCTCTTTACACTCTGTCATCAACACAGAAAATCTCTTACACTCTGTCATCAACACAGAAAAACCTCTTTACACTTTGTCATCGATACAGAAAAAACCTCTTTACATTCTGTCATCAATATAGAAAACCTCTTTACACTTTGTTATCAATACAGAAAAAATCTTACACTCTGTCATCAATAAAAAACAATTCTTTACACTCTGTCATCAATACAGAAAAAGAAACTTTTTACACTGTGTCATCAATACAGAAAAATCTCTTTACACTTTGTCATCAATACAACAAGAAAACCTTTTTACACTCTGTCATCAACACAGAAAGCCTCTCTTTACACTTTGTCATCAATACACAAAATTATCTTTACACTGTGTCGTCAATACAGAAAAAAAACCTCTTTACACTCCGTCATCAACACAGAAAAAAAACACTGCACACTCTGTCATCAATACAAAAGGAAAAAAACCCATCTTACTCTCTATCATCACTACAGAAGAGCATCTTACATTCTGTCATCAGTACAGACAAAATACCTCTTACACTTCTTTCATTACCACATGGAAAAAAACCAAAACCATAACGCCACACCACAGTGTATGTTCTGACGTTTTCAAAACGATGTTATTTGAAGTTTCGGAGTACAGTTACCTTTTTTGTTTTTTTCGTTGTCGAACAGTTGATCTGATTCACTATGTATGAAAAAGATTCGTCTCTGACTTGTTGCAGACTGTGCTGACAAGGTTGAGAACTGTGCTGTGTATGGTGCAAGTGCCTGTGTTGGTCAGTATGCCGCATGGGCCAGAGACAACTGTGCCCTCACCTGTAAATTCTGCACAGGTAAGAGAGCTCTCCTCTTCTCCTCCTCCTCCTCCTTCTTCTTTCTTCTTCTTCTTCTTCTTCTTCTTCTTTCTTCTTCTCTTCTTCTTCTTCTTCTTCTTCGCAATTCTTCGCAATTCTTCGCAATTCTTCTTCTTCGCAATTCTTCTTCTTCTTCGCAATTCTTCTTCTTCTTCTTCTGTCTTGTTCTTGTTCTTCTTCTTCTTCTTCTTCTTCTTCTTTTCTTCTTTCTTCTTTTCTTCTTCTTCTTCTTCGCAATTCTTCTTCTTCTTCTTCTTCGAATTCTTCGAATTCTTCTTTGAATTCTCTTCTTCTTCGCATTCTTTGCATTCTTCTTCGCATTCTTCTTCGCCATTCTTCTTTCTTCTTCGCATTCTTCTTCGTATTCTGCTTCTTCTTCTTTGCATTCTTCTTCTTCTTCGCAATTCTTCTGTCGTTCGTTATACACCGCCAGCTGTGCCTGGGAAAACTAACTACAAGTCCTCTCCAGTTCCTCTCGTGGGCCGTACAGCTTGTTTTGCAGGGTTACCTCCGTCAGCCATACAATCTTCCTCAGGTCGCTGAATAGCGTGCATCTCTGAAGGATGTGTTCGCCAGTCTGGTTTTCTTTACCACAGGCCACACAGGGGAGATGGAACGAATATCAGCTTTAGGCTAACTTTGAAAACTATATTTTAGACATAACGAGGATGGGGGAGGGTGTATTCCCAAAATATACATCCTCTTACGGACGCTATAGCCGAGTGGTTAAGACATTTCGACTTCAATCTCATGGGTCCATGAAGTCGTGGGTTCGAATCTCGGCGGGGTGTGGTGAATGAAGGGTATGGATTTTTACGATCTCCCAAGTCAACTTCAAGCGCAGACCTGCCAGTGCCTTAATTCTCTCTGGTGAAGATCAGGCCAAGCTGATGCCAGTGTTTGGATCGTCGGTGTCCCCAGGAAACTCGATGCTGAGGCTTCGTGTTGAAGAAGGTGTTACTGACGCAATCCCATGATGACAGCAAAGCTCTATCAGGCGCTGTCCATTCTCCTTCATTTTCCCAGTGCCGGACTGACCCAAGCAGGTGGGCCAGGAGTAGTGGTCGACACCTTACCCTGGCGTTGAAATCGCCGGCAACGAACAGTAGTTCTTTGTCAGGAATTCTACCTATAGCGGCACTGAGGTCGTCATAAAATTTTCTTTTGCTTCTGCTGTGGATGTCAAAGTTGGTGCACAGGCACTGATTAGACTGACTGGTCCTGAGGATGTTTGGAGTTGGAGAGACAGGATACACTCTGTTCCTTCTGCTGGTGGGGTTATGGATCCCAGCAAGCTGTTTCTGACTGTGAATGCCAGGCCATGTTCTCTGACCTCGTCTGATGGTTTGTCCTGCCAGAACAGGGTGAAGTCTCTCTCCCTCACAGATCCTGTTTCTGGGAGCCTGGTTTCTTGAAGGGCGACGATGTCCATCTGCAGTCTGCTCAGTCCTCTGTTGATGACAGCTGTCTTTAGAGCATCATTTATTTCCTGCAGGTCGTCAGAAAAGCCTGGTGTCATTGTTCTGACATTCCATGTGCCCAGTTTCAGGGTTGGAGCTGTCATTTTTATGTTGTTCCTGGTGCACAGTTGTCGATCCGCTTGTCGGTGTTCACCCTCACCCCCACGCATCCAGTGAGGCTAACGGACAGTGGCGGGGCAGCACCTTACTGGCTGGTGCTGCCCAGCTTAAGGCGGGTGGTAGCTGCCCAATGAGATGCGATGACCTCTCCCACCATCGAGAAGCAGCCCCTGGCGTCTGACTCTACGCCAATAGAGTATGCAGACTTATAACAGGCAGACTGCTGCTTCCCGTGTTGTGTCGACGCTGCAAAACAAAGCTGGAGTGACTTCTCCAAAGCGCAAAGCCTGGGTGGGTAAGTAAGTATGGAGGGAAAGCTGTTACCTATGCAGCAGACACCCCCCCCCCCCTTTCCCGCCCCACCCCCACCCCGTCCATTCACGTCGCTGGAATGGTCCATTGGAAAGGCAGTCGCCGATACACATGGTTCCAGTGCCGTCGCACGAGTTGCCAGAACGTTGCTGTATGCAGCCTCGGACTGCCTTGGGGACTCCTACTCCGGATTTTTCCTCAGAGTTAACTCCTGAAGCCTTTCCTATGGGTAGGTATGGCCTCAAGGCAGCGGAGGTTTGAAATCAGAGAGTGTTCCTTCTACTAGATGGACTGTCTTCCCAGACTGATGAGCTCCATCTACCCACATGACACAGGTAGTTCTGGCTTACAACACAGCATAGTACAGTACAATAACTTTATATAATAAAAAAAATTCTAATAATCTTGCCAGCAACAAGAGCGCCAACGACGATAATGACAACAGTCATACCAGAAAACAAAAAAGACAACAATCATGAAAACAGCAACAACTACTACTACAACTACTATTCCTCCTACTACTACTACTACTACTACTACTACTACTACTACTACCTCCTCCTCTCCTCCTACTACTCACTATTCTTCTCCTCCTCCTCTCCTCCTCCTCCTCCTCTCCTACTACTACTCTCCTCCTCCTCACTCCTCCTCCTCCTCCTTCCTCCTCCTACTACTACTACTCCTCTCTACTATCCTCCTCCCTGCTATCTCGTCGTCCTCCTCCTACTTCTACTACTACTCCTACTCCTATTCCTACTCCTCCCCTGCTTCTACTACTACTCCTTCTTCTCATCATCACCTCCTCCTCCTCTTCCTACTAGTAGTAGAAGGAGGAGGAGGAGGACTCCTACTCCATCTCCTCCTCCTCTCCTCCTCCTCTTTATCCTCAACCTCCTACTACTCCTACTCCTCTTCCTACTCCTTCTCCTCCTCCTCCTTTTTCTCCTCCTCCTACTCCTCCTCCCCCTCCTCTTCCCCTCCTCCTGCTCCTACAACAACTACAACTACCACCACTTCATCTACTACCACTACCACTACACGGATATACGTGTAACCCCCACCCCACACCCCACCCCACACCCCACCCACCCCACCCCCACACCAATGCATTTTCAGGGCCAGCCACGGATGCCCCACCCTGTGTGGACGTGCTGGACAACTGTGACACCTTCCAGGATGACGCCTGTACCAACCCCGACTACCAGTCTTGGGCTCAAGACAACTGTCGACGACACTGCCGCCTCTGTCCCGGTAAGCGTTGGAGTGCAGTGGAGTTGGAGTGGGGTAGAGTGGAGTGCAGTTGGAGTGGGGTTGGGTAGTGTGGGGTGGAGTTGGAGTGGGGTGGAGTGGGGTGGGGTTGGTGGGTGGGTGGGGTAGGTGGAGTTGGGGTGGGGTGGGGTGGGGTGGGTGGGGTGGGAGTGGGGTGTGGTGGAGTGGGTGGGGTGGGAGTGGAGTGGGTGTGGTGGAGTGGGGCGGGTGGGAGTGGAGTGGGGTAGAGTGGAGTGGAGTGGGGTGGGGTGGATTGAATTGGGGTTAGAGTGGAGTGGGGTGGGTTGAGTGGAGTGGGGTGGGGTGGAGTGGAGTGGGGTGTGGTGGGGTGGGGTAGGGTGGGGTGGGGTGGGGGTAGAGTTGGAGTGGGGTTAGAGTGGGGTGGAGGTGGGTAGAGTGGGAGTGGGGTGGGATGGGGTGGAGTGGGGTGGAGTGGGAGTGGAGTGGGGTGGAGTGGGGTGGGGTGGGGTGGAGTAGAGTGGGGTGGGGTGGGGTGGGGTGAGGTAGGGTGGAGTGGAGTGGAGTGGGGTGGGGTGGGGTGGAGTGGGGTGGGGTGGGGTAGGGTGGGGTGGGTGGTTGGGGAGTGGGGTGGGGTGGGGTAGATTGGGAGTGGGGTGGGGGTGGTGTGGCGTGGGGTGGGGTGGGGTAGACAGGGATAGAGTGGGGTGGGTGGGGTAGAGTGGAGTGGGGTAGAGTGGAATGGAGTGGGGTGGGGTAGAGTGGAGTGGGGTAGAGTGGAATGGAGTGGGGTGGGGTAGAGTGGAGTGGGGTAGAGTGGAGTGGGGGGTAGAGTGGAGTGGAGTGGTGGGTGGCGTGGAGTGGGGTAGAGTGGAGTGGGGTGGGGTAGAGTGGAGTGAGGTAGAGTGGAGTGGGGTAGAGTGGAGTGGGGTGGTGGGTGGCGTGGAGTGGGGTAGAGTGGAGTGGGGTGG
>CM054136.1:69858278-69885778 GCA_028751875.1 Rapana venosa | reverse complement strand
TCTCTCTCTCTCTCTCTCTCTCTCTCTCTCTCTCTCTCTCTCTCTCTCTCTCTCTCTCTTGTCATCATCTTCATCGCTGTCGTTTTTATTATCACTATCACCATCGTTGGCACTGCCATAGTCATCACTACCCCGCATAGTAGAACATCATTATCTCTACTACTACTACTACTACTACTACTACTACTAACTACTACTACTACTACTAGTACTACTACTACTACTACGACTACGACTACGACTACGAATACTACTACTATTGGCGACGACGATAGCGACGACATTACTACCTTCTTGTTCTTGATGTATTTGTATATTCTTGGTGTATTTTCTCTTTTGTCGTTTCCTTTACTCTTTTCCTTTCCATTTTTTTTCTTTCAAACATATTGCTTTGCTTTGGTGTTTATACTTTTTCCCCCTTTTTTTGAGGGCGGGATAAAAGAAAGTCATTGTACTTAATCTATTACCCTCTTGAAATAAAATTTCGTATTTCGTATTTCTGTCTGTCTTCGTGTGTGTGTGTGTTGATTGGTTTATTGATATAATGATTGATTAACTCATTATTTCCTTGACCTAACATGATTTACTGTTCTTCCACTCTTATAGATGCTGGTCGCTAGGATGGGTGTTCAGCGAGAGAGATATTCGTCCACTGTTTAACCGTGGACTTTGACGTCTTTACTTTTGTTCTGCGCTGTGTAACTTTATTCGGTTGTACTTTGTTTAAGGAATAAACGTCACATCCCAAATATTCCTGTTGCCAATATTGTTAGTAGTGTGTTTGGCTACGTTTCGCTTTGCTTTCTTATGTTTGTTTGATCGTGTGTGTGTGTGTGTGTGTGTGTGTGTGTGTGTGTGTGTGTGTGTGTGTGTGTGTGTGTGTGTGTGTTGTGTGTGTGTGTGTGTTTGTGTGTGTGGGTGTGTGGGTGTGGGTGTGGGTGTGTGTGCAGTGTAGTGTGTGTGTATTTGTGTGTGTAGTGTGCGTGCATGTGTATAGTGTGTGTATTTGTGTGTGTGTTTTTGTGTGTGAGTGTGTATTTGTGTGTGAGTGTTTGTGTGTGTAGTGTAGTGTGTGTGTATTTGTGTGTGTAGTGTGTATTTGTGTGTGAGTGGTTGTGTGTGTTTGTGTGTGTACGTGCATGTGTGTTTAGTGTGTGTGTGTTTGTGTGTGAGTGTTTGTGTGTTTGTTTGTGTGTGCGTGCATGTGTGTAGTGTGTGTGTATTTGTGTGTGAGTGTTTGTGTGTGTGCGTGCATGTGTTTGTGTAGTGTGTGTGTATTTGTGTGTATGAGTGTGTGTGTAGTGTGTACGTGTGTGTATGTGTAGTGTGTGTGTGTAGTATTTGTGTGTATTAGTGTGTGTATGTGTGTGTATTCGTGTGTGTAGTGTGTGTGTAGTATTTGTGTGTATGAGTGTGTGTGTAGTGTGTGCGTGTGTGTATTTGTGTGTGTATGTGTGCGTAGTGTTTGTGTAGTATTTGTGTGTATGAGTGTGTGTATGTGTGCGTAGTGTGTGTGTATTTGTGTGTATGAGTGCGTGTGTCTGTGTGTGTCTGTGTCTGTGTGTGTGCTTTCTTTTTTTTCTTTTTTTTTTATTCTTTTATTTCGAGGATAATGGAATAAGCACTCATGTGCTTTTTTTTACATCCAGTCCTCGTGTGTTTGCGGTTTTGTAAATTTTGCCATCTGTTCCCACCGGCATACAATGGAATACTCCTCCAAAAAGCGGAACGGGTTTTAACGTGTGTGCAAGATGCTCTGCGTGCGTTCGCATACGGGACCTCGGTTTATAGTCTCATCCGAAAGACATTTGGGTGGAGTGGAGTCAGCACTGATGTTAACACCAGGAGGAAAAAATCCTCTTGAACGGGATTCGAACCCGGGTCAGCAGATCATGAGCGTAATGCACATCGCGCTAACCGCCAGTACCTTCCAACCTCTGCTACACACACACACACACACACACACACACACTCTCTCTCTCTCTCCCCCTCTCTCTCTCTCTACTACTACTACTACTACTACTACGACTTCTACTACTACTACTACTACTAGTACTACTACTACTACTACTACTACTACTACTACTTAATGTCTTTGTTTATTCTTGGTGTGTTTCCTTTACTCTTTTCCTTTCCATTTTTTTAAACTTTTAAACATAGTGCTTTGCTTTGGTGTTAAAACTTGTTTTCCCTTTTTGAGGACTGGATGAAAAAAAGTCATTGTACTTACTCTACTATCCTCTTGAAATAAAATTTCGTATTTCGTATGTCTCTCTCTGTCTCTGTCTCTGTCTCTGTCTCTGTCTCTGTCTCTCTCTCCTCTCTCTCTCTCTCTCTCTCTCTCTCTCTCTCTCTCTCTCTCTCTCTCTCTCTCTCTCTCTCTCTGGCACACACATACTCAGTCTTTCTCTGTCTCTCTCTGTCTCTCTGTCTATCTCTCTCTGTCTGTCTGTCTCTCTCTGGGTATTAGACTTTCGGATGAGAGGATAAACCTAGGTTTTGTGTATGACACATAATTATTAAGCGCACGTGAAAGAACCTACGGCAACAAGGTAGTTGTCCCCGGTAATAATCTGTGGACAAAAGCTACTCGGAAAGGGGGGGGGGGGGGGGAAGCTGCATACAGGGATAAAAATGGGTGGTGCTGGTCTCGTGGCGACGCCCTCTCCCAGGGGAGAGCAGCCCGAATGTCACGCAAAGAAATCTGCCGTGCCTTCCATCCACATCCACTCTGAACTTCCATCTATATTTTCAGCATTCTTTTCTGAAAAAGTCTACAACATTCGCTCCAAACTGGATCAGACTCCTTTCCAGCCTACACTTCCTGATCCCCAATTCTCTGGCACTCCTCTCCTTTTCTTTCATCCGACAAGTGAGAAAGAAATCACGATAATGCTGAAAGAAATGACTATAAAATCATGTGATCTTGATCCCATACCTGCTTCTCTTTTCACACAGTGCCTACCACAACTCATACCCGCTATCACGAAAATAGTAAACTCATCTCTTGTTTCAGGAAATGTTCCATCAGCTCTCAAAACTGCTATAGTCACACCTCTACTCAAAAAGCATGACCTTGACCCTAACATTCTGAAGAATTATAGACCTGTTTCCAATCTACCTTTTATTTCTAAAGTCCTTGAAAAAGTAGTTCTCAAACAGCTCAACAACCACCTTCTCTCCAACAATCTTCTTCCTGAGTTTCAGTCTGCACTGAAACCACCCTAGTGCACACTTTAAACATGCTTCTACTCGCTTCTGACTCAGGGAAAATCTCCTTTCTCACTCTACTCGACTTATCAGCAGCCTTCGATACTATAGACCACTCAATTCTTCTCTCCCGTCTTCAAAAAACGTTCGGTGTTACTGACATAGCCCTCACCTGGTTTAATTCATACCTTACTGACCGATTCCAGACAGTTGCAGTAAACAAGATTCAATCAATACCTGTCAAACTGGAATGCGGAGTCCCACAGGGATCAGTTCTAGGCCCTGTTCTTTTCACTCTTTACACTGCCCCACTGTCACATATAATAAACCGTCATCAAATCAACCATCATTTTTACGCAGATGACTCTCAGATTCAAAGCAGTGTTACTCCTGAAAATCTGCCTTCTCTCCTGACAAATATGGCCCGCTGCTTTGAAGATATTCAAAACTGGATGACACAGAACAAATTACAGCTAAATGAAGATAAAACCGAAGCCATGCTCGTAGGGACCAAACACAAACTCTCTTCCATTACAACAGCTTCAATAGAACTTGGCAATACATCAGTCCCTCTATCCACTACTGTGAAGTATCTAGGTGTTGTTATCGACAACACACTCTCTATGAAAAAATTAATCACTCAGACCTGTCAGTCGTGCTACTATCAATTACGGCGTATTAGTGCAATTCGAAAGTACCTGTCCACTGATGCAACAGCCAAACTTGTCACTTCTCTTATTCTTTCACGTCTGAACTATTGTAATTCTCTTTTGTCTGGTCTGCCAGCATCATCTATCCACTCCCTTCAACGTATACAAAACTCCGCAGCTCGACTAGTTCTCAGAAAGAAAAAATCTGAGCACATTACCCCTCTCTTGCGATCTCTCCACTGGCTGCCTGTGCCACAGAGAGTAGATTATAAGATCAGTACCCTCTGTTACAAATGTCTCCACAAAACTGCACCCTCCTACCTCTGTGAATGTCTTAACCTGTACACTCCTTCACGTTCCCTCCGCTCTACTGCAGATACCTTGTGCCTACGAATACCTAGATTCAACCAATCCACTGTTGGCCGCCGCTCTTTCTCTATTTCGGGTCCATCGACCTGGAATGAGCTCCCTCTCTCTCTTCGCCAGAAACCTAGTTATGACACTTTTAAATCCAGCCTCAAGACATATTTATTTCAAACCTAAGATTTCCCCCCTCCTGTTTCATATCAGAGCTATCCCACCCTCACTAACCCATGTCCTATCACCCTGCTAAAGTATAGGACCTAAGTGAGTGTGTGTGTGTGTGTGCTTTTGTACAAATTTGACTATTGAAATTTTATTTCATAGATTTTGTCTGCAGCGCACTATGTTTGTAAATATCTGTTTGTTTAAACTATTGATCATTTATCATTGATTGCATGACTGTGTAAGATTAGGTTGAGTGCATGCGCTTTGATTAGCGCTATATAAGTTCCATGTATTATTATTATTATTACTTGAAGGGGTATACAATACAATACGATACAATACAACACAATGCAATACAATACAATGCCGGCACGAAATGGCCTATTCTTCCAAAAGGTGGATCGGGTGTTAACGTATGTGCACGCTGTTCTGCGCGCGTTCGCATACAGAACCTTGGTTTATAGCCTCATCCGAAGGACCTTTGGAAAAAGGAAATCAGTATTGTTGTTAACTCCAAGGTAAACATTTATCAAACCGGGCGCCTCCCTGGTGGCTCGACCTCGGACCGTCAGATCACCAGCGCAGGGCCCTGACCACCTGGCTATACCTACACCGTTCAGTATCTACACCTTTAGTGTTTTGCAATAGCGCCATAGTTCCAAGGTTGGGATTCTCTCTACAACTGCTGCCAAGGCCAATGTTCAAGTCTCACGTGCATCATAAGAAAATGAAACACACTAGTGCATGCATCTCTGGGTGACGCTTTTCCCATGGTGGTGGTAATGCGTTGGTCAAAGATGCACTCCAGGCTGGTCTGTCTGTCTTCAGCCTTTTGTTGTCACAGTACAGCCATGTCCAGGCCGGTCCAGTCTTTGATGTTCTGCATCATCCAGTTCTTCATCTGTCTGCCCCTGTGTCTTCTTCCTCCCTCAGGTGTCCCCTGTAGGGTAGTCTTGGCAAGAGAGTTATGTCGTGTGACGTGACCAACCCAGGTCAGCTTCCTCCTCTGTACAACAGCCAGAAGGGGTTATTGTGGCCCAGCTTTCGTGACCACATCTTGTCATACTAAGTCGTTGGTTCTGATGTCCCGACAGAAAATATCGTCTGTAAGAGCCGATCTACAGTCTGATGGATAGGCCTAATTGTGTATGCATGACATGGTTAAAGTATCTTTTTTCTTCTGAATGATTTTGTTTCAAAGGTTTGAATTTTCTTTTCCTGTTCTGCAGTCAAGGTCCAGCTTTCACAGCCTTGCAGCAGTATGGACATAACGAGAGCTCTAAACAACTTCAGCTTTGTTGGGGAGCTCACATACTTGCTTTTACTAATCCCGTTCATTTTTGCCATGGCCGAGGTTGCAAAGCCTAGTTTGATCTTTACCTCAGTTAATGAACGGCCATCTTTGGTCAGTTTGGAGCCAAGATATTGAGCGTATTTATTGAAATATAGAGTTTGAGATATAGAGTATTGTTATTGAGAATTATCTCCGAAACACAAATTTTTGTGTTCTGTGAATTCATTGACTTCAAGAAAGCGTTTGATAAAGTGTGGCATGACGGACTGTGGCAAACCCGCAGAACTTCAAACAGTGAGGAAGGGAGTGCAGATCATGCAGGGGCTCTATAACAATGCCAGCAGTGCAGTCCTCATGAACAGCCAGAATGGAGATATTGAGATATAGAGTTTGAGCGCTTTGATTTGTTGCTTTACAAGATTCAGCGCTATATAAATTCCATACATTATTATTATTGTTATTATTACGATATCTAAAGGAGACAACTTCTTCAAATTGTTGATCATTCATGAGGATGCTAATTGTAACTTGCTGGTGCTGCTTACCATGACCTTGCTCTTGTCTGCACCGATCTCAATACCATAAGCACTAGCTTGTTATATCTTTCTTGTAAGTTCTTGGAGTTTGTTGTCACTGCATCCTAGAAGACCAATATCATCAGCAAACCTCATATTGAAAATGAATCTGCCACAAACAAATACAGTGGTGCGGCATTCTGGAAGTGTCTCTTGCAAGATCTTCTCAAGAAAATAGTTGAATAAAGCAGGCGAAAGTATGCAGCCTTGTCTGACTCCTACTGTTATTGGAAAGAAATCTCCAATCTGGCTGTTCATGAGAACTGCACTGCTGGCATTGTTAGAGAGCCCCTGCATGATCTGCACTCCCTTCCTCAGTGTTTGAAGTTCTGCGGGTTTGCCACAGTCCGTCATGCCACACTCTATCAAATGCTTTCTTGAAGTCAATGAATTCACAGAACAGAACAAAAATGTGTGTTGGAGATGATTCTCAATAACAAGCCTGCAGTTATAATCTGTTCAGTTGCACTCCTTCCATGTCTGAAAACCAGTTTGTTCTTTTGCTAGCATTAATTTTCTGCTTGCTTTTTGAGTCTTTTCAGAATATTTCTTGCGCAAAAAGGTAACTTAAAAAAAATTTTAGTACTTTTGTTTGTTTTTTATGGGCGTTTTTTTCTGGGGTAGTTCTCAGAAGAAACAAATAAAGTAATAAAAAAAAAATAAATAAATAAATAAGACGTTGTGTGAATAATGAAGGACTTTGAAAATAAGAGTGGACTCTTGATGAACCTTCCAGAAAAACAAGACAGTCGTATTCTCACTTAAGCGCTTTGACTTTGTTTCTTTTACAAGACTCAGCGCTATGAAAAGTTCCATATATCATTATTATTATTATTATTATTATTATTATTATTGTCGTCGTCGTTGTCGTCACCATCATCATCATCAGTAGTAGTAGCAGCAGCAGCAGTAGTAGTATCATCGTCATCGCCATCAAGATGATTATTATTATTATTATTATTATTATTATTATTATTATTATTATTATTATTATTATTATTATTATTATTATTATTATTATTGTTGTTGTTGTTGTTGTTGTTGTTGTTATTACCATCATCATCATCATCACCTTCATCTTCATTATTATTAATATTATTGTTGTAGTAGTAGTAGTAGCAGCAGCAGCAGCAGCAGCAGCAGCAGCAGCAGCAGCAGCAGTAGAAGTAGTAGTAGTAGTAGTAGTAGTAGTAGTAGTAGTAGTAGCAGCAGCAGCAGCAGCAGCAGCAGCAGCACCTAACAGTAGTAGTAGTAGTAGTAGTAGTAGTAGTAGTAGTAGTAGTAGTAGTAGTAGTAGTAGTAGTAGTAGTAGTAGTAGTTGTTGTTGTTGTTGTTGTTGTTGTAGTGTTTTTCCGGGTACAAATTGGTTACCAGACTTTCTACTTTCTCGTAAAATGACTACTCTCTACCAGCTACTGCCGCGTTCACGACTATTGACAGTTCTCCATTACCCCAGTTAACAACAAAAACAACAACAACGGGGGAAAAAACAATAAAGATTTTCCTTCAAAACAATGGGTGAGCTGGGCGTTGACTTAACTGTGCCAACAGAATCCCAAATCAGCTATTTGTTGTTTTTTATATTTACACTTCTTTTTTTTCTTTTTTTCTTTTTTTTTTGGGGGGGGGGGGGGGAGTGGGAGGTTAAGAGAAAGCATGGTTGGTTTGATGGTAAAAGGCATTGTTCAGACAATTGTCCAGACACGTTTTATCTCCCATCAAAGATTAGCAGAGATAGATATCTACCGGGTTTTTTTTTATGACACCCTTATCTCTGATGGCTCACTTTCACCCCATGCATTGAAAATCGACGTCGTGTGTTGTATTATAATTCTATACATGGTTATTTTCCACCACCACCCCCCACCACCCAAAAACTGGATTGGTTGTTGTGTGTGGATCGGTGGTCTAGAAGTAACGCGCCTGCCTAGAAAGCGAAAAGTCCGGGTCGGAAGTGTGAGGTGGTTCGAATCCCTTTGGGCCCGAAACTGTTTCCCCATCCATTAGACAATGAGTAGTGGTCTGGGTGCTAGTCTTTCGGATGAGACGATAAACCGATGTCCCGTGTGTTACACTTAACTATTTAGCGCACGTAAAAGAATCCACGGCAACAAAGTAGTTGTCCCTGGCAAAATTCTGTAGAAAAGAGCCACTCTAATAGGAAAAGCTATACAGTTGCAGACAGGAAAAAATGGGTGGCGCTGCTCTTGTGGCGACGTGCTCTCCCCGGGGAGAGCAGCCCGAATTTCACGCAGAGAAATCTGCCGTGACTTAAGGTGGTATGAAAACTTAAATGAAAATGAAAAACATTTAAAATGAGTTATGTTTTGTGGTATTGTCTTATGTGTGGCCGTGTTGTCCTGAGTTGTGATTTGTGGTATTTTCTTATGTGTGGTCGTGTTGTCCTGAGTTGTGCTTGTGGTATTATCTTATGTAAGGTCATGTTATGCTGAGTTGTGTTTTGTGGTATTGCCTTATGTGTGGTCGTATTGTGCTGTGTTGTTTGTGTGGTATTGTCTTATGTGTGGTCGTATTGTCCTGAGTTGTGTTTTGTGGTATTGTCTTATGTGTGGCCGTATTGTCCTGAGTTGTAATTTGTGATATTGTCTTATGTGTGGGGTCGTATTGTCTTGAGTTGTGTTTTGTGGTATTGTCTTACGTGTGGTCGTGTTGTGCTGAGATGTTTGTGTGGTATTTCCGATGTTTCTTTTCATTGTTGCTTACGAACTTTGGATGAGCTTAGCATAGAGAAGCACAGAGAAAAGGAACAAAGGAAACAAAAACAAAACTCTATTTTCTTTTTTTTTTTTACAGGTCAGTACTACCCAATACAAATAAACACAATGCCAGACAAACCAATACAATACCATTCTTTGATCCTCTAATTCTAAGTATAGGTATATAGTATTTTCTATCTGAAGGGAGCTATCAGTCATGTGCTGTAGCTTAATGGATAAGACATGGACCTCTCCTCTTGACATAGAGGGTTCGAATTTCCGTGAAGCCCGTAAAATCTAAAGAAGAATTTTCGCACTCTTCCATGTTGGTTTTGTGTGTGTGTGTGGTGGAGGGGGGGGGTCCTTAGGTTCTTTTTTCTGCAGTACCTTGACCAGGTCTTAGTTTTTTGTTGTTTTTCAAGATGATTTGGTTGTATTTCCGAAATTTGTTTATAGAGAGAGATTCCCTTTTTGTATTCTTTTAAACACTGCAATCACTTGAGTAAATATCTAGTTCAAAATTGGGAGAAAAAAAATTCAAAGAAACAGTCACCGCAATAAAATAAACACGTGAACATATTATAGCAATACTAACCAGCAGACCTTTGCACAACAAAAAAGTAGATTCATAAAGTGTTTGTATAGGAGATGTTTTAAAAAGAAAATTGGTATTCAGATTTTACAGGCGCCAGCGATACTCGAACGCACGTATTCAAGACCTTAAGAAATAAATGTCGACCGTCTTATCCATTAGGCTATCGCACACACGTCCAAAGTTACCTGCAGCAAAAAATATAGACCTGAATTCAGGCTTGGAAGAGTGAGAACTTCTAACGTTTGGTTTTGTATTGCATTGTACTATATTACTGGAATGTATCGTAATTTGCGTTCTTGATTCCTGAATTCATTGTTACTGTGCCTGAATATTAAAAACAAAACACACACCTAAATAAATACAATACACTTCGTCGACTTTTCCAAGTTTGTAGTCTCAACCTAAATCTAGGTTTATATTTTCTATTTCAGATTCAGCCAGAGACAGGCACGGTAGCCTGATGGATAAGACAGTAGATTTCTAATCTTGAAGTCACGGGTTCGAATTTCGGCGGCGCCTGTTCAATTTGAAAAGGAATGTACGATTGCTTGAGCAACCTTAAGTGCAGTAAGCCCTTGTCCAGCTCTCTTATGTGTATGCAAGAAGATTTGCATTCAAAAATATGATTCTCCAGAATTCTAAATCTCCTGAAAAACAGACGTACACGTGCACAGTCAAATACCTGGCGCTGCAGCCAATCCTACCCCCTCCCCTATGTACAGCAAATCCTTCCTCTTCCACTATGTAAAGCCAATCCTGCCCCCTCCAATACTGCCCCCTATGTACAATACTGCCCTCCCCTATGTACAGCTAATCCTGTCCCCCTCCCCTATGTACAGCCAATCCTGCCCCCTATGTACATCCAATCCTGCCTCACCTATGTACAGCCAATCATGCCTTTATGTACATCCAATCCTACTCCCTACCTATGCACAGCTAATCCTCCACCCCTATGTACAGCCAATCCTGCACCCCCATGTACAGCCAATCTTGCATCCCCATGTACAGCCATCCTGCACACCCATATACAGCCAATCCTGCCACCTATGTACAGCCAATCCTGCACCCCCATGTACAGCCAATCCTGCACCCCCATATACAGACAATCCTGCACCCCCATATACAGCCAATCCTGCACCCCTATGACAGCCAATCCTGCACCCCCATGTACACCTGCACCCTTATGTACAGCCAATCCTGCACCCCCATGTACAGCCAATCTTGCATCCCCATGTACAGCCAATCCTGCACCCCCATGTACAGCCAATCCTGCCACCTAAGTACAGCCAATCCTGCCCCCTCCCCCATGTACAGACAATCCTGCCCCCTCCCCATGTACAGTCAATCCTGCCCCCTCCCCCATGCACAGCCAATCCTGCCCCCCTCCCCATGCACAGCCAATCCTGCCCCCTCCCCCATGTACAGCCAATCCTTCCCTCTCCCCCTATGTACAGCCAATCCTCCCCCTCCCCCAGTACAGCCAATCCTTGCCCCTCCCCCATTGTACAGCCAATCCTGCCCCCTCCCCCATGTACAGCCAATCCTGCCCCCCTCCCCCCCAATGTACACCAAATCCTGCCCCTCCCTATGTACAGCCAATCCTTCCCCCTCCCCTATATACAGCCATCCTGCCCCCCATCCCTATTTGAAGCCAATCCTGCCCCCCCCACACATATGTTTACCATTACTCTGTACTCCCAATTTGCAGCAATCTGTCCCCATATCCTATGTAAGAACATTCCTCCACCTCTCCACAAATTTAAAGCAATTACGAACTATATGAATCAATCAACTCTTAAAAAGTATATCACTACTTTGCCAGATCTTCTAGGTAGAATAATCTCTATGGTTAAGTACTGTTAAAACCACGAATCTTTTCATTCCAGATCACAAGTCTTAAACGCCCCTCAGTGGGAAAGACTTTGATCAAAATGGGATCTTTGTGGAAATAGTTGTGAATTTCTTGACATCCTCACTCTGAAGAAATAATGCTTCTAAAAGTGGTGGGGGCGGATACGTTAGTGGTTAGAGCGTTGCGCTCGTGATCTCACGGCCCAGGATCGAGCCACCACTGAGGCACCCGTTCAATGGAGATTTTCAACTGAAGTTAACATCAGTACCGATTCCACACCTTCGCAATTTTTTTTTGGTGGGGGAAGACTATAATCCGATGTCCCATATGCGAACTCATGCAAAGCATCCTGAGCATGCCTTACAAACCTGTTCCGCCTTTTGGAAGAGTAGGCCATTTGGTGCTGGTAGCAACGGATGACAACAGTTTAAAAACCGCATGTGCACGGGTGTCGTGGTTAGACACCATCCCTGGAGTCTTATTCAGCGGTCGCATACGTAAAATCCCTCCATTGGCAAACCTTGGAGCTCTAGCCGAGGAATAAAAATTAAAAGTGTGTTTGAAGAAGCCCAATTTTTACTAAGATTTTATTCTCCCTTCAATTTTTTAAAAACAAATTTCTCTTAACATTGAAATTGTTTCAAATTGGCTCCACACAACGTACAGTTAAGAAGGTCTCTCTGTGAAGTTTATTCTGTACTCGTTTTGTTTATGATGCCAAACTGCTAGTGACCAGTCAACATTATAACTATATTGCTGTATTGACGAGTTCAGTTGATGACTGTTCCCAAACAGGTCAGACCAGTTTTCACCTTGTCTTATCATATTAAACAAAATATTACGCTCTCATGTATCTGTAAAAGGGTCTTGAAATAAACCTTTGCCTTACCTTACCTTGCCTTGCCTTGGTTTGCCTTGGCATGCCCTGCCTTGCCTTGCCTTGCTTTGCCTTGCCTTGCCTTGTCCTGCCTTCCTTTACCTTACCTTACTTTGCCTTGCCTTGCCCTGCCTTACTTTGCCTTGCTTTGTTTTGCCTTGTTTTGCCTTGCTTTGCCTTGCCTTCCACTGCCCTGCCTTGCCAGAGCTTGCCTTGCTCTACCTTGCCTTTCTTGTCCTTGTTTGTGTGTATGTTCGTAGGGTTGTATATTATTTTGCATTCACTTATTATTATACGCGACGAACATTTAGCATGTAGGCCTTCGTCAGACAGAAATAGATATAGAACAACATCAAAATGGAACCAACAGCAGCAGCGCAACAACATCAACGACAACGACATCAAAAAATAAGAATTACAATAACAGCAGCACAAGGGCACGTACAAAGAAAATGACACAGGATAATTTTATTCACTGTCCTGAATGTTACCCTCTGACACCTTTAAAACACACACACACCCCACGCACGCATACACACACACCCACGCACGCACGCACACACACACACACACACACACACACATATATATATATATATATATATATATATATATATATATATATTATATATATATATATATATATATATATATATATATATATATATATATATATATATATACACCGAGGTATCACGATATTTTTTTAATACACACACACACCACGCACGCACGCACACACACACACACACACACACACACACAATAATATAATATATATTATATATATATATATATATATAAATATATATATATAATATATATATATATATATATATATATATATACACCTACACACACACACACACACATATAATATATATACATACACACACACACACACACACACACACACACACACACACACACACCGAGGTATCACTATATTTTTTTCATCATTGTCTCTCTGTCACTGTTGATAAACAAACACCTGTCGATTCACACACGCCATTCTATAAAACAAGAACACTTTATTCTCTTGATGCAATATTTACTCAGCTTTTGCCGAGAAGAGATCAGATACGGATGATCCGAATTCAAGTTATTGCCATTTCAGCATGGACACCATCTTCAGACTCCTTCCTGTTGTGCTTGCGTTCCTGGGCGGAGTTACGGGTAAGTCTGTTAACAATTCTCTTTGATTTTCTTTGGGCCAAACTTAAAGCCTCTGACAGTTACTGAAGTAAGCTATGTATCAAGGCCTGCATTGAAATCTTGTTGTGTTTTAAAAATGTAAAGTTGAGATTGTCTTCAGCAATTACATAAGCTCTTAGCATAATAGTCTGCACTCTCCTTTAAAGGAGAAACAAAATCTCTTCTTTCAAGGAGAAAAAAAATCCTCTGAAATTGGAGTGTGGATGCCTATAATATGGCTATTTACTCGAAGAGACAGGCATGCACAGTTCTCATCCAAGATGTATTGAGAGTGTGCTATATTCCGTCATGTCGATTTCTTTTTTTAAAGTAAGTGCTTAGTGTGAAACAGATCTTTCTAGTGTTGAAAGTGTTTCTCAGTTTGGAAGCTTGCAGTTAAAGATGAACTGCAGTTAAAGATTTGTTCAGTTATATTCTTTGCAGATCTCAAGCCAGCTTGGTTTTATTGTTAGTTATAGTTGTTGTGTATCCTGATGAAGGACGTATTCATACTTTATATTTTCAATATTTTATTGGGCTTGTCGGCTGAACTTGAGTTTTTAGTGAATGCCCTATTTCAATTATCTTATTGTTACGTGTAACAACTGTGTGTACCATTTTACAATGTGTAGATGTTTATTTTTATGACTTTATAAGTTTGGTTGTTTTTTCTTGGGTTTTTGTTGTTGTTGAGGTTTGTTTGTTTTTCTCTTTTTCTGTCTTTTTTTCTTTTTCTTTTGTTTAATTGGGTTTTTTTTTGTTTGTTTGGGGAGTTGTTGTTGTTGTTGGTTTGGGGAAGGGGGGGGGGGGGGGTTTTTTTGGGGGGGGTAGGGTTTTTTTTTTTTCTTTTATTTGTTTGTTTGCTTTTGTTTTATTTTTTAAAAGTGGTTATTTCCCTTTTGTTACTACGTGTGAGAGTAAGAGTATTGTGTTATTATTAAGAATGTATCCCTACGGGCGGGGACAGGATGTGAAAAAGCACATGATTGCTTATTCATTATCCTCGAAATAAAAGAATTAAATTGTCATTGTCATTGTCATTGTTAGTACTTCGACTGTTTTTTAAGTCTGACCCGAATGGTTCTGAGTACCACCTTGGCTGGGTGGCTTTTCAGGATATGATGTCGATGGAACGCCTATAGCCGAGTGTTAGACACGTTTCGACCTTCATCCCACGGGTGCATGAAGTCGTGGGTTCATGATTCTCCCAGCCAAACTTACAAGTGCAGACCTGCCATTGCCTTATTCCTTCGTGTATATAACACTCATGCAGAAGATCAATTAATGCGTAATTAAACTCCCGTAAAATACATGTCAGGTGTTCGGGTGGGTTTAAGGAAACACGATAACATCCCAGCTACATCCCAGAAGTGAAGTCCAGAATGTGTCTACCTTCGTGGTGGGCAAAAACGGTTTGCATAACCGCATAATCCCCCATTGGTGAGCTTGGAGATTTAGCCGAGGAACTGGGGAAAATGATTTGAGGGCATATTTTCCGGCTGCCAAACTACAGATTTCATTTCGTACGTTGATGTAGCACTCACGATATCAGCTTTTGGTTACTCCAAGTGTATTTGTGTACGGTACGTTTCTTTTTGGGGGAAAAATGTGTTAAATCCACATTGAGGTTTGGAATTTTACATATTATTTTGATTTTTAGATTACAATAATAATAATAATATATGAATTTATATAGCGCTGAATCTTGTAAAGTAAACAAATCAAAGCGCTTGAATTCATCCTTCACACGCATGCAACCATCCATAAATATCAAGATAAACAAATATCAAATTTATATACACAACACACTTAGGTGGGGGTGGTGGAGGTGAAGGCAGCTATTGAAAATAGAACGATTAACAGGGAAGATCTCAAGTAGAAGTAATAAGTGCGTTTTTGAGGCAAGATTTGAAAAATCCAATGAAAGGCCTTTGCGAAGTGGAAGAGGGGGGTTCGTATCCATGTGGAGGGACCGAAACAGAGAAAGAGCAACGGCCCATCAGTGGTTTGTTTTTAAATCTGGGGTGTCGAAAGAACAACGTAACTACAGCTGAACGAAGGGAACGGGACGGAGGGGTACAGGAGAAGAACAGTTACAGAGAAAAGAAGGTGCATATTTGTGGAGCATTTAAACTAAGGGTATTAAACTTATACTTTTATTCCTTGTGAGACAGACAGCCAGTGGAAGGAGATCGCAAAAAGAGGAGTGAAAGTGTTCAAGATTTATTCTTTCCAAAGGACCAGTCGAGCTGCAGAGTTTTTATGCGTTGAAGGGAGTGGATGGATGATCCGTGCAAAACCAGCCAAGAGAGATTACAAGTAAGTCCAGTACGAGAAAGAATTGAGATACGTGACAAGTTTTGGGATGATGCTTCAGTAGACAGATACTTGCGAAATTGCACTTATAGCGCGTAATTGATAGTACAAGACTGGCTAGGTGTGGGTGATTAATTTTTTTCCAAGAGAGTGTGTAGTCAAGAACCACTACCTATATATTTCACAGAGCTGGACAGAGGAACCGACGTATTGCTTGAAATCACTGAAGTTCGCTGGATGGAAGGACAGTTTGTCTCTCAATGTCATTCCTTTAACAAACATAAACAGGAGATTTCACTACAACACAGTGTCCATGAGCCAGTTGAAAGTGAAGTTCTCCTTGTATTTTTGTATTTTTTTTTTTTTTGTTTTGAACATTGAGTAGGGGACGGGATAACTCAGCGGTCAGAGCACTCGCCATTCCCCCAAGGTACGTAAGGTTAAGCGTTGTTTGAGCGTGTTTTCGTTATCAAGTGGATAGTGACCGTTCGCATCAAAACCTTTGACCTTCAGTACAGTCCCCCCAGTTCACCAGCGTAAAAGGGTACCTGCCTCTATAGGGTAGGTGAAGGCAAAGCACAAGGGCGAATTGGCGCTGATCTCAATAATGCAGGCTCTTAGAGAAGCAGAGGTCTCTGATTCGCCTTGCTTCCCTATGACGGCATAGGTTATGGGACAAACCTTAACCTTTACCTGTTTACCCTGATGGCGTCAGTGACAGACGATTCCAGTTTAAAAACCCACAATTTCTGATTGTACTCGAACCTTGTTTGGTTCATGACAGCTACACAGGTAGAATGGTCTAAATAGATTGCAAATATCCTATCTAACTATCTATCTATCTGTCCCTGACTGCCGACCGGTGGGGGGGGCACCCTCCAAAGAACTCAACAACCATTCCCTCCATTGTCTCTCTCAGTTTCTGCCTTTCTCAGGTTTTTTGTTGATTTTCTAGGCCTGTCCCATATCGCTGATGTTTATCCTCCCAGCTCTTCCTTGTCTGCCTCTTCTTCTTCCTCCTGGACAGAGTCCTTGTAAAACTGTCCTTTGCAAGTCCTTTGGATCTTGTGACATGCCCATACCATTTAAGTTTTACGCTTTTTTCCCACGGATCGTTAGAAGGTTCTCAAAGGGTCCAATCCTGCTGGCTTCCTGTTTATCACACGCTTTCGTTGCTTATGTGGTCTTTGTAGGAGATGCAAAGGAGTCTCCGAAAGCATCTCATCTCCACCGCCTGTACTCTTCTCTCCAAATCTGCAGTCAGGGTCCATGATATCACAGCATCACAGAAATATTGATATGACAAGGGAGCGCAAAAGTCTGATCTGGAGATAGTGAAGATATATTTCTCTCTCCAGATGTTGTTTATTTTGACAAAGCCGCTATTGTCCTGTGCAGTCCTGCAATACTTAATTCTGGCTTGATCCCCTGGTCTTATACAATGCTCCCAGGTACTTGAAGCTTTGAACTGTATTTCCAGCTCTGGTCATTTAACCCGAAATCAGTGCTAATGCCGTTGGTGTTATTAGTCACAGTTTGGTGGTCTTCTCTGAACTATTCCATGCAATATAATCAATCATATAAATAACGCTTTTTATTTCAATTCGATCTGGTAGCGTGTACATACAGTGTAGAAGGGGTGAAGTGTTTATTTTCATCCTCTGATGGAGCTTTGTTTTGTTTGGAGATGACAGACATGGAATTAATAGTTGACTACTGCATTAAAAAAAAATGTAATTGTTCACATCGTTCCCCTTTCATTGGGGCCAAGGCCTTTCATGAATTCCAAAATACTCTCTCTCTCTCTCTCCTCCTCTCTCAGTCTCATCTCTCTCTTCTCTTAATTATCATCATCATCATTTCACCATCACAATCTGGCCACCACCTCCAACACAACGTCCCACAAACAAAAGCAATAGCACCAAAAAACAAAAACAGCAGCAAAAACACAACAACAACAGGTTATCTACACAAATGAACTATATAACAACTGTAATTTTTGTTTTGTCTATGGTTTTAGCCGAACAATGCAGAAATCGATCGACAACTGCTACCACTACCCAAGGGACGTTTATCTGTAAAGGGATTATGTCCCTTGGGCCACTGAGAGATGTTTTCCGCTACTGCCGGTTTTTTTGGTCACGAAGAATTTTGTTGATTGTTCTTCTTGTCTTGTAAGCTATGAACCTTGCTCCAAAATCTCGCTGTATGTATTCTCTTCTCTTCAAGAGTAAAAGAATATCTCACTCTCTCTCTCTCCTCTCTCGTCTCTTCTCTCTCTCTCTACCTCTCTCTCCTCTCTCTCCATCTCTTCTCTCGCTCTAATCTCACTCCGTCTCTCCACTCTCTCTCATCTCACTCCTCCTCTCACACAACACACACACACACAACACACAAAACACAAACACACAAACACACACACAAAAACACACACACAACACACACACAGGTAGAACTTTTCGTTTGATGGTGGTTGTGGATTGTTGTGGGAGGGGGGGTCTATTTTTTGTTTAGTTTTTTTGTTTTTGATTTATGTTGTTTTGGGTATTTGTTGTTTTGGTTTTGGTGGGGGGGGGGAGGGGTGGATGGTGTGGGGGGGAGGTTAGATATCCCCCTAACAGTGCAAGGCGGATAACACAAAAGTATGTGAACTGCTTATCTGAAACCCTTGACACAAAAAGACAATCAAAGACTCATCTCTCATTGTAATGTATTATTATATTGAATTTGATTGTATTGTAGTGATTGGTATCTTTTTATCTAGATTTAATTTCCTCTAGTCCTTCAGAAGATTGTCAACCGCAGACCTTAAGCCTGAGATAATGTGTGTGTGCGTGCGTGTGTAAGTATGTGTGTGTGGTGCATGTGAGTGTGGTTTGTGTGGTGTAGAGAGAATTGGGGTAGAAGAGAGAGAGAGAAGAGAGAGAGCAGAAGAAGAGAGAGAGAGAGAGAGAGAGATAGAGAGAGAGAAGAGAGAGAGACATCAGACTTCGAGACTTTTTACGGTACATCGGCCCTTAGGCCACCAATTACAAAAGTAGGTAGGCATATGGAAGTGGGCATATGACATAAGTGTCTAAACATATTACTATCAACGTATATAAATATGAAACAATGCAGCAGCAATAATAACACAGGAAATACATCACAATAATCCCGAAACCTCATCACAAACCAACTCACGCTCGTCCAAATCGACAATGTTTTGAATAGTATTCATCACTAAAATGAATAAATTTTCTAGAAAGTTAACTTATTCTTTTGTGATTGCATGGAAAAATAAATCGCGATAAAATTCTGTCAATCAGTAAGATACTAGTGGCTTTGAGTAAGCACGTGCAAAGGAAATCTTTTCGAATCTTTTAGAAACTAATTTCTCAATCGTCGAGACTGAACAATTTATAAAAAGTGTTCATCATTCTCTATTTGGTCTTTACAAACAGGGCAATGCTATCTTCATTTGAAACTACTATAGCGGATGTATATTATTGTTTAGTGGAAGAACATTGAATCGTACTTGAGTAACTTGCAACGCGAAAACAATAAGTTTAAACATCTCACTGATATACTCTCTCTTTCAAAAACAGTCATAAAGTTTCTATAACAATCAAACTATTTACGATCCCTGATGGTGCCAGTCCAATCCCTGGCAAACCAATCTACAAAGTCTCTGTTAAAGGCACGTAAGAACAGTTTTTACGTCCTTCCAACCCTTGGTTTAACCAAAACAATATTAATATCTGTTATGCATAATATTTCCCCTGATTTTAGAGACCCCCATTGTTTCCCTTTCTATCTAACCCTAACCAAACATATTATAGGCTTCATGTGGCAATCTTCTCAGAATCCAATGTTAATAAATTAAACCAGATGTACGCATGCAACATATGTATTTACATACCAGGTTTACCTGCCCAAGGATCTCCATACACCATTGGTTGTCTTGCAGGCACACCTAAGGATCTTTTGCAAGCGAATAGATGCCCCTTTTTCAGATGTTCTAGTCTATTTAAAACCCCAAAATTTCAGCTGAATGTAACATATTGACTGGATTTTTGGTATCTGAAAATTTTAAAGAATGTGTTTTAACAGTCATTTCCTTGCAATTCTGAAAAACTCTGTTTAAGTGCTGTGTACTGCTTTTTTTTGCCCTTAGTAACCAAATGTGATGTACCTCTCTTTGCCCTTAATCATAGACGTAAACTTAAATCCCAAATAACAATAATTTGATAACTACCTTCTTAACCTTTTTTACAAAGAACCATTTATCACGTTGTCCTAAGTATCCCACTTTCCATAATACCATAATCTTGGTTTTGTCTATGTATTACACTTAATTTCATATTATTACAACAAGTTTTCTAAGACCCTTTAATTGATTATTGTAAACGGTCGTGTAGTTGAAATTAATGCTACATCACAGCAAATAATAGGATAAAAACAATTCAAAAACATCTGGAAACCATATGAGCCACATGCTTACCTTTTCATTCATAATGTTTGCTACTGATTGATAAACATAGAAACAACTGGGGGCTAAGCACACATTCCCTGCCTAATAACTCCCATGGGGGGTTTTGAAACCTAATAGTTAATTCAGAATTCGCTCGTATACATACTGATAATACTTATAACATAGCCCTAAGTGATACAAAAAATTTACCCTACACACCTTTGATCTTGATATAACGCAATAACCCTGTTATGTTAAACTGTTTCGAAGGGCCCTTTTTAAATCTACAAATTCAACATACCATTTTCTTTCCTTTTTTAAGTCAATAGCCTGAATCGCAGCGTACAAAGTAAAATATCTGATCAACTGTGACTATGTTTGACGAAAACCTGCCTGAACATTCTGAAATAAGGTTTATTGCTTTCTAACCAGTTATATAAACGTGCATTAAATATGATAAGAGAAACAATTAATACTACCTTAAAAGAGAACAAACTCCCTATAGTTTATCAACATCATCAGGATCACCTTTCTTATATAGAGGAATAAGTTATGGCTTAGTAGACCATTCTTGTGGGTAAAGCCTTGTCAAAAATTACATTAACTAACTTTACCAAAAATACCATTATACTTTTGAAAACCACCATTTTTTAGCATTTTCTGCAGAAATTTCATCAATACCACTTGCTTGTTGTTTTTTCCAGTCTTCATTATAGCATGACTAACTTCTTCTTCTGTTATCTTTTGTTTAACTCGTGGTCTATTTTCCTGAAATAAAGCAATTTACAATGTCACATTCTTCCAATACATTCAATTATAATAACATGAAAAAACTTTTAAAGTGGTTAAACCAGTCCATTAGTGGTAATATTGTTTGTAATACTTTTCTTATTTTCCAAGACCCAATCGACTAAATTCCTTC
Source organism: Rapana venosa (assembly GCA_028751875.1). Classification (NCBI taxonomy): domain Eukaryota; kingdom Metazoa; phylum Mollusca; class Gastropoda; order Neogastropoda; family Muricidae; genus Rapana; species Rapana venosa. The sequence continues at coordinate 69,864,595 of CM054136.1, read as the reverse complement.
CAAAAACAAAGGGAACTGTTACCTCAGTTGCTAACTTTTCAGTTATGTTGCCTGTTATAAAAAGTGAGTTTCTTGTCTTTTAACAAACTGCTTATACCTCCTTCTAGCTCAACATAAATAGTTTCTATCTTCTTCCTTTCTGGGTAAATTCGAAAGTGATTAATTTTCTCTAGTTTCTTTTTTAATTTTTTTTTTTACACTCATCATCAAACCATGCTGAACTACTTCATTTTGTTTTAAAACCGGTTGCTTAACCATTACATCAGCTGGCATCTTAAAGAGACAATTTACAAATTTTCAAGGGCCACAAAAAAAAATTGCTACATCTCCTCTAAATCCTCAAAGCTATCATCTTCTTTTTCGATATCTTTGCTCTCCCATGAATTAACAAACTGATCTCAAAAGCTTCATTCCAAATGAACTTTTCATATACTTTCATTTCTCATTTTGTTTTTATCTCTAAATACAACCCCTTTCCCTGAGTGTCTCTTAACCTCAACATTCATACTTACAGGTGAAATGGTCTGACCTACAATACTCTCTACTTATCTAAAAGATGAAATACAAACAGATGATAGAAGAGAGAGAGAGGAGAGAGAAGAGATGAAGAGAGAGAGAGAGAGAGAGAGAGAGAGGAGAGAGAGAGAAGGATAGAGAGAGAGAGAGAGAGAGAGAGAGAGAGAGAAGAGAGCATACAGAACTGCGAATGCGGAATGCGAATGCATGGTTTATTCAAAAGGGCCTTTGGCCCCATTTGAAGAGAAGACAGAAGTTTTAACATGCTACCGTTCAATGAAGGTTAATGCTTCTACTTTCTGCTAAATGATACTGATAGTTTTTCATCCTGCTGTTGCTGCTAGCTGCTGCTGCTGCTGCTGCTAGCTGCTCTGCTGCTGCTGCTGCTGCTGCTGCTGCGCATGCTGCTGCTGCTGCGTCTGCTGCTGCTGATGAATGATGATGAGAATGAAGAATGACGACGACGACGACGTCGACGACGCTATTTTATTATTTTTTTTTTTTATTTTTTTTTCCTTTTTGTTTCTTGCGGCAGCTCCATGGTGCTGCGCTCCTCCTGCTCTGCTTAGCAGCACCTATTTCTGCTGCTGCTTCTTCTCTTTAGTTGCAATTGTTCTATTTCTGTTCTTCCAGCTGCACGCGGTTTTTGCTGCGATGTTAGTTCGTGATGAACTCCATAAAACAATAAAGTAATGGTATCTACATGCACTTTGTTCCGTTAACACATGATGATTATGAAGATGATGAGGAGGAGGAGGAGGAGGAGAGGAGGAGGAGGAGAGAAGTGAGGAGATGAGTAGGAGAGGAGGAAAAGAGTAGGAGGCGGAGGGAAGGAGGAAAGAGGAGAAAGAAGAAGAAGAAGACGAAGAAGAAGAAGAAGAGAAGAAGAAGAAGAAGAAGAAAGAAGAAGAAGAAGAAGAAAAAAAGAAGAAGAAGAAGAAGACGCAGAAAGAAAGAAAAAGAAAAGAAAGAGGAGGAGAGGTATGATGATGATTGATGATGAAGAAATGATGATGATGATGATGATGATTTTGATGTGATGAATAAGATGATGATGATGATGTAAATGACAGTGAACGTTGTTTATTTTCCTGTAGGCGGAGCTACGGAAAACCCTTGTTTGGACGCCATCCCCCCCAACTGCCAGCATTACAATGCCCTGGCGTGCCCTGCGACAAACCCAACTTCTCAATCTGGGTGTACGAAAACCTGCCTTAAATAAATTAAAATGAACGGTGTGCGATGGTGTATGGAATGGGATGGATGGATGGATGTATGGATGTATGGATGGATGGATGGATGGATGGATGTGAATGGATGGATGTAGATTGATGGAGGATTCGGATGGTCGGGGGGGGGTCGGGTGGTCGGTCGGATTTAGTGGCTGGATTGGCTGGTTGGTTGGTTGGCTGGATTGATTTGATATGAATTGAAATTGATTGATTGATTGGATGATTGATAGATTGGGTTTGGTTGGTTTGGTTTGGTTGTTGGTTGATTGATAGATTGATGAATTTCTGACTGACTAGGTATGTTCGGGTGGTTTATTTTCATGGCCACCGTTGGTTGATATTGACTTTAAACTGGCTTATTAACGGTCACTGCTGTGGTTGGCTCGTTGGCTGGTTGGGATTAGAGATTTTGGCTTAGTTTGTTGATTAGTTGTATTTTTGTACAGAGAAAGCGCACTGGATTCGGTCGGTCTCGCGGGGCGGGGGGGGGGATGTTTGACCCCATTTAGACTACATTTGAACACTGTTGATGACTTTGACCAGACTAACTTGATGAACACCCTGACTATTTGAACCTGTTTGAGTCTGTAACAACTGTGCCGTGCAAAGAGTCTAGTTTATTTATAAAGGAGGAAATTTTATATTTATATATAAAATAATGAAAAGAGGAGGATAGTAAGGAGGCCATCTACAATAGGGCTGCAATCCGTTTTGAACCTGAAAAAGGAACATATATCAGATATCCAGCCACTGACACATCAAAAAAAAGAAAGTCTAAGGCAACTTTGGAATGTAGGGACTTTGAACGCCACAGGGGTGAGGCATTGATTTCCCCCCTGCTGACATGTAAGTCTGATTGGCGTCACGTTCGAATCTCAATTGTGACACTAACACACCACAAGGCACAAAGCATAAGACATTATAGGAAAGCAAAAACTCAGTTACAGAGACCAGAAGCAAACAGGCCCACCTGCCACATGCAATCTGAGAAATTGTATGTGCAAAATATTGTCAGTGAAGAGGTATGGATTGACGCTGTAATGGAAGTTGCAACAGCTGTAAGACCACCTTGACAGAACTTTCATTTTTAACGCTTCCTGTCCATGATAATATTTTAGTTTATTTATTCATTATATAATACATACTGTGTAATTCACCCGAGATTTTCTCCTGCGTGGAATCGGACGGGCTGAGCTCTCCCCTAGGGAGAGCACGTCGCCACAAGAGCAGCGGCCCAAACCCCTCAACCCACTTATTTTTTTTTTTTCCATTTTCCCTGTCTGCAACTGTATTTGTTTTCCCTATCAGAAATGGCTTTATTTCAAACGAATATTTGCCATGGACAACCCTGCTTCGTTTGCGTAGGTTATCTATTTTACTTTTACGGTGCGTTAAATAAGTATGGTGTAACCACACGGGACCTCCCCTCGGTTTATCGTCACGTTCCCGAAAAATACTAGCGCCCAGACCACCACTCATGGTCTAATGTATGGGGGAAAGTTTCGGGTCCAAACGGGATTTTTCGCGGTAGTCAAACCCAGTGAACGAGGAAAACAGACCATCCTGGACTGAAACGTATAGTAATGTAAACCCCCAGTACGTGTTTGCATCCAGCCACACGGTCAAAATGACAGCCATTAAAAAAAAAAAGTCAAATAAAATTGCATCGATTCCTCAAGTTGATTGTTTGGCCCCAGTCCCCTTTTCCCACTCACCCTAAAAGGTCAAAAACCTCACAGTAGATAAAAAAAAGGGAGCTGGATGAAACCCAACAACAACACTGTATGACGCCTCCACTCGCCGGCTGGTAGGAGATCGGGGTGGGAGAGGAGATGGGGGAGATGGGTGAGGGGGGGGGGGGGGGGGGGGGGGGGGGGGGGGGGCGCATAGCATAATTGGAAGCTAAGAACACCCCTAAAAAGTGATTCAAGTCAAAGTCGAAGTCAAAACACCTTGAATCACCCCTGGAAGGGCAATTGCAAAATACTGAACCGGTCAGACGATATGTATCAAAATAACGAAAAGAGACACTAAAAAAAAAAAAAAAAAAGTACATTTCAATATTGTTAAAACATACCAAACACTTCACATTTTTCCTGTGCAGACCTGTCTCTTCGACCACCACGATGCATCCCCCCACAACATAAGGTAAGGGAAAGAGGCAATAACTCATATCAGCAAAAAGGGTGAACCGATAATGAATTGCTGTGAATAGAGAAAACAGGCTACACTCTAAATAACCTTTTAAGCTTTCCGGCTCATCAAGTTCTTTCTAAAAAGATGCTCATGTACCCAACAATTTAATGTAAAGTGCGCTAGGTTCAGGACAAAACTTATGCTAACCTTTACCGATTTTATAAAAAGTATGATTGCACTGTGTACCTTTGTTTAGGGGTATTTGAGGACATAGAGGCAATACCACTTAGGTCACAAGAACGTTGGAAATGATTAGAAATGAGACTGCTTTGTATAGCTCTGAGATCCTACAGGGTGTTTAACCCTGGTGGCTGCGTGGCCTCCGTATATAAACCGCTGCAGCATCTTAGTTGACGTATAAAGAAGCCAGCAGACGAAAAAGGACTGGGGAGGAAGAGGTACCAATGTTTGCTGAAAACATAAACAAAAAAAATCAAAGCTACCAAACTTGTGCAAAATTACATGAGTTTTGAGTCAGAGGGTTATGTATTTTTAAGTCACTTTCCTTTCTTCACAAAAGTGTTGTTTTTTTTTTGGTTATTTTTTTAAAATAATTAATAATTATTGGTTTGTTGTTGTTACTCTAGTCTTGTTGATGCCTCATAGGTGCTGTATGAATGCAAGAGTAATACTGGAAAATAAAAAAGGGAAAATAAGCCAAAAAAAAGGTTGGTGTTGTTGCACTACATATCATTCAAGGAGAACTAGTCATTCAAGCGTTTAATAGTCGTTTGCTTCCCATGCTTATTCTTTTTACTTCAACACTTAACATAATGTGCAAGATATGCTCTATTTTGATGACTTTCATTTGTATATTTAAAATTTTTTCCTCCCTGTTTGGTTCTTTAGTTTCTGTTCTTCATGCTTTTTAAAAAATCTTTTTTATTAAAAAAAAAGCTTTTTTTTTCTTTTTTTTTTTTCCTGTGGTTTTTTTATATTTTCACGCATAAACCTAACTTGCTTTTTCCCAGATAGATAGATAGAGGAGAGAGGAAGATTCATAGATGATTGATAAATATCTTGAGAAATAAAACAGTGGGGGGGGGGGTGGGGGGGGGGGGGGGGGGGGGGTGGGGGGGGGGGGGGGGGGGTGGGGGGGGGGAGGGGGGGGGGGGGGGGGGGGGGGTGGGGGGGGGTGGGGGGGGGGGGGTGGGGGGGGGGGGGGGGGGGGGGGGGGGGGGGGGGGGGGGGGGGTGGGGGGGGGGGGGGGGGGGGGGGGGGGGGAAAAATGGGAAGAACCTTTAAAAGTTCTTCCCCATCAAAAAAATGATTTTTTCTAAGAAAAAAAAAAAAATCACTAAAAAAAAACTTGCAGCAAAATTGGGGAAATAATGGAGTAAGGACCAGCCTTTGGCTGCCTGCTCGAGTTTCATTTTCTCAAAGATCACTTTCAGAGGCGTGGGTTTGAAATTCCTCTCCTTGGGGAAACAAAGAACAAAACTTTCCATAAAATTTAGAATGTTATTACATCCCAAAACAATAAATAAAAATTTTGGGGCCCTATAACCCTCCCCAAAAAGGGGAAAAAAGAAAGGAAGGAAAAGATAATTTTAAAAAATATTTGTGAAAAGGAAAAGTAAAAAAAATGATTGGGAGCATTGCTTGTGTTAGTTCGAGGGCCTTTTTTCATAAAAAAAGGATGCAAGGGAAATACAAAGTATTCCCAGCCCCTCTTTGTGGATAACAATGAAACCCCAAAAAATTGCAACTTTTAGGGTGAAAAGGAGAAGAAATTTAAAATTTTAAAAAAGGGATTTTTGGATTCCCCGAAGAAAGCTATCCCCATTTTACCAATATAAATTAAGAAAAAAAAAGTGGGGAAAAAAAAAAACGCAGGTAAAAATCCCATTTCATTCTATATAAAAATGATTTTTTTCCCAAATAGGGGAAGCATTTTTATTAACAACCCAAATTTTAACAAATACTTCCCGCTATACGCACATAATTTAAATTTATATCTTATTTATTTAAATTGTGTGGTGGCACAGACAGAAGCAGAAAGAAGACAGTGTCTATAAGCATAGTAAAATTTTTAACAAGACTTTTAAAACACACATAAAAAGTGCTTTAAGCAAAGGTTGGCTTCCCCAAAAACCCCACATACAGCAAAAATTTACCTCTAAGGGTGGCCAAAAAACCAACAGATTCTCATAGGGTAATGGCAGTGGCTGGGTGGCATGGGAGAGGGGTTGGGAGGGCTTGCATGGCGTCTAAGAAGAAAAGTAAAAATTTTCATTTTCACTTTTTCTGTGGGTTCTCTCTCGAACCACCCCCATCAAACCACAACAGAAGGTACAGGGGAAAAACCAGTCCAAGAAAGATTTTAATAATGGAAGCCCCTGAGAATTAGCTACACTTATCTACTTTCATTTT
>CM054136.1:69855638-69857778 GCA_028751875.1 Rapana venosa | reverse complement strand
TGGGGGGGAGGAATGGGGGAAAGAAAAGTCTGGTTGTTGGTCGCATTGTGGAAGGTGTGTTGGAGAGATCACATGATTAATGGGGGGGGGGGGGGGGAGGGAAAAGGAAAAAAAAAAAAAAAAAAAAAAGTCACACCGAAGGACAGGTGGAGAACCTCCACGAGCCCTCATTAGGAGGAAGTTTGATGTGGCGCTCAACATAGTTTAGGTACACATCGTACAGATTAATATATCTATATGTAAGCCATCGTTGGCACTTACATGCTTGGTGGAGACAGCCACTTCACATCATCACCACAATACCACTTGAATTAAAAAACTTTAACACACAGAAGAATATACCACCACAACACCACTTGAAATGAACACTTTGAAAAGTCTTCAAAAGTCTTGATTTTGAAGAGAGAGAGAGAGAGAGAGAGAGAGAGAGAGAGAGAGAGAAGAGAGGAGAGAGAGAGAGAGAGAGAGAGAGAGGAGAGAGAGAGAGAGAGACTTCAGACTTCAGACTTTTACTGTACATCGGCCTTAGGCCACAATACAAAAGTATGGTAGGCATATGGAGTGGGCATATGACATAAGTGTTATAAACATATTACTATCAACGTATATAAATATGAAACAATGCAGCAGCAATAATAACACAAGGAAATTTCATCCACAATATCCCGAAAACTCATCACAAACCAACTCATGCTCGTCATAATCGACAATGTTTTGAATGTAGTATTCATCAATATAATGGTAAATTTCTAGAAAGTTATCTTATTTCTTTTGTTGATTGCATGGAAAATAAATCGAGATAAATTATGTCTATCAGTAGATACTGTGGTTTGAGTAGCACGTGCAAAGGAAATCTTTTCGAATCTTTTAGAAACTTATTTCTCAAATCTTCGTAGACTGAACAATTAAATAAAAAGTGTTCTTCATTCTCTATTTGGTCTTTACAAACAGGGCATTGCTTATCTTCATTTGAACTACTATAGCGATGTATATTATTGTTTAGTGGTAAAACCCATTGAATCGTACTTGAGTAACTGCAACGCGAAAAATATGTATCCTTTTCCCACTGATATACTTCTCTCTTTCAAAAACAGTCTTAAAGTTTCTATAACAATCATATCTATTACGATCCCTGAGGGTTCCCAGTCCATTCCTGGGCAAACCAATCTACAAGTCTTGTTTAAGGCACGTAAGAACAGTTTTACGTCCCCTTTATCTTGGTTTAAACCAAACGTATTATATCCTGTTATGCATAATATTTCCCTGATTTTAGAGACCCAGCATTGTTTCCCTTTTCTATCTAACCCTAACAACATATTATAGGCTTTATGTGGCAATCTCTCAGAATCCATGTGTAATAATTTAAACCAGAATCTTACGCATGCAACATATGTATTTACATACAATGGGTACCTGCCCAGATCTCCATACACCATTGGTGTCTTGGCAGGCACACCTAAGAATCTTTTGCAAGCGATTAGATGCACTTTTTCCAGATGTTCTAGTCTATTTAACCCCAAAATTTCAGCTGAATGTAACAGTATTGACTGGATTTTGGTATCGAAAATTTTAAAGAATGTGTTTACAGTCATTTCCTTGCAATTCTGAAAAACTCTGTTAAGCTGTGTAACTGCTTTTTTGCCTGTAGAAACCCAAATGTGATGTCCCTCTCTTTGCACTTATCATAGACGTAAACTTAAAATCCCAAATAACAATTACTGTTAACTCCCTCTAACCATTTATTATCAAAGAACCATTTTTCACGTTGGTCCTAAGTATCCCCTTTTCTGAATCCCTTAATTTGGTTTTGTCTATGTTTACACTTAATTTCATATTATTCAACAAGTTTCTAAGACCTTTAATTGAATTTGTAAACCGGTCCCGGTGTAGTTGAAATTAATGCTACATCATCAGCAAAAAATAGGATTTAAACAATTTAAAACATCTGGAAACATATGAGCACCATGCTTACCTTTTCATTCTAATGTTTGCTAATCTGATTGATAAACATAGAAAACAAAAGTGGGGCTAAGCACACATCCTGCCTTACTCCCATGGGGGTTTGAAACATATTAGTTAATTCAGAATTCGCTTGTATACATGCTGATAATGACTTATACATAGCCCTAAGTGATACAAA
>CM054136.1:69835638-69850638 GCA_028751875.1 Rapana venosa | reverse complement strand
AAACTTTGACAGCAGCATTTGGGGAATAATGGAGTAAGGACCATGCCTTTGGCCTGACCTGACTCGAGTTTCAGTTTCTCGAAGATCACTCTTCAGAGGTCACGGTGGTGATTGAAATCTCACTCATCTTCTGTGGTACCTAAGAACAAGACACTTTCCATAATAATTTAGAAGTGTCTATTACATCCCTAACAATGAATAAATATTCTTGTGGCCTATCACCACTGCCGCCAAAAGATGAAAAAGAGAAAGAGAAGGAAGATATATATTAAAATAATAGTTGTGAAAAAGGTATATGTAGAAGAAAATGATTGGCTAGCGATTGCTTGTGCCTTATGTTCGAGGGTCCTTTTTACATAAAAAGGATGCAAGGGAGATCACACAAGTATGTGCCCAGCCTGTCTTTGCTGGATAACAATGATAACCCAAACATTGCCAGACACTTTGAGGGCTGACACAGGCAGAAGAAGTTGAAGATAAATGGCATTTACTTGGATCTCAGAAGAAATGCTATTCCCCATTTGACCAATCATATAATTAAGAAATTATAGTGGGGAAAAAACAAGCGCAGGTAACCACTCACATCTTCATTCTCATCATAAAAATGATTTTTGTCCAATATATGGTAAGCATTTTTTATTAATAGCAACCAATTTTAACAAATACTTCCAGCATATACAGCTACATATATGAACATTTATATCTTCATTTATTTATCATGTGTGTGTGTGTGACACAGACAGACAGGCAGAAAGACAGACACGTGGACTATAAGCATAGTAATTTTGAACAAGACTTTCAAAATCACAGCAGTAAAAAGTGCATGAAGCTCAATGGTTGGCTTCCCAATGACCCTACATACAGCAAATTTACGCTCTAAGGAGCTGGCCAAAATCCAACAGCATTCTCATCAGGATACCATGGCAGCTGGCTGGAGATAGGCATGGGAGAGGGGTGGGAGGGCTTGCATGGCATGTCTAAGTAAGAACTTTGTAAAAATTAATCTATTCTTCACTTTTTCATGTGCAGGTCTCGTCTCCTCGACCACCATGCAATCCACCACAACAGAAGGTACAGGGAATAACTCAGATCACAAGAATGATTGTAATAATGGAAGCCCATGAGAATGCAGGCTACACTGTACCTCTAGCTTTCAGGTCATGTAGTATCTTTAATATGAAGTGCTAGTCAACTTTGTGCTAATTTTCACTTTTTTTAAGTATTAAAAATGTACACTGTACTTATTCTGGCGAATCAGAACATGGTATTATACCCAGCTAGTCATGAGAAAATTGGAAATTATCATAAAATGAGGATTGCTTGTGTTCCTGCAGTGTTGTCCCCCCCCCCCCCACACACACACACATGCATATTGTGGTTAGAAAGCTAGAAGATGACAAAGGACTGAGGGGGTACAGTGTTTGCTGAAACACAAAGATAATAATTCAAACCTAGCATTTTGTGCAAAATTACATGAGTTTTCAGTCAGAAAATAGTCTTTCACAAAAGTGTTAGTTTTTTAAAATTATTTCTGTGGGTGCTTTAGCTCGTCATGCGGAATGATTGCAATTGTAATATATGAAAACAGAAGGAAAAGTAGCTAAAGATAATAGTGGTGTGTAGCCATACGTATCATTCAAGGGAGACTGTTCATTCAAGCTGCGTGCACATGGTTTGCTTCCCTTGCTTCCTTTTTTTAATTGCCACCCAGCATAGTAAACAGAGAAGCTCTATTTCCTGCTTATCATTCGTATATTTTGATATTTGATTTATCTGTGTGTTCTTTTCTGTTCTTTTCTTTTCTTTTCTGTTTTTTCTGCTTCTTTTTCTCTTTAAAAACCTGATTCATTTCTGTGGCTTTCTTTTCAAAGTTATAACTTGTCTGCTTTTCATTACTCTGTATATATATTTATATATATATATATTTTATATATATCTATATATATATTTTTAATATATATATATATATATATATATATATATATATATATATATATATGGGGGATTACACAGATATAATTTATTAATTTTATAATATAAATATATAAATTGTCTCTATGGTGAGCATTCTTATTAACAAGAACCAAGTTTAATAAATACTACCAGCATAGATAGATAGATAGGTAGGTAGACAGACAGATAGATAGATAGATAGATAGATAGATATTTTTATAAATAAATTAATATTTCTTTCTTCATTTCCTGTGTGTGTATGTGCGTGCGTGCGTGCGTGCGTGTGTGTGTGCGTGCGTGTGTGCGTGCGTGTGTGCGTGCGTGCGTGCGTTGCGTGCGTGTGTGTGTGTGTGTGTGTGTTGGGTGTGTTTGTGTGTTTGTGATGTTGTGTGTGTGTGAGTAGCTCCCCATGACCCTGCTCGGACACCATACCGTTTTGTCACCTGTACTCCTCAGCAGCATGTAGGAAAGCCGTCATGGGCAATGGAGTTCTGTCCTCACTTCTGTCATGTCTGCCAGAAAGGTCAGTTGCCATCATGGCCATTGGTCACAAACCTTTCCTTGCTTGTTCTGCTGTGTATGCGTTAAAGAAAATGACTTCACAGTTTGGTTTATTTCTTAATGTTGGATTTTTTTTGGGGGTTCTTTTGGAATATTTTAAAACATTTATCTAGACGTGTTTTGCTCTGGTTCGGTTCTGAAAAAATGTATGATAAAGAGTTTAGCATCTTGGTTTATATTTGAAGTTATCTTGGAATGTTTAAACCAATATGAAATGTAGCTTTCTTGTGTCTTTCGAGATTATGACACATATCAATGTGCCTGTCAGTATCGTAATTGCCCTTCATGGGATGATTAAAGTGCTTTTGACTTGACTTGACTCTGATATGGAAAAAAATTTCACTTAATCTACGTTTACAGGTGGGAAAAAAAAGAAATTCGCTCATTTCTTTATTCTCCGAAGTCGGAATGGGGCTGGGCAAAAACGGTTGCATACGCAAAAATCTCACCACTGGTAAACCTGGGGTCTCTAGCTAAGGTAAAAAAGAAACAAAAACAAACAAAAAAACTTCTCTATTACATTTCCACTCTTTGGAAATCTTCTATCTACCATTAATTTTCAGTATGTTAATGTGCTCTTCTTACTAGCGCATTTATAAGAATGGATGGAGCCGACCACCATGCAAGTCATCACAACTTGCGCACACGTTAAATCCTGTTCCACTTTTCGTAAGAGTAGGCCATTGTGTGCCGGTGGGAACAGATGACAGAATTCACAAATCCGAAATACACACGGGGACTGGATGTAAAAAAGCACATAAGTGCTTATTCCATTGTCCTCGATATAAAAGAATAAAATAAAAATATAAATATAAAACAGAAGGTAGAGGGGACCACTGAAGATTGCAAGACTGATGGTCATAACGGCAGCCAGTGAGAATCGATAATCTTCGGCCTTTATAATACCTCATCTAAACTGTGTATAACACAAACTATATCATCATGCATATTTTGTATTCTCAGGGTTCAAAGATATTGGAACGTTTTTAAATGCAGAGCATTCAGAACCCCTTTAGTTTGAAATGTTTCCTTTTGTCTGTGTTCGAACGTGTTAGAATGTTTTACGGGGAAACAGCTAAAGTAAAGACTGATTTTGTAGAAGACAATTGTTTTTAAAAAATTTAAACTTAAGAAGAAAAGAGAAGAAGAAGAAGGATAGAAGAAGAAGAAGAAGAAGAAGAAGAAGAAGAAGGATGATTGATGATGATGATTGATGATGATGTGATGATTGATGATAATGATGATGATGATGATTAATGGAATTTATATAGGATGTTCTTGCTCTGACAAATCAAAGCGCTTGCACTTCAATCGTTCTTACTGTTATGAACCAATAGCATGTAATTAGTTCTAAGTCCAAATGCATTACACACAACACACACACACACACACACGAGCGCGCGCGCGCAACGCACGCACGCAAGCACGCACGCACACATGCACACACGAAATGAAACAGGAGAGGAAAATCTTAGGTTTGAAACAAATATGTCTTGAGGCCGGATTTAAAAGAGTCACAAGAAGGCCTTTGGCAAAGAGAGATAGGGAGGCCAATATGATATATGAAATGTATATGTATAAATAAATTATATAAAGAAGCAAACCTACAGCTTGCATGAATCAAAGGCCATGTGCAATGTGTGGTAAAAAGGAAATGAGAAATGATTTTCTGCTACTTGTGTATTTTATCAAGCACTTGAAACTTCTCTGTAAGCCAAACAAATCAAACAACTGTCATATCTTTAATTATAATGTCCCTGCTTATGTATGATGCGTTCTTAAAGGAATTTTATCCAAAAAATCTTTGTTTTCATGCGTTTTTGTGTCTACCTGCTACTTTCATTACCAAAAAAATTACTGTACTAAAATGTTACCAGCCTGTTGAGTTGTTTAAGTGTAAACGTCCTTCGGTTTTGGACAAAATAGTAAACTTTGTGATTGTAGATAAATTAGGATGAACTTATTACTCTCTTTCATTCATCATGGAAAGTGAATGACTGTTACAGCAAGAAGATCCATCGACTAAATACGAAAATAGCCAGACTACAGACTGATAGAAGTTGAATACTACTCATCCATTCCCATTCATCAAAATCTATTTCTGGGACTTGCACTACTGGTGTATACTGTTATGCCTATGAGTTCAAAAAGCATTTTTTCTCTCCCCAGACAAAGGTACCATGTTTACGATTACAGAGCACACGTTTTCAGTGTGGAATATTGTTTTCTAGTTTTTACACATACATCACTCTTTCCGGATGTTTTGTTATCAAAGATTGACAAAGCTTGTGGGACCAATACAGAAAGTGTTGATGTCATTGAGCTAATTCCCCTCTGCAATAGTGGACAGGGCAGGTGGGCAGAACGACTTTGTTCCAGTGAGGGGACTCTCCCTTCCTCCTCTGTGGCTGACTCGACAAAATCAGCCTATTCTACTGTACAAGGGACAGGTGAAACATATATGGGATTATATTGTGCATTGTTGTGGTGTGTGTGTGTTATCTTATATACCTACCTTTCTAAACTATATCTATCTGTCTATTTAGATAGATTTAAATACAATTATATAATGATATGTATAAATTATATATTATATATATATATTGAATATAGATATATATTATATATGTACGTATATGGGAACGTTATTGCCCGATCTTCTTGACACTCCAGGACTGCTTGGATCCTAGTGCCCATTCCAAACTCCGATAATGGCCTGATAAGACTCATCTGTATTGTTCATCAGCCAAAAGTCCACAAGGAGGATGTCAATGTTAAGTGGCTTGTAGAGCTTCCCACTTAAAGGAGATCGTACATCACAGGGAAACGCTATTGCTGAGGGTTAAAACACTTTACTCCTATTCATCCCCTGGGCCAATGAAGGCATGGAGTTTGAATCTTGCTTGCGAATATGTGAATTAAGGAGTTGTGAGTTTTATAATCCAGCTCAACGGCAAAGGGCAGACTGCCAGGTACCTTGCGTATAATTTTATACTCGTGCAGCTAATCAATATATATACAGTTACAATCCTATAAACTCAAATATCAATGGTACAGAACACATAAACACACCTAGCACATATCCTTGTAAATAAAACACCCCTAATGAGCAGATCTGAAGTCTGAACTTATCTGACGAGGCCAGTGTGGAGACCTCCTGTACGTCAACATGCACTGGTGATGACCAGGCATTAAGAACCTGTTCCAGTACCAGACGCATCGAAGTCTGTAAAAGAAATAGTTTTTAAGAACAGGACGAATGGCTATGGGAATTAATTACAAACACACTCTTTAAATGGTCTGGTATTGATGTTTCTATACATTACACTACTCTCCAGGCAGTAACTTTTATCCTGCAAAAATGACTTTGCATGTTGTTAAAACAGATAAGTGTTGAGCTATCATGAGTTTACTTGCCCCCTCTGTTCAATCAGTCACAGGGGGACAGGACGGACTTGTCAGTGATGGGACTCTCCCTTCCTCATCTGTGATGAAACAACAGATCAGCCATATTTACTGTGCAACGTTCAGGTGAAACATAACTGTGGTTTTATGTCAATTTGTTGTGGTGTGTATTGTGTGTGTGTGTGTGTGTGTGTGGTGTGTGGTGTGTGTGTGATGTGTGAGTGTGTTGTGTGTTGGTGTGTGTGTGTGTGTGTGTGTGTGTGGGTGTGTGTGTGTATGGTGTCTTGTGTTTATCTATCTACCTATTTAACGATATCTATCTGTTAGAGATAGATATATAAGATATCATAATATCTATAATTAAATATTAAATATATATATTGTATGATAAAATGTATTTGAATAATTTATGGAAAACATGATTGAGGCCTCATCTTCTTTGACACGCCAGACTGATGTTTCCTAGCTGCCCATTCCAATTCTCACGATTTTGGCCAGATCTAAAGACCCATCATGTATTGTCACAGCCAAAAGTCACACGGGAGTATTGTCAATGTTAAGTGGCTGTGGACCAGTTTGTACATTGTTAAAAACGCTATTGCTAGTGGTTAAAAACACTTCATTTAATCACTGGCCTTATGAAGTCATGAGTTTGAATCTTGCTAGCAGCATCTGTGAATTAAGGGTATGAGTTTTATAATCACCTAATCAAACTGAAATGGCTGGACCTTGCCTGTGCTTTGGGTATAATTTTATACACTAGCAGCAGATCAATTATCCAGTTAACAATCCTAAAACTCATGCCAATAGTTACAGAAATATGAACACACCTACAAAAACACTTCCTGTAAAACAAACTGAGAAAGATCTGAAGTCTGAATCATATCTGACGAGGGCAGTGAGGAGACCTCCTGTACGTCAACATGCACACGAGAAGACCACGGCTTTAAGGAACCAGTTCCAGTACCAGAATGCATAGAAGACAGCAAAAGAAGTAATAGACGAGCTATATGTGTATAATTAAACACACACTTGTAAATGTTGGTATTTGATGTTTCATACATTCACTTCCTATCCAGCAGGTTAGTTTTTCTGCTAAAGTTGACATAGATGTGGTCAAAACTGAAAGCGTTTGTTGCTATCTTGAGTTACTGCCCCTCTGTCAACTGTGACAGGGGACAGACGGACTTGTCAGTGATGGACTTCCTTCCTCATCTGTGGTGAACGACAGATCAGCCTATTCTCTGTACATCGTGCAGGTGAAACATTAATGGGGTTTTTTGGTGCATTTGTTGTGGTGTTGTTTTTGTGTGTGTGTGTGTGTATGTGTGTGTGTGTGTGTGTGTGTGTGTGGGTGTGTGTGTGTGTGTGTGTGTTTGTGTGTGTGTTTATCTATCTAACCTATTTAAACGATATTATCTGTCTAGAGATTGATTAAGATAGATATAATAATATCTATCAGTATATAGAAATATATATTTATCATTTTATATGTATGTGTCATATATAGAATCATTATTGCCGCATCTTCTTTGACAATCAGTAAGCTCTGTGTCCGCTAGGAAGGTCCTACTAGCTGCCATTCCAATCTCACGTTATATGGCTAGAATCAAGATCATCATGTTATTGTACAGCCAAATAGTCCACAGGTGTATGTTCAATGTTAAGTGGCTGTGGACCAGTTTCTACGTTGTAAAAACGCTATTGCTGAGTGGTTAAAAACACTTCACTTTAATCCCCTGGGCCTATGAAGTCATTGGTTTGAATCTTGCTGGCAGCATGGTGTGAATTAAGGGTATGAGTTTTATATTCCCTAGCTCAACTGAAAGGGCAGACCTGCCAGTGCTTTTCCTATAATTTTATACACGTGCAGCAGATCAAATATCCAAGTTAACAATCCTATAACTCATGGCAATACTTACAGAAATATGAACACACCTAGCACACGTCCTGTAAAACAAACTGAGCAGATCTGAAGTCTGAACATATCTGACAAGGCCAGTGAGGAGACCTCCTGTACAGTCACATGCACACGAGAAGACCAGGCATTAAGAACCAGTTCCAGTACCAGAACGAATAGAAGACAATAAGAGAACTAATAGACAAACTACTATGTGAATAATTACAACGCACACTTTAAATGTCTGGTATTGATGTTTCATACATACACTACTCTCACAGGCATTTGTTTGATCTGCAAAGATGACATAGCATGTTGTTAAAACAGAAAGTGTTGCTTCATGAGTTTACTGCCCCTCGTCAACAGTGACAATTTCAGCAGACGGTTTTTGTCCGTGTGGGACTCTCCCTTCCCCCCCCTTTGTGGCTGAAACAACAGAATCAGCCTTTTTCTACTGTACAACGTGCAGGTGAAACATGACTGGGGTTTTATGTGCATTTGTGTGGTGTTTGTGTGTGTGTGTGTGTCTTTATCTATCTACCTATCTAACGATATCTATCTGTCTATAGCTAGATATATAGATATAGTAATATCTATAATTATATAAAAATATATATTTATAATTATATATGTATATGTACGTATATGGGAACATTATTGCATCATCTTCTTTGACACTCCAGACCTGCTGTATCCTAGCTGCTCATTCAAATCTCACGATTTTGGCCAGATCAAGACTCATCATGTATTGTCACAGCCAAAAGTCCACAGGGAGTATGTCAATATTAAGTGGCTGTAGACCAGTTTGTACGTCGCAAGAACGCTATCGCTGAGTGGTTAAAAACACTTCACTTTAATCCCCTGGGTCTATGAAGTCATGGGTTTGAATCTTGCTGGCAGTATCGTGTGAATTAAGGGTGTGAGTTATATCATCCCCAGCTCAACTGAAAGGGCAGACCTGCCAGTGCCTTACGTATAATTTTATACACGTGCAGCTAATCAAATATCCAAGTTAACAATCCTATAACTCAATATCAATGGTTACAGAAACATAAACACACCTAGCACATATCCTGTAAAAATAAAACACCCAAAACTGAGCAGATCTGAAGTCTGAACATATCTGACGAGGCCAGTGAGGAGACCTCCTGTACAGTCACATGCACAGGTGAAGACCAGGCATTAAGAACCTGGTCCAGTACCAGAATGCATAGAAGACAGTAAAAGAAGTAACAGACGAATGGCTATGTGAATAATTACAACACACTCTTTAAATGTCTGGTATTGATGTTTCATTACATACAATTCTCTCTAAGGCAGTTACTTTTATCTGCAAGATGACTTAGCAAGTTGTTGAAACAGAAAAGTGTTTGCTATCATGAGTTACTGCCCCTCTGTCAACAGTGACAGGTGGACAGACGGACTTCTCCAGTGATGGGACTCACCCCTCCTCATCTGTGGCTGAAACGACAGAATCAGCCTATTCTACTGTACAACGTTCAGGTGAAAAATGACTGGGGTTTTATGTGCATTTGGTGTGGTGTGTGTATGTGTCTGTGTTTATCTATCTACCTATTTAACGATATCTATCTGTCTAGTGATAGATATATAGATATAATAATATCTATCATTATATATAAATATATATTCATAATCATATATGTATGTGTACGTATATGTGAACATTATTGCATCATCTTCTTTGATACTCCAGACCTGCTGCATCCTAGCTGCTCATTCAAATCTCACGATTTTGGCCAGAATCAAGGATTCATCATGTATGGTCACAGCCAAAAGTCACAGGAGTATGTCATTGTTAAGTTGCTGTAGACAGTTTGTACATCGCAAGAACGCTATTGCTTGAGTGGTTAAAAACACTTCACTTTCATCACCTCGCCTATGAAGTCATGGGTTTGAATCTTGCTGGCAGTATCGTGTGAATTAAGGGTGTGAGTTATATCATATCCAGCTCAACTGAAAGGGTAGACCTGCCAGTGCCTTACGTATAATTTTATACACGTGCAGTTAATCAAATATCTAGTTAACAATCCTTATAACTCTAATCAATGGTTACAGGAAACATAAACACACCTAGAAATTTTCCTGTAAAAATAAAACACCCACAAAATTAGCATGATCTGAAGTCTGAAATATCTGAGAGGACTTGTGAGAAGACCTCCTGTACAGTCACATGCACAGGAGAAGTCCAGGCATTAAGAACCAGTTCCAGTACCAGAACGCATAGAAGACAGTAAGAGAAGTAATAGACGAACTACTATGTGTATAATTACAACACACACTTTAAATGTCTGGTATTGATGTTTCATACATACACTACTCTCCCAGGCAGTTTTTTTTTATCTGCAAAGATGATATAGCATGTTGTCAAAACAGAAAGTGTTGCTATCATGAGTTACTGCCCCTCTGTCAACAGTGACAGGTGGGCAAACAGACTTGTCAAGTGATGGGACTCTCCCTTCCTCCCTTGTGGCTGAAACGACAGAATCAGCCTATTCTACTGTACAACGTGCAGGTGAAACATGACTGGGGTTTTATGTGCATTTGTGTGGGTGTGTGTGTGTGTGTGTGTGTGTGCGTGTGTGTGTGTGTCTTTATCTATCTACCTATCTAACGATATCTATCTGTCTATAGATAGAGATATAGATATAAAAATAAAATCTATAATTATATAAAAATATATATTAATAATTATATATGTATGTGTACGTATATGGGAACATTATTGCCTCATATTCTTTGACACTCCAGACCTGCTGTATCCTAGCTGCCCATTCCAATCTCACCATAATGGCCAGATCAAGACTCATCATGTATTGTCACAGCCAAAAGTCCACAGGGAGTATGTCAATGTTAAGTGGCTGTGGACCAGTTTCTACATTGAAAAAACGCTATTGCTGAGTGGTTAAAAACACTTCGCTTTAATCCCCTGGGCCTATGAAGTCATGGGTTTGAATCTTGCTGACAGCATCGTGTGAATTAAGGGTATGAGTTTTATAATCCCTAGCTCAACTGAAAGGGCAGACCTGCCAGTGCTTTGCGTATGATTTTATACACGTGCAGCAGATCAAATATCCAAGTTAACAATCCTATAACTCATGCCAATAGTTACAGAAATATGAACACACCTACAACACATCCTGTAAAACAAACTGAGCAGATCTAAAGTCTGAACATATCTGACGAGGCCAGTGAGGAGACCTCCTGTACAGTCACATGCACACGAGAAGACCAGGCATTAAGAACCAGTTCCAGTACCAGAATGCATAGAAGACAGCAAAAGAAGTAATAGACCAGCTACTATGTGTATAATTACAACACACACTTTAAATGTCTGGTATTGATGTTTCATACATACACTACTATCCCAGGCAGTTATTTTTATCTGCAAAGATGATATAGCATGTTGTCAAAACAGAAAGCGTTGCTATCATGAGTTACTGCCCCTCTGTCAACAGTGACAGGTGGACAGACCGACTTGTCCAGTGATGGGACTCTCCCTTCCTCATCTGTGGCTGAAACGACAGAATCAGCCTATTCTACTGTACAACGTGCAGGTGAAACATGACTGGGGTTTTATGTGCATTTGTTGTGGTGTGTTTGTGTGTGTGTGTGTGTGTGTCTTTATCTATCTACCTATTTAACGATATCTATCTGTCTATAGATAGATATATAGATATAATAATATCTACAATTATATATAAATATATATTTATAATTATATATGTATTTGTACGTATATAGGAACAGTTATTGCCTCATCTTCTTTGACACTCCAGACCTGCTGTAGTCCTAGCTGTCATTCAAATCTCACGATTTTGGCCATATCAAGACTCATCATGTTTGTCACAGCCAAAAGTCCACAGGGATTTATGTCAATGTTAAGTGCTGTAGACCAGTTTGTACATCGCAAGAACGCTATTGCTGAGTGGTTAAAAACACTTCGCTTTAATCTCTGGCCTATAGAGTCATGGGTCAGAATCTTACTGGCAGCATCCTGTGAATTATAGGGTGTGAATTTTATCATCCTCAGCTCAACTGAAAGCCAGACTTGCCAGGCCTTGCGTTTAATTTTTATACATCGTAGCAGCTAATCAAATATCCAAGTTAACAATCCTATAACTCAATATCAATGGTTACAGGAACATGAACACACCCAGCACAGTCCTGTAAAACAAACTGAACAGATCTGACGGGCCATGAGGAGACCTTCCTGTACAGTCACAGCACAGGAGAAGATCAGGCATTAAGAACCAGTTCCAGTACCAGAACATAAAGACAGTCAAAGAGTAATAGAACGAATTACCATGTGCATAATTACAACACAAACTTTAAATGTCTGGTATTGATGTTTCATACATTACACTACTTTCCAAGCCAGTTGTTTTATCTGCAAAGATGACATAGCATGTTGTCAAACCACGAAAGTGTTGGTTTCATGATGTTACTGCCCCTCTGTCAACAGTGACAGGTGGACATACGGATTTGTCCAGTGGTGGGACTCTCCCTCCCTCCTCTGTGGCTGAAACGACAGATTCTGCCTATTCTACTGTACAACGTGCAGGTGAAGCATGACTAGGGGTTTATGTGCATTTTTTGTGGTGTGTGTGTGTGTGTGTGTGTGTGTGTGTGTGTGTTGTGTGTGTGTGATGTGTGTGTGTGTGTGTGTGTGTGTGTGTGTGTGGTGTGTGTGTGTGTCTGTGTCTGTGTCTGTGTGTTTATCTACCTGTCTAACGATATCTATCTGTCTAGAGATAGATATATAGATATAATAATATCTATCATTATATATAAATATATATTTATAATTATATATGTATGTGTACATATATAGAAACATTATTGCCTCATCTTCTTTGACACTCCAGACCTGCTGTATCCTAGCTGCCCATTCTAATCTCACGATTTTGGCCAGATCAAGACTCATCATGTATTGTCACAGCCAAAAGTCCACAGGGAGTATGTCAATGTTAAGTGGCTGTAGACCAGTTTGTACATCACAAGAACGCTATTGCTGAGTGGTTAAAAACACTTCGCTTTAATCCCCTGGGCCTATGAAGTCATGGGTTTAAATCTTGCTGGCAGTATCCTGTGAATTAAGGGTGTGAGTTTTATCATCCCCAGCTCAACTGAAAAGGCAGACCTGCCAGTACCTTGCATATAAATTTTATACTTGTGCAGCCAATCAAATATCCAAGTTAACAATCCCTACAACTCAATATCAAAGGTTACAGAAACATAAACACACCTAAGCTACATATCCTTAAAAATAAAACACCAAAGAACTGCGCAGATACTGAGTTCTGAACATATCTACGATGCCAGTGAGGAGACCTCCTGTACAGTCACATGCACACGATAAGAAACCAGGCATTAAGACCATTCCCAGTACCAGAATGCATAGAAGACAGTAAAAGAAGGAATAGACAACTACTATGTGAATAATTACAACACACACTTTAAATGTCTTATTGATGTTTCATACCTACACTCTCTCCCAGCAGTTATTTTTATCTGCAAAAATGAATATAAGCATGTTGTCAAAACAGAAAGCGTTGCTATCATGAGTTACTGCCCCCCTTTGTCAACAAGTGACAGTGACGAAAGACGGACTGTCCATGATGGACCTCATCCCTCCTCCCTTGTGGCTGAAACGACAGAATCAGCTATTCTAGTACTGTAACAACGTGCAGTGAAACATGACTGGGTTTTATGTCAATTTGTGTGGTGTGTTTGTGTGTTGTGTGTGTGTGTGTGTGTGTGTGTGTGTGTGTGGTGTGTGTGTGGTGTGTGTGTGGCGCGCGCGCGCTGCGTGCGTGTGTGTGTGTGTGTGTGTGTGTGGCGGCGTGGCTGCGTGTGTGGTGTGTATTGTGTGTTTATCTATCTACTTATATATTATGTGTACTATATGGGAACCACTCTGATAAGGAAACCTAAATACATATCCTGACAGGAAAACAAGAAAACCATGGTGACCCTGCTCTTGTAGTGGTGTGCGCTCCCCCCCCACCCCTCCCACCCCACCTCCCAACCCCATCCAATTTCACGCAGAAAATCGAGGTGACTTAAAGTGTATACAATACAAATATACACTACATTGCACTCCTGTGGGACACTCCCTCTCCCGGGAAAGGGTCGTTTCAAAATTTCATGTAGGCCTACCCCAATCTACCGAAGCCTCAGTTGGTATACAAAGCAGTGTATACTAAGTTATATTGACGATAGTATGTTGCTCTGACTGCAGAGACTGCTGCCCCTTTGTCACCACCAACCATAATTCCAACAGAATCCATGACGGACAAGATGGCCCCACTCACGTGATTAGGAAAGTCATTTCCTGTTCTATCTTTCCCTTTTCCCCAGTTACGTCCCTTGACCAGTGATTTCCGGCAACATCCGATTCTGACTTTTTTATTTAAAAGTAGAATAAAAGTGTTTTTTTTTTCAAAATGGCTATTTTCTCAGCTGGTTCTTCTTGCCTGTTTTTTTGTTTGTTTTGTTTTTGATATTTTTTTCTTCATTTATATGTCTTTCCTTTGCGATTTCTGTTTATAGATATAGCTTCTCTCTCTCAATATATATTGAGATATGTATTCGTAGTGGTCTGAGAGAGAGAGAAGAGAGATAAACAGACACACAGACTCACAGACCCCAAAAGACACCCTAGACAGTAAAAGAGGTAGACAGATAGAGACCTACATACAAAGAGGAAGAGCATGTGCAGGAGAGTGATACATAATAGCAGGGAGAAATGAAACTAGAAAAAAACCCGAAAAATGAAAACAGTCAAAAGCAACACAACAACAACAACAAAACAACCCAAAAACAAAAACCCAAAAATCAATATCTTTCAGGGAAAAAAACCTGTCAACAAACATACATCTAAGCTTCAGACCGTCACTCGAAGACGAGCAGAAAGAAACAAATACAAAAAAACAAACAAACAAAAACCCCAAAAAAACAAAAACCCACAACTCAATATCTTACAGGAAAAAAAACATCAACAAACAGAACAAACTTTATGAGTTTACCGGGCGCCCAGGGTGCTTTAAGTAGGTCCAAAGAGCCTTTCGTTTACAGTAACAAAGGTGTGTCAGGGCAAAACAAAGGGGGGAAAGGAGGTGGGAGAGATTTTTTAAAGGTTTTAAAAATTTGGGGGGGAG
>CM054136.1:69814840-69835138 GCA_028751875.1 Rapana venosa | reverse complement strand
TTTTAGTTTTGCAAACTCTTTCTTTTGGTAGATCCAAAAATGTTTTATACATGTCCTCAAGTTTTCTTCTAACAGCATAACTCAACCGATGAACATTAAGAGCGTTTTGGGTTCTTCCAGACATGTTTGAATCCAATTGTGTACAGAATATTTTTCACTGTGTTTATCCATTATCGTATGTATTATTCTGATACAAATAATCGTATACTATTGTAATATAAGAGTCTGGTTTTGATTCTGTCAAATGAATCCAAAAGGATATATCTGGCATATGATTTTAAGGGTCAGTGGAAATCTCCCTAATTCACCCAAAGTGGGTAGTACTAATGCTTTTTTATGAATTCCTATCATTTGTTTACAAAATTTTACATGGAAATTCTCATACAAAAACTGATTGGATAAGCATGCCTTGAACAGTTTATCAATATGAAACTCTGTCTCCCCATTAAAACAAAAAGGAAACCAAACTTCTGCTCCATAGGTTAAAACAGGGTTATCAGTGAGTCGAATAAACGCATTATTATAGTAGTCTTTAAATTTTGTCCATGAATTGCTCTTTTAAAGGCGTATATTGCTTTGTTGCTTTGTTTTACTAAATGTTCTTGTGTTGCTTGAAATTTCCCCTTCTGATGAAAAACGACACCTAGATATTTATAAGTTTCTACTGTTTCAATTACATGCTCTCCACATTTAAAATGAATTGGAATTTTAGGAGGTGATCTCGTAAAGACTATTACCTTTGTTTTTGTTTTGTTTATCTTTAAACCCCAATTAGAACAGTATTCTTGCAGTTTGTTCAGTTTAGTTTGAAGACCTATTTTGGTTGTTGATAGCAATGCCAGGTCATCAGCATAGAGTAAACAAGGAATTCTGTCTTTTGTGGTTATATATGGCGAATCTTTCTCATCAGTATATTGAACTATATCATTGACATATACATTAAATAATGTAGAACTTAATGTATTTCCCTGATGTACCCCTTTTCTGACTATGATTTCATCTGTGTGTTTGCCTCGTATTTTTGTAAATAGTGTTGCATTGGAATACATGTTTTTTAATGACATTAAAGTTTTGCCTGTTATTCCTATTTCGTTTAAATTTATAAGAAGACCCTCGTGCCACACATTATCAAACGCTTCTGAAAATCTACAAAGCAGCAATAAAGTCTTTTAGTTTTTACTTTCAGTACACTATCTAATTAAATTATTAAGTAGAAGATATGGTCCGTTGTTCTGCATGCTTTTCTGAAACCAGCTTGTTCTCTGACAATACTATTGTTATTTTCTAAATATTCAGAAATTCTATGGTTCAGTATTTGACAAAAAAGTTTTCCAATAGTGTTTGTCAACGTTATTCCTCTGTAGTTTTCTGGGTTGTATATGCATCCGTTTTTATAGATTGGGACATTCACTCCTACTTTCCAGTCACAGGGATATATACCCGTTTCTAATACTAAATTGAAAATATTCCGCATTATCTCTATAACATTAGATGAAACTGATTTGATCATTTCGTTTGTGATTCCATCTTTTCCAGGCGATTTGTTATTTTTCAGCTTTTGATTGTTTTTGTAATTTCCTCTGTTGTAATTTGCTTATCTAGCAGTGGGTTATTAGATACTTATTTAATTCATTAAACCTGATTTGTACTTGCTTTTTGTGGTCTGGATCTATTTGCGGTTCTTTACCAATAAGTGTTTTTAAGTGTTCAGTCCATTTACTGCTACTAATATGATTATGATGTTTTAATCCATCATCTTCGCTTTCTTTTAATTTTTGTAAAGTTTTCCACAATATACTCGGATCTTCGTCAATGGCATCATGTAGCTGTGATACTAGTGAATTTTTGAAGATTTTCTTTTTCTTTTTTATTAAAGTATTATATTGTTTTCTTTTCATAAAGTATTTTTCTCGAAGTTCAGGTTTATACGGGGTTCTATTAATTGCATTTAGTAGAGACTTTACTTCTTTTCTTGTACTGTTACATTCAGAATCAAACCATTTTTTATTGTGTTTAATTCTTCTTAACGGTTTTGACTTTCTGGTCTTCAAGCTTAATTGTGCCACTTTGAGAAAGATATCAGATAGCTGTCTGGAATATTCATTTACGACGTTTGAGGAATCAGGCTGCTTTGTACTTTGTTTTATTTGTTTTAGTACTGTATTTGTTTCAGTTTTTATTTGTGTTATGTGTGATTGTATTGCTGGTAGTAGAAGTGCCTTTTCAAATTGTCCTTTGGAATTTGTATCCCATACAAAACGTGTTTGTTGTGGTGAATCTTTAGTAATATACTCTGCCTGTGTGTCTCTTACTATTTTGATAGACCTCTGCAAATGTGTTTTGTCTATATCTTGTATATCTATATCTAAATCTAGTGGACAATGATCAGAGTATTCCATTAAATCTCTAACTTTCATATGCTTCACCTACTGCCCCTCTGTCAACAGTGACAGGTGGACATACGGATTTGTCCAGTGATGGGACTATCCCTTCCTCCTCTGTGGCTGAAACGACAGAATCAGCCTATTCTACTGTACAACGTGCAGGTGAAGCATGTTTATGTGCATTTTTTGTGTGTACGTGTGTGTGTGTGTGTGTCTGTGTCTGTGTCTGTGTGTTTATCTACCTGTCTAACGATATCTATCTGTCTAGAGATAGATATATAGATATAATAATATCTATCATTATATATAAATATATATTTATAATTATATATGTATGTGTACATATATAGAAACATTATTGCCTCATCTTCTTTGACACTCCAGACCTGCTTTATCCTAGCTGCCCATTCTAATCTCACGATTTTGGCCAGATCAAGACTCATCATGTATTGTCACAGCCAAAAGTCCACAGGGAGTCTGTCAATGTTATGTGGCTGTGGACCAGTTTCTACATTGTAAAAACACTATTGCTGAGAGGTTAAAAACACTTCACTTTAATCCCCTGGGCCTAAGATGTCATGGGTTTGAATCTTGCTGGCAGCATCGTGTGAATTAAGGGTATGAGTTTTATAATCCCTAGCTCAACTGAAAGGGCAGACCTGCCAGTGCTTTGCGTATGATTTTATACACGTGCAGCAGATCAAATATCCAAGTTAACAATCCTATAACTCATGCCAATAGTTACAGAAATATGAACACACCTAGCACACGTCCTGTAAAACAAACTGAGCAGATCTGAAGTCTGAACATATCTGATGAGGCCAGTGAGGAAACGTCCTGTACAGTCACATGCACAGGAGAAGACCAGGCATTAAGAACCTGGTCCAGTACCAGAACACATAGAAGACAGTAAAAGAAGTTATAGACGAACTTCTATGTGAATAATTACAACACACACTTTAAATGTCTGGTATTGATGTTTCATACTCTCCCAGGCATTTGTTTGATCTGCAAAGATGACATAGCATGTTGTCAAAACAGAAAGTGTTGCTATCATGAGTTACTGCCCCTCTGTCAACAGTGACAGGTCGGCAGACAATTTGTCCAGTGATGGGACTCTCCCTTCCTCCCTTGTGGCTGAAACGACAGAATCAGTCTATTCTACTGTACAACGTTCAGGTGAAACATGACTGGGGTTTTATGTGCATTTGGTGTGGTGTGTGTGTGTGTGTCTTTATCTATCTACCTATCTAACGATATCTATCTGTCTAGAGATAGATATATAGATATAATAATATCTATAATTATATATAAATATATATTTATGATATATGTATGTGTACATATATGGAAACATTATTGCCTCATCTTCTTTGACACTCCAGACCTGCTGTATCCTAGCTGGTCATTCAAATCTCACGATTTTGGCCAGATCAAGACTCATCATGTATTGTCACAGCCAAAAGTCCACAGGGAGTATGTCAATGTTAAGTGGCTGTAGACCAGTTTGTACATCACAAGAACGCATTGCTGAGTGGTTAAAAACACTTCGCTTATTCCCTGGGCCTATGAAGGCATGGGTTTAAATCTTGCTGGCAGATATCCTGTGAATTAAGGTGTGAGTTTTCTCATCCCCAGCTCAACTGAAAAGGCAGACCTGCCAGTACCTTGCATATATTTTATACATGTGCAGCAATCAAATATCCAAGTTAACAATCCTACAACTCAATATCAATGGTTACAGAGAAACATAAACACACCTAGCACATATCCTGTAAAAATAAAACACCAAAAACTGAGCATGATCTGAAGTCTGAACATATCTGACGAGGCCAGTGAGGAGACCTCCTGTACAGTCACATGCACAGGTAGAAACCAGGCATTAAGAACCAGTTTCCAGTACCAGAATGCATTGAAACAGTAAAAGAAGTAATAGACGAATGGGCTATGTGAATAATTACAACACACACTTTAAATGTCTGGTATTGGGATGTTTCATACATACACTTCTCTCCCAGGCAGTATTTTTTATCTGCAAAAATGATACAGCATGTTGTCAAACAGAAAAGCTTTGCTATCATGAGTTACTGCCTCTTTGTCACAGTGACAGTGGACAGACGACTTGTCCAATGATGTGGACTCTCCCTTCCTCCCTTGTGCTGAAACGACAGAATCAGCCTATTCTACTGTACAACGTGCAGGTGAAACATGACTGGGTTTTTAAGTGCATATTGGTGTGGTGTGTTGTGTTTGTGTGTGTGTGTTTGGTGGTGTGTGTAGTGTTGTGTGTGTGTGTGTGTGTGCGCCCGCGTGCGTGCGTGTGTGTGTGTGTGTGTGTGCGTGCAGTGCGTGCGTGTGTGTGTGTGTGTGTGTGTTTATCTATCTACCTGTCTAACGATATCTATCTGTCTATAGATAGATATATAGATATAATAAAATCTATAATTTTATATTTATAATTATATATGTATGTGTACGTATATGGGAACCACTCTGATAGGAAACTTAAATAAATATCCTGACAGGAAAAGAAGAAAACCATGGGTGACCCTGCTCTTGTAGTGGTGTGCGCTCCCCCACCCCCACCCCACCCCACCCCCCACCCCCACACCAAGAGTAGCCCGAATTTCACGCAGAGAAATCTGTGGTGACTTAAAGTGGTATACAATACAAATATACACTACATTGCACTCCTTGGGACACTACTCTCCCTGGAAAGGGTCGTTCAAATTTCATGTAGGCCTACCTCAATCTACCGAAGCCTAAGTGGTATACAAAGCAGTGTATACTAAGTTAGTATTGACGATAGTAGTGTTGCTCTTGACTGTGAACGTCTCTGCTGCCCTCTTTTGTCACCACCAACCATTATTCCAACAGAATCCATGACGGACAAGATGGCCACGTCACGTGATTAGGACGTCATTTCCTGTTCTATCTTCCTTTCCACAGTTACGTCCCTTGACCAGTGATTTCCGGCAACATCCGATTCTGACTTATTTATTTAAAAGTATGAATAAAAGTGTTTTTTTTTCAAAATGTGCTATTTTCTTCAGCTTGGTTCTTCTTGCCTGTTTTTTTTTTGTTTTGTTTTGTTTTTGATATTTTTTTCTTCATTTATGTCTTTCCTTTGCGATTTCTGTTTATAGATATAGCTTCTCTCTCTCAATATATATGAGATATGTTATTCGTTATGTGTGTCTGAGAGAGAGAGAGAGACAGATAAACAGACACACAGACACACAGACATACAGACACATAGACAGTAAAAAGAGGTAGACAGAGAGAGACCTACATACAAAGAGGAAGAGCATGTGCAGGAGAGTGATACATAATAGCAGGGGAGAAATGAAACTAGAAAAAACCCAGAAAAAATGAAAACAGTCAGAAAGCAACAACATCAACAACAAAACAACCCAAAAAGCAAAAACCCAAATTTCAATATCTTTCAGGGAAAAAAAACTGTCAACAAACAGTACATCTAAGCTTCAGACCGTCACTCGAAGACGAGCAGAAAGAAACAAATACAAACAAAACAAACAAACAAAACCCAAAAATTCAAAAACCCACAACTCAATATCTTACAGGAAAAACCCATCAACAAACAGTACAAACTTTATGAGTTTACCGGGCGCCCAAGGTGCTTTAAGTAGGTCCAGAGAGCCTTTCTGTTGACAGTACCAAAGGCTGTTGTCAGGTCCAGAACAAACGGAGTAGAAAGGCACCGCTGGCTTGATGCATTGTGTTGTCCTGCAGCTGTCTCACAACATCAATCGCGGGACGGGATAGCCTAGTGGTTAGAACATTGCGCTCGCAATCTGACGACACGGGTTCGATTCCCGATCAAGGGGATATTTTCCCCTGGAGTTCACATCATGCAGACTCCACTCTCCCCAAAAGTCCTTCGGATGAGACTTAAACCGAGGTGCCGTGCGCGAACACACGCAGAACATCTTGTGCACACGTTAAATCCTGTTCCGCTTTTCGTAAGAGTACGCCATTGTGTGCCGGTGGGAACAGATGACAGAATTGACAAAACAGCATACACACGGGGACTAGATGTAAAAAGCACATAAGTGCTTATTCCATTATCCTCGATTAAAAAAATTATTTTTGCAAAAATCATTGTCTACAGTTCTCCAGCCTGTCCTGAAACCACCTTGGGCTCAATATAGTGGCTAGAGCTCCGAGATTCACCAAATGGTGAGATTTCGCGTATGGGGCCGTTTTTGCCCCACCATGAAGGTAGCCGCATTCCGACTTCGGTAGGAAAAGTATGCTGTGGTAATGCTCGTGTGTCCGTAACCCACCAAACCTCTTATATGAATTTCGGGATCTTCAACTTGTATATCTGATCTTTCACATGCGTATAATTATACACAAAGGGAAAAGGTGTGGGAAAAATTCAATGACATGAAAAATGGGGTTTGTTTACAGAATTGTCCAATCAAGATACAGGAAAAAGAAGTTCTTTCTGATTCAGAAAAAGCTGAAATTTTTGTAAACATGTTTTCCGATTCTATGAGTACTCCGAACCTTTCAGATAAATCTAAAACTTAAGAGAAACTGAGGTACAAAAAGATGAATATTTAGATCCAGTATGCAAAAATATACACTATGTGAATGCCCCTATTACGTTGCAAGAAGTAAGTGATGTAATCTTATCTCTGCCCACTAAAAAAGAAATCAGTGGGTGAAGATTCAATATCTAATGAACTACTAAGGCATCACCCTAATGACTG
Organism: Rapana venosa; assembly: GCA_028751875.1. Classification (NCBI taxonomy): domain Eukaryota; kingdom Metazoa; phylum Mollusca; class Gastropoda; order Neogastropoda; family Muricidae; genus Rapana; species Rapana venosa. The sequence goes on along the minus strand of CM054136.1, from coordinate 69,828,015 downwards.
GTTAATTCTGTTGTTAGACCTTTTTCAACCCTGCTGGATTCATGGAATTATACCTCGATCGTGGAAACATTCTATTTTTATACCAGTATTAAAGCATGGAAAGACCATGAGGGATAAGAATAACTATAGACCAATTGCATTAACTTCCCATACAGGGAAGGAGATGGAAAAAATAGTATTAAACAGACTGACATATTTTTCTGACAAAAAATAAAATTATACCTGTAAATCAGGCAGGTTTTCGTAAGGGTAGATCTACAGTTGATCATTTAGTTAAACTTACCACTCAAGTTAAATAAATATCAGTTTGCTCGCAGAAAGAATGTACTTGCCACATTTTTTGACGTACATAAGGCATATGATCATGTGTGGCATGAGAGATTGCTTTATAAACTGAAATCTATTGGCCTTTCTGGCAGTATTTACTTCTACATTAAAAGCTTTCTGTCAGGAAGAATCATTCAAGCTTAAGTTGGGAATTATTATTCCTCTCTACGATCACCAGACATGGGTATCCCGCAAGGTTCAGTAATATCACCTTATCTATTCAACATTTTACTGCATGATCTTCCTAGACTTTTATCAAACAGTGTTGTTCTTGCGCAATATGCTGACGATATATACATGTGGATGGATGTTACAATGAAAAGGAAAACACCCAAAAGGCAGTTAAAATTTTATCAAAAAGAAATTGACAAACTCAGTGATTATCCTTTCGAGAACTGTCTTTCACTTTCCCCTGAAAAAAAACAACCTTGTCCTCTTTAATAACGGTGTTGACCCACAAGTTCTACCTAATTTTCGAATAAATGGAGAAACTTTAGAATACAAACAAGCAGTGAAATTCTTAGGTGTATACCTCACTTCTAAGTTAACGTGGAATCAACATATTGAATATATGGCAACTAAAGCTAAGGAATTTCTTAACTTCTTAAAAGTTAGCAAAACACAGCCATGAGGGCAAGATATTACTGTATTAAAGCACTTGTCCTTGTCCCTAGGGAGATCAAGACTGTCTTATGGACAAGAAGTATTTTTCAGTGCTCCAAATTATTTGCTTCAGAAAATCCAGAGTCTTGATTGTAAAGCATTTCGACTTGCTTTAGGTGTACCAGCTCACGCCTCGTCTCTAGTCACATAGAAGGAAGTAGGAGTTCTACCTTTAAATGAATATGGACAACTTGCTGTGGCAAAATATGTTCTAAGAAGTACAACAAATGACAGCAACGTTGAAAATGAAGTCCAGATAAAGTCTGACATTCACTTTCCAAAAAGAGTAAGAACTATCAGCTCGCTTACTACAATTAGTACTTACACTTCTCCCCTTTTTAAACATTCAGAACTTAATCCAAAGGAATTGGCAAAGTCAGAAGTACAGTCAGCTCCCTACCCACCTTGGGAACTGCTTAAAGCTCATTTTGATATTAATTATTCTTCTGTAAGAAAAGTTGAAAATGTTAACATTCTTACATCATTAGTAAAATAACATATTCAAACTACTTATCCTGATCATCTAAAAATCTATACTGATGGTTTCGTTCTAAATACTAATGAGGCTGGTGCGGCTTTTGTTATTCCATCATTGAAAGTTGAACGATCTGTCAACCTGGGAAAAAAATAATCTATATTTACAGCTGAGCTAACTGCTATACTGTTGGCACTGTACTATGTTCTTGACTTTCCAATAGACATTTTCAACATACTTATGTGTGTTGATTCGAAATCGGTATTACATGCTTTAAAAAATTATACTTGTAGAGTAAGAAAAGACCTTATCATTGAAATCAGGCATCAGGTACACTTTTTGATTTTAAGAGGTAGTACTGTTACTTTCTGTTGGGTTCCCTCACACTCTGGTATATATGTTAATGAAAAAGTTGACATCCTTGCAAAATATGGAGCGAGGTATAAAAATGCTTCCTGTGAAATAAATGTTGCCTTATTTCTGCATGAGGATACAAAATTGCTACAAAATGCTTGCTGGAAGCATTTCAGAAAGAAGATAAACGAGTCTGGCAATGTACAAGCAATCAATGTACAAGCAATGTGATTGATTTTCAAAATGCTTTTATTTCTAACAAAATATGTGGTTGGTAAAATCGTAGAAATATGTTATCCCTCGTGTACAGGTTTAAGCTAAATGCTTTCAGGACAAAATACGTGAAAGATGTAAACTGCATTTTGTGGGGAGAAGATCTCAAATAGTCATGTTATTTTTGGTTTGGACATTTAAAAGCTTTTTTACCTGCTGTACCTAGTTTGTCAATGGATCAGATTCTGTCTGAACCATCGTTACTGTTGAACATTGTGTTTAGGGTTGACAAAAAGTCCGATAACTCCGTTTTTGTTAGTATGTTAAAGCTGGTTTTTATTCAGTACTGTAATCTGACATTTTTCAGTTATCGTTTGCTTTTTCCTTGTTAGATTTTTCCCGTCTAAAATCACTAAATGTGAATAGACGTTAAACTGAAGATACACAGAAGGGAAATGAAGGCACTGTCAGGTCTGCACTTGAAGTTGACCTTGGAGAAATCAAAAGATCCCCACCTTTCATTCACAAGACGCCGCTGCCGAGAATCGAACCCACGACTTCATGGACCCATTGGATTGAAGTCGAACGGTCTTAACCACTCCGCTATAGCGTCCCTCAGTTGATGATGACTTAGGCAAAGATTTTATCTACCTAAAACTGAAAGTGGGGAACACTAACGGCTGTGGTCTCTGAATCTCTGTTTTTCTATGTCACTGTCTGTCTCTGTCTATCTGTTTGTGTTTTGTTTTTTCTCTCTCTCTCTCTCTCTCTCTCTCTCTCTCTCTCTCTGCTCTCTCTCTCTCTCTCTCCTCTCTCACAACACACACACACACACACACACCACACACACACTCACTCACACTCTCACTCTCACTCTTTCTCTCTCTAAGCAATGAGAGAAGGAGAATAGAACAAATGAGCACAACTTTAAAACTGCCTTTTCCTGACATAATTATTGTTCTGACAGTAGTTATAGCAACGATGTTTTTTGTATTCGGTGATCTGTCACTTTGTGTTTGCAAACCTAATGTATGTAGTTTATTATTACGACTCTTTGGTGAGCATGTTTGAACATTTAGTGATTTATGTGGTACATTAGATGTGTGTACTGATCAAAAAGATTTTTTTCTTCTAAGTTTACCAATCAGGGATCTTAACCTCTTCAAAATAAGATGTTAAATGTCAGCTTTATTATCATTTTCAGGAGGAAGCAGTAATGTTCAGACCCCGCCTCCTATCTATAAGACCCCTCCCCCTTTGGGAAGAAAGTTTACGAGGTAAAGCATGGATAACATTGGATGGATAGTTCCTCCTCTCTCTCTCTGTTCTCTTTCTGTCTGTCTGTCTGTCTGTTTCTTTTTAAAAATTGAAAACAAAACCATAGAAGATTCAAACTTTGTATCAGGACTTTTTCATGAAAAATACAAACCTGGCGTCACTTTCTCCCCAAATGTATCGATCAACAATTTCTACATAGTGTAGGTTTTGCGTTCAGTGGTAATGCTTTGTTGACTGTGTTTACATGCTTGTGGTATGTCAGTTTTCCTGACTGCCCGTTTGTCTATTCATTTGTGGGACAAATTTGTGTGAGCATTTTTTACTGTAAAATTTCCTACCAATTCTTTTTACTTGATTTTTAACTGGAGCTATTTTTTACATGATTATGTAATCCTGTACCTCGAAACTTCCCTCATTGTCTCTGTCTGTCTATCTGTCTGTCTGTCTATCTGTCTGTCTGTCTCTCTCTCTCTCTCTCTCTCTCTCCTCCTCTCTTTTCTCTCTCTCTCTCTTCTCTCTCTCTCTCTCTCCTCTCTCTCTCTCTCTTCTCTCTCTCTCTCTCTCTCTCTCTTGTCATCATCTTCATCCCCTGTCATTTTTTATATCACTATCATCATCGTCGGCACTGCCATAGTCATCACTACCCCTCATAGTAGAACATCATTATCTCTACTACTACTACTACTACTACTACTACTACTACTACTACTACTACTAAACTACTACTACTAACTACTACTACTACTACTACTATACTACTACACAACTACTACTATTGGCGTTGACGATAGCGACGACATTACTACTTGTTCTTGATGTATTTGTATATTCTTGGTGTATTTTCTCTTTTGTCGTTTCCTTTACTCTTTTCCTTTCCATATTTTTTTCTTTCAAACATATTGCTTTGCTTGGTGTTATACTTTTTCCCCCTTTTTGAGGGCGGGATAAAAGAAAGTCATTGTACTTAATCTATTACCCTCTTGAAATAAAATTCGTATTTCGTATTTCTGTCTGTCTTCGTGTGTGTGTGTGTGTGTGGTGTGTGTGTGTGTGTGTGTGTGTGTGTGTGTGTGTGTGGTGTGTGTGTGTGTGTGTGTGTCTGTGTGTCTGTGTGTCTGTGTGTCTGTGTGTGGTGTGTTTGATTGGTTTATTGATGTAATGATTGATTAACTCAGTATTTCCTTGACCTAACATGATTTACTGTTCTTCCACTCTTACAGATGCTGGTCGCTAGGATGGGTGTTCAGCGAGAGAGATATTCGTCCACTGCTTAACCGTTGACTTTGACGTCTTTACTTTGTTCTGCGCTGTGTAACTTTATTCGGTTGTACTTTGTTTAAGGAATAAACGTCACATCCCAAATATTCCTGTTGCCAATATTGTTAAGTAGTGTGTTTGGCTACGTTTCGCTTTGCTTGCTTATGTTGTTGTTTGATGTGTGTGTGTGGTGTGTGTGTGTGTGTGTGTGGTGTGGTGTGTGTGTGTGTGTGTGTGTGTGTGTGTGTGTGTGTGTGTGTGTGTGTGTGTGTGGTGCGTGCGTGTGTGTTTGTGTGTAGTGTGTATTTGTGTGTGTGGGTGTTTGTGTGCGCGTGTTTGTAGTGTGTGTAGTGTGTGTGCAGTGTGTATTTCTGTGTATGTTTGTAGTGTGTGTGTGTTTGTGTGTGTAGTGTGTATTTGTGTGTGGCTGTTTGTGTATGGGTGTTTGTAGTGTGTGTGTGTGTGTGTGTGTGTGTGTGTGTGTGTGTGTGTGTGTGTGTGTGTGGTGTGTGTGTGTGTGTGTGTGTGGTGTGTGTGTGTATGTGTGTGTGTGTGTGTGTGTGTGTGTAGTGTGTATGAGTGTGTGTGTGTAGCGTGTGTGTTCTTGTGTGTGCGTGCATGTGTGTAGTGTGTGTATTTGTGTGTGTGATTGTGTATGTGAGTGTGTGTGTATGTGTTTGTGTATTTGTGTGTGTAGTGTAGTGTGTGTATTTGTGTGTGTAGTGTGTGTGTATTTCTGTGTGAGTGTTTGTGTGTGTGTGTGTGTGTGCGTGCATGTGTGTAGTGTGTGTGTATTTGTGTGTGAGTGTTTGTGTGTGTGTGTGTGTGTTTGTGTGTGTGCGTGCATGTGTGTAGTGTGTGTGTATTTGTGTGTGAGTGTTTGTGTGGTGTGTTTGTATGTGCGTGCATGCGTGTGTAGTGTGTGTGTATTTGTGTGCATGAGTGTGTGTGTAGTGTGTGTGCGTGTGTGTATTTGTGTGTGCGTGCATGTAGTGTGTGTGTATGAGTGTGTGTGTGTAGTGTGTTCGTGTGTGTATTTGTGTATGTATGTGTGTGTGTAGTTTGTGTGTGTCGTATTTGTGTGTATGAGTGTGTGTGTGTGTCAAAGTCAAAGTCAAAGTCAAAGTCAAATGATTTATTTGTTAGGCCACGGACCCATACAAATGGAGTCCACATCCGCATAACATGCACATACAGTTACACAGTTCCACATTCAAGTGCATCTTTCCTGATCAGATATGCTTTGTAGACGTAATTACAGAGTTTCGAAATAATGTCTTTGTTTCCGCAAGAAAGCAGTAGCACAAATTTGAACATTGAGGGTTTTCTGTAGTATTTGGGGGGAATAAGTTGTGAACGTAAATCAGTATACTTTGGACACATCAACAAAAAGTGCAGTTCTGTTTCAGGAGTTTCTGCACAAAAAGGGCAAATAAGCATTGTTCACATTCACACTGTACATACCATAACTCAGAAAGTGTGAGCGCAAAGGGCAGTGTGCCAATTCTAAATCTTGTAAATATTTACGCACGTTAAGACATGTCACAACTCGAAAGTATGGACGTAAGGTCAAGGAATCAGCGTATGTAGAGTACACTGCTAAAAGTCATGTGATTCAAGAGCAGAATGCCAGTCTTGTGAACACGATGTCAATTAAACGCTGTTTAAACTGTGCGATAAACATCCTGACATCTCCTACAGACTGTGCTTCCCATACAATGCCATAACTAAACATATACAACATATTCCGAACTTTGCATGCCCATGTAGTTAATTCTGACTTTGCAGAAGCAGAAGCATTGAGTACGCTTTTTTAGATATCTCGAATCATCCATACCCACAATGCGCAGGCAAAACTTTATACAACTTGGCAAAAATATTGACCTTAAAGCGGAAAACGCCCAACTCTCCATAAACTAAATGTCTTGGAGTTCTCTGACTAACACACATGTAGCGTTTCATGGCTGATAGATGCACCCTTTCAATAATGTCATGGTTATTTACTATGCCCCCATATTTCTGCGCCGTAAGTCAATATTGGCTGGATCTGACTATCAAACAACTTAAAAAATAAGTCTGGTGAATGTTCTCCAATTGACCAAAGTAACCTCAGTATAGCTGTAACCCCTTTTCGAGCACGATCAGACAAGTCCTTTTAGTGTGGACTGGAATGAAAGTCGTGTAGTGAGAATAATGCCCAGATATTTGTACATGTTTTACTGTCTCTAACATACCATCCCCGTACCTCCATTTTTTCGTTCTCAGCCAAGAAGCCACCGTTTCTAAAGACAACTACGTTCGATTTTTCGAGGTTAACAACCAATCTAAACGTTTAGCATTGTTATGTAATACATTGATCTGAGTCTGTAGTCCAATAACGCTGACTGACAAAAGTACAAACGTCGTCTGCGAATAGCAAGATAAGTACCTGAGTCAAATCAGGTGACAACTGAATGCCATGCCTGCCATTTTCATTAATGTCTTTGGTCAGTTCATTAATTAGTAAAGAAAACAAAATGGAGAACACACTTCTCCTGTTTCAAACCACGTGGACATAAAAACGTGTCTGTCAGCTTAGCACCAGCTCGAATGCGGACTTTCACAACATCATACATGCTTTTTAGTGCATTCAAAAATTTTCCTCTTATTCCGTTTACATGCAAAATTTTCCACAGTTTCTCCCTACTAACAGTGTCGAAGGCTTTTCTGAAGTCTATAAAAGCAGCATAAAGTTTTCTATGTCTTAACAGTTGCTTCTGAACACAAGCCATAAGAGTAAACACATGATCAGTGGTACAATGTTTTTCCCTAAATCCTGCTTGTTCCTCGCCTAAAAAACCTCATTTTCCGTAATCCACTCAGAAAGTCGTTTATTCAAGATAAAGCTGTACAGTTTACTACAAATGTTTAGTAAAGAAATCCCACGATAGTTATCTGGCTGATTCAGGTCACCCTTTTTGTGTAAAGGCTGTAAGATGGCCATTGTCCAGTCATCAGGAAACATACCCTCCTCAAAGATATGGTTGAAAAACTTTAATAGGAACGGCAAAATTACATTGATGCTGTTTTTATAAAACTCGCCGATTAGTCCATCAGGACCTGCGGCTTTCTGACTTTTCAAGGCTTTGACAGCACGGACAATTTCAGACTCTTGTTATTGACTGTTCTAACTCACCACTTTCAAACTGGATATCTATATTATCATAGTAAGTGTCAAAGTTAGTGTTTGCTGGTACAACATGTAGGAGGTACTTCATTAAAAACATTTGAAAGTGGTGAAACCATGTATCTATAGTTATGGTGTTGTAGCTAACTTTGCCTGGGCCTAACAGAGCGAACTGTGTCCCAAAACTGTTTGCTGTCATTTAAATGACGTTTCAGTGACTCCAGCACGTTCTCTCTGTATGCCCTTTTCTTTAACTCTAGTAATCTCTTGTACTCTCTCCTCTTTTGAAAATATTGCAGTCGAGAAGACATATCAGCAGCTCTATTAACTTTACGAAGGTGCCTCCTTAAAACTGTTCTGCTCTGTTTACATTCTAAATCAAACCAAACCTTACGTTTTTCACAGCCAAAGACAACCGTTTTTTCATTTCTTCTCCTGCAATAATGAAACATTCATTGAATTTTTTTAAAGCTGATTAATGTCAATACCCACAAGTGCTGTGGCTTCATTCACTATACTGGTACATTTCCAGTCTGCATTTGCTCTTGAAAAGTCAACTTTTTGTCATCATCCCATTGAAATTTTGTAATAGAAGTAATTTCATTCTTTCCTTGGCTAGCTAGGCAAGGATCTGTCTTTGCACACACAAAGGACAACTCGACAGCAGCGTGCTTAGTTTCTATTAAAGGGCTAAACTTATTAAACTACAGCAGGATGACAACAGAGATCGTGATGTGAGAAAATAGTCTATGACACTACAACCATTTTGTGACAAATACGTATAATCACCATGGCAATCAACATGCTGTAAACCATTCAAGACAACCAAACTAAATTCATTGCACATGTTTATCAAATAACGGCCAAAGGCATTGACGGCAGTGTCCTTTGACACTCGTTTAAAGGCATCAGTCATGTCTGCTCTGTCAGCTGACTCGTCTCTGTCATAGATGTCACTGATGTCATCTCACAGGGTCAGAGCAATCACAGTTTAGTGCACCAGTTCTAGCATTTAGATCACCACAAATGATCAAAGGCAAGTCACCACACTCCTTAATTACATCCAACAGACAGTCTTCTAATATAGAAACACCATTGTAGATATCAGTCTCTTCATAGTATTTAGAATTTTCAGGGGGTATGTAAGCTCCAATTAATATACAGTCTGTCTGGGTACCAAGGAGCTCCCCACCAAGTTTCAATACCAGAATATGTCCGTTTCGATGTTTATTTGTTTAACATAAATACACAGTTCTTTTCTTATTAGGAGAACCAATCCACCTGACAAACGACCATGCACACTGTCCGACACTTTCACCCCTGGGCAAGAAAAACACTTATACATAGGGAATAAGGAATGGGGTATGATTTCAGTGAATGTTTCTACAAACAAAACTATATCATATTTGTTAACAAAAGTTAGTAAATCAAACTCATTTCAAAGTCGCCAAAGACCCTCTACATTTAAAGATACTAGCGATAGCTTATCGCTATCACGTACAGACGATATTTCGGCACTGTCGTCTGCAGAAGCACCAGGCATTGTGGGAACTACCCCACCAGGCCGCTGGCCTCCAGGCTGAGAGCGTGCAGGGCCCTGGCCTGACCGTCAGCAATGTGCACCTTGCCTTGCTCAGTGACACTGCCTGAGCCAGACGCCACAGAGGGACTGCTTTTTCTGAACACCTCCCTCCAGTCCTTTGACAGACCGCCCACCTGCTTGCTGGGCACGCTGGTACTCTGGTGACGACTTCTTGTGTGCACGGATGAAACACCAGGACGACCAGCTTGTTGCGTTTGCCTCTGTGTGGAAACTCTGCCCCGGCCCTTGCCTCTCCGGTCCATCGCTACGACTGGAACCGTCACAGCCAGCCACCTGTCCTTCAGCTGGGCTGTTCAGGGAGATCCTCTTCCGAACCCCCGGGGTGAGGAAGCTCCCTCACTTCCAGGGGGACTGGCGGAACGTTCCTCTGCGCTCCACCCAGTCCACCACCTCCTCTGACACCGCGTCCCTCTTCGTCTGCATCCTGGTGTGGGCTGTCAGCATCCTGTCGTCTCCCAGAAGTAGTGTATTCTGCTGCTGCTGCTGTTGTCTGCTGCGTTGCCATGGTCAGCCGTAGCGGTTTATACTGCTAACGCCTCCCTCATGTGACCAGGATTCTTTAGCTGCTCTTCTTCACACAACAGGGGTTCAAAGTTGTCTGCCGTGTTGTCTTCTGTATGGTCTGTGTTGTCTGGGAGTCCTTCAGTCAGACTACCCTGACAAGTTAGTAGTCACTGGTGGCTGCACTGCTGGATCTGTAGAGCCTGCATCTGGGACATTCCGCTGCTCCTGTATTTCTTCACTGCCTCTCTCTTCGCCAGCTGCTCTTCTCTCTGTACCCCCTTTCTCCCTCCTGCTGCACGACTCCCTCTCCTTGACACTGCTCTTTCTCCCGTTGTCATGTCGCTGAGTACCCCAGGTGTGCTGAGTGTTGTTGACCCTGGAATCACCCGCCACTACCACACGTCCATTTTTCAGGTAGCCCCTTTTGCCTTCTGCTTTCACTTCTGCATCTGCTGGTATGGGCAGGAGTCAGGTCTGGCCCCACTCTGATTCCCGAGGCTCTGGTCATTGACTGCCTGCACTCTCTCTTGGACATCAGTGACTTGGTCAGTTCCGGTTCTTGAAGGTGATGATGACTGGTCTAGGCATCCTACCATTAGGATTGCCAACACGCACAGCATCTTCAATGTCTCTGAGGCCCAGGACAAAATCATCAGAACCAAAATATGAGTTCAAACGTACCGATGATCTTGTCTGTGAGAGTTGTCCACGTCTCATTCCTTTCTTCATCTAAGCCCGTCAGCTTCAGGTTCTTTCGGCGCAGGTCAGACTGCAGTCGGTCCAGCTGACTGTGCAACATGTCCGCGTACTGCCTCCGACTCCCGCACTCTGCTGTAGAGGTCCTGGATGTTGTCTGCATTTTCTTGCACTGTTTTGGTGAGCCATGTCAACTGCTGTTTAATGTCTGACATGTCTTGAGAAACAGCGTAGTGATTCACCGCCATCTGTCGCTGCATGTCAGCACCTTGCTGACTGACCCCAGACATCACGGACAGCACTGACTGCATTTGCTGGGACAGGCCGTGAAGGTTGGCATTCGCCTGTGGCTGAAGGGGGCGGGGTGGGGGACCAGGATTCTGTTCAATGTCGCCACATCTCATTCAGCATTGCTACATTCAGAAAGATCAGAATGAAATCAGAGGGCCTACATGAAACAGGAACCTTGATCGTTTTGATAAATCTCGCTGCTGCTTTCCTTGCCCTGCCTGCCATGAAAGCAATGAATGTCCAGACAAAGATGCCCACTACAACCCTCCATTGTACAGTCCCTATAGGCTTCTTGCCTGTCAGGAATGGGGGAAAAAAACTAAGTCGAATTTTCAACAGGTTGAGTGTTATATCGCTGTACAAAACTCAGAGCGCTGGCCAAACACGTCCGAACACCTCGGCAGTTCGCTGGTGAACTTGTCGAGTGTGTGGTGTGTGTGTGTGTGTTGTGTGTGTGTGTGTGTGTGTTGTAGTGTGTGAGTGTGTGTGTATTTTGTGTGAGAGTGCGTGTGTCTGTGTCTGTCGTGTGCGTTCTTTTCTGTAGTTTTCTTTAATTTTTTTTATTTAGAGGGATAATGGAATAAGCACTCATGTGTTTTTTTTCACATCCAGTCCTCGTGTTTTTTGCGGTTTGTAAATTGTGTCATCTGTTCCCACCGGAACACAATGGAATACTCCTCCAAAAGCGGAACAGTTTACGTGTGTGCAAGATGTTCTGCGTGCGTTCGCATACGGGACCTGGGTTTATAGTCTCACCCGAAAGACTTTTAGGGTGGAGTGGAGTCAGCACTGATGTTAACACCAGGGGGAAAAAAATCTTCTTGAACGGGATTCAAAACCCGGGTCAGCAGATCATGAGCGTAATGCACATCGCGCAAACCGCCAGTATCTTCCTGTATGGGGAGGATGTTGTTTTTACATCGGATGAGACTATAAACCCGTGTGCGAACGCATGCAGAACATTTTGGGCGCACACGTTAAATCCTGTTCCGCTTTTCAAAAGAGTAGGTCAGTGTGTCCCGGTGGGAACAGATGACAAAATTTAAAAAACCGCATACACACGGGGACTGGATGTAAAAAAGCACATGAGTGCTTATTACATTATCCTCGATATAAAAAAAATTCATCTGAGCGCTTGATTTGTTGCTTTAAAAAGATTCAGCGCTATATAAATTCCATATATTAGTAGTAGTAGTAGGTAGTAGTAGTAGTATATAGTAGTTTTGTAGTAAGTAGTAGGAGTAAGTAGTAGTAGTACTACTACTACTACTACTATTATTTACATGTTGTGTGCATACATTTGATCCAGACCCAACCTCTGCTACACACACTCTCTCTTTCTCCCCTCTTCTCCTCTCTCTCTCTCTCTCTCTCTTCTCTGTACATTTATTTGCTCTGAAAAAGTTTCTGGGGGTTGACATGCGCACACCTAACGACTTATAAATGGTGAAACAATAATTCCAATATACATTAAAAATCAGCTGTTCAATGTATACGCTATGGCTCAAAATTTTGGAAATGGGGAATCAAGATTACCTCAAAGGTATAAAATGTTATTGAGTAGATTTGTAAGGGAAAGAAGAATTGGTGACTGATGTACTATTTTTTTACATGAATATGGCTTTGGTGATTTTGTGAGAATCAAGGTGTGGGAAGTGTAAAGGCATTTCTAAGGAAAAATTTTTTGTCAACTTTGTTGACTGCAGATGGCAGAAGTGGAATGAACTGTTCAAATGCCGAGGTTTGATTTTTATAGATTATTTTTTACTCACATGAGATTTAGCTGTATTTGATTTCAGATAGACGACATTTGAAAATGTGACCCAAGGTTTAGTGGGTATTTCAAGTTTAGCCACCATCATTTCGATATAGAATTGTAATGACATGATTGGATATGTCCCTCTGTAAAAGTGGTAAAGATGATGAGTTTACATTTATTCTTGCTGTCCATTTTTAGGAGCTCAGAGATAAGTTTATTTCACTAAAAATTTCGACACCTTTTCACGTCAAATTAACTTGCTGATGTCCCTGCAAGAATAAGTATTTGGAACTTGTCTCACTTCTTACAAGCCTTCAACTTTAGAGAAATTGCAACATCATAGTTATTATTTTGATTATCTTTAATGTTGGAATTGTATGGGTTTTTTTTTATGTTTCTGTGATTTGGTTTTTGTTCACTTTCCCTTATTATGGGCTTATGGCCTAATGATAAAATCCAACCGAATCCGAATCTCTCTCTCTCTCCTACTACTACTACTAAACCTAATTATACTAATTTCTAAATTTTCCCACGACGATAGCGACGACATACTACTTCTTTATCTTGATGTATTTGTTATTCTTGTTTG
>CM054136.1:69813070-69814340 GCA_028751875.1 Rapana venosa | reverse complement strand
TTCATTGAAATCAGGCATCGGGTCATTTTTTGTTTTTTAAGGGGTATAGTTACTTTCGTTGGGTTCCCTCACACTTGGTATATTGTTAATGAAAAGGTTGACATCCTTGCAAAATATGGAGCGAGGTATAAAAATGCTTCCTGTGAAATAAATGTTGCCTTATTTCTGCATGAGGGATACAAATTGCTACAAAATGCTTGCTGGAAGCATTTCAGAAAGAAGATAAACGAGTCTGGCAATGTACAAGCAATCAATGTACAAGCAATGTGATTGATTTTCAAAATGCTTTTATTTCTAACAAAATATGTGGTTGGTAAAATCGTAGAAATATGTTATCCCTCGTGTACAGGTTTAAGCTAAATGCTTTCAGGACAAAATACGTGAAAGATGTAAACTGCATTTGTGGGGAGAAGATCTCAAATAGTCATGTTATTTTTGGTTGTGGACATTTAAAAGCTTTTTTACCTGCTGTACCTAGTTTGTCAATGGATCAGATTCTGTCTGAACCATCGTTACTGTTGAACATTGTGTTAGGGTTGATAAAAAGTCCGATAACTCCGTTTTTGTAGTATGTTAAAGCTGGTTTTTATTCAGTACTGTAATCTGACATTTTTCAGTTATCGTTTGCTTTTTCTTGTTAGATTTTTCCCGTCTAAAATCACTAAATGTGAATAGACGTTAAACTGAAGATATCACACGAAGGGAAATGAAGGCACTGTCAGGTCTGCACTTGAAGTTGACCTTGGAGAAATCAAAAGATCCCCACCTTTCATTCACAAGACGCCGCTGCCGAGACTCGAACCCACGACGTCATGGACCCATTGGATTGAAGTCGAACGGTCTTAACCACTCCGCTATAGCGTCCCTCAGTTGATGATGACTTAGGCAAAGATTTTATCTACCTAAAACTGAAAGTGGGGAACACTGACGGCTGTGGTCTCTGAATCTCTGTTTCTCTATGTCACTGTCTGTCTCTGTCTATCTGTTTGTGTTTGTGTTTCTCTCTCTCTCTCTCTCTCTCTCTCTCTCTCTCTCTCTCTCTCTCTCTCTCTCTCTCTCTCTCACACACACACACACACACACACCACACACACACACACTCACTCTCACACTCTCACTCTCACTCTTTCTCTCTCAAGCAATGAGAGAAGGAGAATAGAACAAATGAGCACAACTTTAAAACTGCCTTTTCCTGACATAATTATTGTTCTGACAGTAGTTATAGCAACGATGTTTTTTGTATTCGGTGATCTGTCACTTTGTGTTTGCA
>CM054136.1:69783070-69810570 GCA_028751875.1 Rapana venosa | reverse complement strand
GTGTATGAGTGTGTGTGTGTTAGTGTGTTCGTGTGTGTATTTGTGTATGTATGTGTGTGTGTAGTTTGTGTGTGTCGTATTTGTGTGTATGAGTGTGTGTGTGTCAAAGTCAAAGTCAAAGTCAAAGTCAAATGATTTATTTTTTGGGCAGGGACCCTACAAATGGAGTCCACATCCGCATAACAGCCATCATTACCATTTTTCCACATTCAAGGCATCTTTCCTGATCGATATCTTTGTGACGTAATTCAGATTTTTCGAAAAAATCTTTGTTTCCCGCAAGAAAGCGTACACAAATTTAACATTGAGGGTTTTCGTATATTGGGGGGAAAAGTTGTAAACGTAAATCATTATACTTTGGACACATCAACAAAAGTGAGTTCTTTTCAGGAGTTTCTGCAAAAAAAGGGGCAAAAAAGCATTGTTCAATTCACACTGCAACCATAACTAAAAAAGTGTGAGCGAAAAAGGGCAGTGTGCCAATTCAAAATCTTTTAAAAAATTTTTTTACGCACGTTAAGACATGTCCAACTCAAAGTATGGACAAAGGGTCAAGGAAAACCCGCGTATGAGAGTACATCCCTAAAAAGTATGGTTCAAGAGCAATCCCAGTCTTGGAAACACGGAAATTTAAAAACGCGTTTAAACGTGCGATAAACATCCTGACATCTCTACAGACTGGTTCCCATACAAGCCTAACTAAAAAATCAACATTTTTCCAAACTTTGCATCCCCTGTAAAAATTCGACTTTGCAAAAGCAGAAGCATTGATACGCTTTTTTGGATATCTCGAACACCCATCCCCCACAATGCGCGGGCAAAACTTTATACACTTGGCAAAATATTGACCTTAAGGGGAAAACCCCCAACTCTCCAAAAACTAAATGTTTTGGGAGTTTTTGACTAACACCATGTACTTTTCATGGCTGATAGATGCACCCTTTCAAAATGTCAGGGTTTTATTTCTATCCCAATTTCCCGCCGAAAATCAATATTGGCTGGATCTGACTATCAAAACTTTAAAAAATAAGTCGGGTAAAATTTCTCCAATTGCCCAAAAGAACCCATATAGCTGTAACCCCTTTTCGAGCACGACCCAAACATTTTTTAAGGTTGGGACTGGAATAAAGTGTGTAGTGAGAATAATGCCCAGATATTTGAAATGTTTACGCTCTAAAAAACCATCCCGTACCCCCTTTTTTTCGTTCTCACCCAAGAAGCCACCGTTTCTAAAGACAACTACTTGATTTTTCGGGGTTAAAAACCAAATCAAACTTTTACATTGTTAGTAATACATTGATCTAGTCTGTAGTCCAAAAACGCTACTGACAAAAAAAAACGTCGTCTGCAATGCAAGATGTACCTGAGTCAACAGGTGACAAGAAAGCCAGCCCGCCCTTTTCAATAATGTCTTTTGGGCATTCATTAATTAGTAAAGAAACAAAAGGAGAACACCTTTCCCTGTTTCAAACCAGTTTGGGCATAAAACGTGTCGTCAGCTTGCACCGTCGAATGCGGGCTTTCACAACTCATACATGCTTTTTAGTGCATTCAAAAATTTTCTCTTATTTCCCTTTTCTGCAAAATTTTCCACAGTTTCTCCTACTAACATGTCGAAGGCTTTTTTGAAGTCTATAAAAAACAGATAAAATTTTCTATTCTTAACTTGCTTCTGAACACAAGCCATAAGAGAAACACTGATCAGTGGACAATGTTTTTTTCCCCAAATCCTGCTTGTTTTCCCCGCCTAAAACCCATTTCCGAATCCACTCGAAAGTCGTTTTTTCAAGATAAGGTTCAGGTTACTACAAAATTTTTGTAAAGAAACCCACGATAGTTATCTCCCGATTCAGTCACCCTTTTTGTGTAAAGCTTAAGATGGCCATTTTCCAGTCACGGAAACATACCCTCCCAAAGATAGGGAAAAACTTTTAAAGGGAAAGGGGAAAATTAAATTGATCGTTTTTTTAAAACTGCCCATTTGTCCATCAGGGGCCGCGGGTTTTTGACTTTTTTGGCTTTTACAGCACGGACAATTTCAGACTCGTTATTGACTGTTCTAATCACCCCTTTCAAAAATGGATATCTATATTATCATAGTAAGTGTCAAATTATGTTTCGTACAACATGTAGGAGGTACTTCATTAAAAACATTTTTAAAGGGGTGAAACCAGTATCTATGTTTATGGGGTGTAGCTACTTTGCCTGGGCCTAACAGGGAATGTGCCCCAAAAAGGTTTTTTGTGTCATTTAAATGACGTTTCAGTGCTCCCCCGTTCTCTCTTTTGCCCTTTTCTTTAAATCTATAATCCTTTTACCTCTCCCCCTTTTAAAAAAATTGCAGTCGAGAAACAATCAGCAGCTCTATTTAAATTTTGAAGGGGCCTCCTTAAAACTGCCTCTTTTTACATCTAAATCAAAACCAAACCTTACGTTTTTTTACGCCAAAGACAACCGTTTTTTTTTTTCTTCTCCTGCAATAATAACCCTCATTGAAATTTTTTTAAAACTTGATTAAAGTCAATACCCACAAGTGCTGTGGCTTTATTCATATACTGGTAACATTTCCCCTCTGATTTGCTCTTGAAAAGTCAACTTTTTTTTCATCACCCATTGAATTTTTTTAAAAAAAGTAATTCATTCTTCCTTGGCTACTAGGCGGACTGTCTTTGCACACACAAAAGGACAACTCACAGCCGTGTTTTTTCTATTAAAGGGGTAACTTTTTAAACTACAGCAGGATGACAACAGAATCTGATTGAGAAAATGTCTATGACACTACAACCATTTTTTGGGCAAATAGATAATCCCATGGCAATCAAATGCTTAAAACCATTCAAGACAACCAAACTAAATTCATTCACATGTTTACAAAAAACGGGCCCAAAGGGGATGACGGGAGTGTCCTTTTACCCGTTTAAAAAAGGATCAGTCATGTCTGCTCTGTCAGCTGACTCGCTCTGCTAGATGTCACTACATCTCAAGGGTCAAGCAATCACGTTTATGCACCAGTTCTCCCTTTAGATCACCCAAAATGACAAAGGCAAGTCCCAAATCCCCTTTAATTTCATCCAACAGACATCTTCTAATATAGAAACACCATTGTAATATCAGTCTCTTCATAGTATTTAGAATTTTCAGGGGGTATGTAAGCTCCATTAATATACAGTCTGTCTGGGTACCAAGGAGCTCCCCACCAAGTTTCAATACCAGAATATTGTCCGTTTCGATGTTTATTTGTTTAACATAAATACACAGTTTCTTTTCTTATTAGAGAAACCAATCCCACCTGACAAACGACATGCACACTGTCCGACACTTTCACCCCTGGGCAAGAAAAAACACTTATACATAGGGAATAAGGAATGGGGTATGATTTCAGTGAATGTTTCTACAAACAAAACTATATCATATTTGTTAACAAAAGTTAGTAAATCAAACTCATTTCAAAGTCGCCAAAGACCCTCTACATTTAAAGATACTAGCGATAGCTTATCGCTATCACGTACAGACGATATTTCGGCACTGTCGTCTGCAGAAGCACCAGGCATTGTGGGAACTACCCCACCAGGCCGCTGGCCTCCAGGCTGAGAGCGTGCAGGGCCCTGGCCTGACCGTCAGCAATGTGCACCTTGCCTTGCTCAGTGACACTGCCTGAGCCAGACGCCACAGAGGGACTGCTTTTTCTGAACACCTCCCTCCAGTCCTTTGACAGACCGCCCACCTGCTTGCTGGGCACGCTGGTACTCTGGTGACGACTTCTTGTGTGCACGGATGAAACACCAGGACGACCAGCTTGTTGCGTTTGCCTCTGTGTGGAAACTCTGCCCCGGCCCTTGCCTCTCCGGTCCTCGCTACGACTGGAACCGTCACAGCCAGCCACCTGTCCTTCAGCTGGGCTGTTCAGGGGAGATCCTCTTCCGAACCCCCGGGGTGAGGAAGCTCCCTCACTTCCAGGGGGACTGGCGGAACGTTCCTCTGCTGCTCCACCCAGTCCACCAGCCTCCTCTGACACCGCGTCCTCTTCGTCTGCATCCTGGTGTGGGCTGTCAGCATCCTGTCGTCTCCCAGAAGTAGTGTATTCTGCTGCTGCTGCTGTTGTCTGCTGCGTTGCCATGTCAGCCGTAGCGGTCATACTGCTAACGCCTCCCTCATGTGACCAGGATTCTGTTAGCTGCTCTTCTTCACACAACAGGGGTTCAAAGTTGTCTGCCGTGTTGTCTTCTGTATGGTCTGTGTTGTCTGGGAGTCCTTCAGTCAGACTACCCTGACTGTAGTTAGTAGTCACTGGTGGCTGCACTGCTGGATCTGTAGAGCCTGCATCTGGGACATTCCGCTGCTCCTGTATTTCTTCACTGCCTCTCTCTTCGCCAGCTGCTCTTCTCTCTGTACCCCCTTTCTCCCTCCTGCTGCACGACTCCCTCTCCTTGACACTGCTCTTTCTCCCGTTGTCATGTCGCTGAGTACCCCAGGTGTGCTGAGTGTTGTTGACCCTGGAATCACCCGCCACTACCACACGTCCATTTTTCAGGTAGCCCCTTTTGCCTTCTGCTTTCAACTTCTGCATCTGCTGGTACTGGGCAGGAGTCAGGTCTGGCCCCACTCTGATTCCCGAGGCTCTGGTCATTGACTGCCTGCACTCTCTCTTGGACATCAGTGACTTGGTCAGTTCACGGTTCTTGAAGGTGATGATGACTGGTCTAGGCATCCTACCATTAGGATTGCCAACACGACCACGCATCTTCAATGTCTCTGAGGCCCAGGACAAAATCATCAGAACCAAAATATGAGTTCAACGTACCGATGATCTTGTCTGTGAGAGTTGTCCACGTCTCATTCCTTTCTTCATCTAAGCCCGTCAGCTTCAGGTTCTTTCGGCGCAGGTCAGACTGCAGACGGTCCAGCTGACTGTGCAACATGTCCGCGTACTGCTCCGACTCCCGCACTCTGCTGTAGAGGTCCTGGATGTTGTCTGCATTTTCTTGCACTGTTTTGGTGAGCCATGTCAACTGCTGTTTAATGTCTGACATGTCTTGAGAAACAGCGTAGTGATTCACCGCCATCTGTCGCTGCATGTCAGCACCTTGCTGACTGACCCCAGACATCACGGACAGCACTGACTGCATTTGCTGGGACAGGCCGTGAAGGTTGGCATTCGCCTGTGGCTGAAGGGGGCGGGGTGGGGGACCAGGATTCTGTTCAATGTCGCCACATCTCATCAGCATTGCTACATTCAGAAAGATCAGAATGAAATCAGAGGGCCTACATGAAACAGGAACCTTGATCGTTTTGATAAATCTCGCTGCTGCTTTCCTTGCCCTGCCTGCCATGAAAGCAATGAATGTCCAGACAAAGATGCCCACTACAACCCTCCATTGTACAGTCCCTATAGGCATTCTTGCCTGTCAGGAATGGGGGAAAAAAACTAAGTCGAATTTTCAACAGGTTGAGTGTTATATCGCTGTACAAAACTCAGAGCGCTGGCCAAACACGTCCGAACACCTCGGCAGTCGCTGGTGAACTTGTCGAGTGTGTGTGTGTGTGTGTGTGTGTGTGTGTGTGTGTGTTGTGTGTGGTGTATGTGTGTGTGTGTGTGTATATTTGTGTGTATGAGTGCGTGTGTCTGTGTGTCTGTGTCTGTGCCTTCTTTTCTGTAGTTTTCTTTAATTTTTTTTATTTAGAGGATAATGGAATAAGCACTCATGTGTTTTTTTTCACATCCAGTCCTCGTGTGTTTGCGGTTTTGTAAATTGTGTCATCTGTTCCCACCGGAACACAATGGAATACTCCTCCAAAAAGCGGAACAGGTTTTAACGTGTGTGCAAGATGTTCTGCGTGCGTTCGCATACGGGACCTCGGTTTATAGTCTCATCCGAAAGACATTAGGGTGGAGTGGAGTCAGCACTGATGTTAACACCAGGGGGGAAAAAATCTTCTTGAACGGGATTCGAACCCGGGTCAGCAGATCATGAGCGTAATGCACATCGCGCTAACCGCCAGTATCTTCCTGTATGGGGAGGATGTTGCTTTACATCGGATGAGACTATAAACCCGTGTGCGAACGCATGCAGAACATCTTGCGCACACGTTAAATCCTGTTCCGCTTTTCGAAAGAGTAGGTCAGTGTGTGCCGGTGGGAACAGATGACAAAATTTACAAAACCGCATACACACGGGGACTGGATGTAAAAAAGCACATGAGTGCTTATTACATTATCCTCGATATAAAAAAAATTCATCTGAGCGCTTTGATTTGTTGCTTTACAAGATTCAGCGCTATATAAATTCCATATATTAGTAGTAGTAGTAGTAGTAGTAGTAGTATTAGTAGTATAGTAGTAGTAGTAGTAGTAGTAGTAGTAGTACTACTACTACTACTACTATTATTTACATGTGTGTGCATACATTTGATCCAGACCCCAACCTCTGCTACACACACTCTCTCTTTCCTCTCTCTCTCTCTCTCTCTCTCTCTCTCTCTCTCTCTCTGTACATTTATTTGCTCTGAAAAGTTTCTGGTGTTGACATGCGCACACCTAACGACCTTATATATGGTGAAACCAATAGATTCCCAATATACATTAACTCAGCTGTTCAATGTATACGCTATTGGCTCAAAATTTTGGAAATGGGGAATCAAGATTACCCTTCAAAGCGTATAAAATGTTATTTGAGTTAGATAGTAAGGGCAAGAAGAATTGGGTGACTGATGTACGTATTTGTTTACATGAATATGGGTTTGGTGATGTGTGGATGAATCAAGGTGTGGGAAGTGTAAAGGCATTTCTAAGAATTTTTCGTCAACGTTTAGTTGACTGCAGATGGCAGAAGTGGAATGAACATGTTCAAAATAGCACGAGGTTTGATTTTATAGATTATTTTGTAGCTCACATGAGATGAAGCTGTATTTGATTTCAGATATGGACAGACATTTGAAAATAGTGACCACAAGGTTTAGGTTGGGTATTTCAAGTTTAGCCACTCATCACTTTCGATATAGAAATTGTAATGACATTGATTTGATATGTCCTCTCTGTAAAAGTGGTAAAGATGATGAGTTACATTTAGTTCTGTGCTGTCCATTTCTTAAGGAGCCAGAGATAAGTTTATTTCACCTAAATATTTTCGACAGCCTTGCACGTTCAAATTAACTTTGCTGATGTCCTCTGCAAGACATAACGATATTTGGAACTTGTCTCACTTCCTTCACAAAGCCTTCAAGCTGAGAGAAATTGCAACATCATAGTTCATTATTATGATTATCATATTGTTGATTGTATGTTTGTTTTTAATGTTTCTGATGATTTGGTTTTTTGTTCACTTTCCCCTTCATTATGGGCTATGGCCTAATGAATAAACATCCGAATCCGAATCCGAATCTCTCTCTCTCTCCTACTACTACTACTACTACTACTACTACTACTACTACTACATTGTCGACGACGATAGCGACGACATTACTACCTTCTTTATCTTGATGTATTTGTTATTCTTGGTGTGTTTTCTCTTTTGTGTTTCCTTTACTCTTTTCCTTTCCAATGTTTTTTAACTTTCAAACATAGTGCTTGTGCTTTGGTGTTAAAACTTTTTTTTCCCTTTTTGAGGACTGGATGAAAAAAGTCATTGTTCTTACTCTACTATCCTCTTGAAATAAAATTTCATATTTCGTATGTCTCTCTCTCTCTCTCTCTCTCCTCTCTCTCTCTCTCTCTCTCTTGCTCTCTCTCTCTCTCTCTCTCTCTCTCCTCTCTCGGAGTAAGACGTGCCAGGAGAGGCTCTCCAGAGAAGGTGTATTTTTAAAAGTTGTTCAAATGTGATTCACTTGAAAATTATACACAAGGATTCATTCTTCATCAGTGAACAAAATGTTAAATTTCTGCTTATAAAATTCAGTGCAAATATGAGATATTGACGATTTCAATACAAATATTTGGTCTCCCACAAAGAGCTGTGATGTGGTGAAGTGGTGGACCTTTGTGCTGTAACACCTCTGGTTGTGTGTGTGTGCCGTGTACCCTCCTTCCCTGTATCCTGCATCATTGCTGTGGGCCTGTTAAGCTGGGCCAGTCTCAAGTGTGTTGCATCATTAGCCTATTAGGCTAGGCCTAGACTACAACACAGCTAAGGTGTTACACATCTTGTAGAGCATCAAGTTTTTACAGAGGGCAACATAAGTGACCATGCCATCTGGTAATCTGGACTTTAGGCAGAAATGTGGCTGCTTTGTATTTATTTTCATTTCTTTCATGTACAAACGTACAAGAGTAAAAATGGGAAAACTGGGCCTGCAACTGAGGACGAAGGTAGATGGTGTTACCTTTGGTTGCCTCCTCTCGTTTTTGTTCTGGGGCAGTTTGCTGTTGGCAAGGTGTGGTGATATTGAATCAAACCCTGGACCTGTTCGCCCTGGTGCACGACAATCAAAGCTTGGTTCTCGATCTTCGGAGTCACCAAAGGCCCGAGAAAAGGAGGAATCAGCCAATACAGCCAGTGAGCCCTCACTGACTGACATCATCTCCAGGCTGGACACGATGACCACAATCTACATGGAGATGAAAGAAGACGTCAGGGTCTGAGGGAGTGTTACACCACGCTGAAGGACGAGATCACGGACCTCAGAGAAGAATGTGCCACTCTTCGTGAGGAGAACGCTGAGCTCTGGCAGAAGAACGCTGAACTGGAGAAGAGAGTGGAGGAAACGGAAAGAAGACGGACGACTTGGAAAACAGATCCAAGCGCAACAACGTCATCATCCACGGACTCCACAGGCCAGAGAAGGAGACGTCAGAGGAGCTGGAGGCTGCTGTCAGGGATCTCTTCACGGACAAGCTGGAGCTGACGCATGACGTCCCCTTTGACAGACTGCACCGTCTGAACCGTAAGCCCAACTCTCCGGTCATTGGGTGCTGCACCTTCTTCAAGGACAAGCTCAATGTTCTGAAGGCAAGGGGAAAACTGAAGGGCACTAAGGTCTTCATTGGGGAGGACTTCTCGTGGAGGGTGCGGGAAATCAGACGTTTACTGACCCCTCACTTTAAAAAAGCAAAAAGTGAACAAAAAAAAGGTGGCCATGGTGTTTGATCACCTGGTCATTGAAGGGGAAAAGTTTTCTGTGGATAGGGAGGGGAATTTGAGAGAGAGAGAATAGGGAAATGGCCGCCCTTCATGTGGGGAACTTCTTCCCTCTGTTAACAATTGTTTTTCCCCCTTTGTGTTAAAGGGAACACCCAGAGACACGACACTGGTGGTAAAATCTGTGAGCACATATGGCAAGGTGGCATGTAAAGCTGCACGTGCTAGTATTCAAGTTTCACGTG
Source organism: Rapana venosa (assembly GCA_028751875.1). NCBI lineage: Eukaryota > Metazoa > Mollusca > Gastropoda > Neogastropoda > Muricidae > Rapana > Rapana venosa. The sequence continues at coordinate 69,801,254 of CM054136.1, read as the reverse complement.
CTAGTGTTTGCGAATCTAATGACAGTGGCAGTGACAGCCCTGCCAGTGCAAGTGTGCCGAATGTGTGTAATGACGCGTGTGATGACACCCATTCTCAAACACATCCTTTCCCTTCCCTTCCCTCTGTAAAAAAGTCGTTCCAAATTTTGCAATGGAATATTAATGGTTTATACCTTAAGTTACGTAATAAAGATTTCCTTTCTTATGTTCGCTCTTTTGACTTCATTTGTTTTGTTGAAACTTTTTTGGAAACATTTCATTCCGACTTATTCAATGATTATGCAAGTTACTATAAATCTGCTGTTAGGTTTACTAAACATGGTCGTCCCTCAGGTGGTATTGTGTGTCTCATAAAGAAAGTGTAAGCTTCATACGTTCAGTGCATTTATGTTGACTACTCCACATTAATTGGTGATTCCTAATAGATAAGGGACATGTTGAACACTGAGAAAGATATTTTTATATTTGTGTATATTGTGCCACAGAGGGATCTCCTTTTTATTCCTAATTTTGATGTTGATTGTGGGGGTTATTAGTATACTGCTGAAAATGTTTGACTGACTGTTTTGCTGAAATATGATGAGTAATTCATTGTTTTTGGTCAGGTGACATCAATAGTATAACAGCTGATGTTAATCCAACAAATGTGTCAAATGAAAATATTATTGATTTAATACCTACAAGCACAAACCAGTCAATATGAACAGAAAGTCTCATGATAAAGAAACAAATACTTATGAAAACGCCTGATGAATTTAATGTGTAACTTTGATTTATGTATTCTAATGGTGTATGTAAGGGCGACCCTTTCTAGGTTCTAACAAACATCTCAGATTCCGGCAGTAGTGTTAAAGATTATTTCATAATGTCAATGATGTATTTGTTGTTTTTTTCACTCCTCTAGCCAGCTACATTAAAGACAGATTTGACTCAGATCATATGGCCTGTGGACTTTGTTTAAACCTTTGAGACAGAACTGAAGGGAGCCCGAATATCTGTAATGAAAACCAAACAAACAACTAAGCTTGTGTGGGATGAAAATAAACAAAGGAAACTTTATTTCATTAATGCAAAGTTAGGAAACTCAGAAAATGTTAGAACTAGCTGTAAGCCTTAATTGAACCATATATTGACGGAAGCATTACCGTTTTCCAACATTGCTTATACAAAATGCTGGCTGTAGACAAAAACCAATTTAGAGACAAGACAGACCGACAGATAGATACTGGTATGATTAGTGAATGCATAAATTGAAGGCGGAAAAACTTACGTAAACTCTTTAAAGTAGCTGGGCAGAGTCAAGTGATTCTAGTAGCCGCCATGATTTTTGCGTTGCAAGAAGAGAATATAACACATGTAAAGGCTCAAGGAATAACAACATAATAAAGCATGTTAGATAACTTCTTGTCATCATTCGAGATCAAAACATTCTGGACAAATGTGCCAAATTGTTCATTTAAGAGAAATTTGTTAGTAAATAGAATTACAGTCTTGATGAATGGTATCAAATCATTTCCAAAATCTACTTAAAGGTAAAACACATGAAGAAGAATCATGTACAGTCTGATGATCTGATACCTATTTAACCGACCTATTTCAAAAGATGGAGGTCATGTTATGCATTTCTAGAAAACTAAAGAACAGAAAGCAGATGGTCCAAGAGGGAATTATTGGCAGAATTGTTTAAAAATGCAGGTGACAATGTTATTGAATTCTTGTATTGTTTTTTCAATGCTTATTTCAAATGGTGTTTTTCCCACAAAAATGGACAGTAGGCATAGTTTCCTTCCTTTGTACAAAAAAAGGTGATAATAATAACATAATAATTATAGAGGATTACTTTAAGTGCATTAGTAGTAAGATTTAAGTACAAACATAAACCATCTGTTTACAAAATGGGTTCTCTTGATGAAAACAATATCAATGGAGATATCAAGCTGTTTTAAAAAGGAATTATTCACTACTGATCACATGTTCACTTTGTTTGTCTTTTGTTCAAAAACAGGTTTCTCTTGGAAAACAGGAATATTATATGTATGCCTTCATTTTGGAGATTTTGAAGACGGCTTTTGATTCTTTAACGATAAGGGTATTCTTATGGCTCTGATCTACTCATAACTCAAACTGGACATAACGTGTCCAAAAATGTTTAACTGTATCAGAAAGTATTACAAATAGTGTTAAAGTAAAAGTTAGACACTGGTTCAACAACTGACAGATTAATTAGTTGTACTTAAGTGTAAAATAAGGTGACTTTGTAGTCCAATTCATTCTCCTTATTCATACAATGAGATTTGCTACTATGAGGTTATTAAAATGCAGACATGGGCTTTATTTAATAACGATATCTTAACTCTTCTTTTGCTTTTAGCGATGATATAGATTTTACTAGCTGACACAAGTTATTGGTTTACAAACGCAACTAAATAGTTTGACAAAAAGCAGCACATTCTATGGATTTCGACGGTAAACTTAGATAAAAGGTAAATAATTGTATTTAGAAAAGGTGGCCATCTCTCCAGCAAGGAAACATGGAAATACAATGGTGTTGAAATGCTGTGGTAAATGGCATACATATATTTAGGTATAATTATCTCTCTTACAAGACTTAGCTTCAACATTTGCATCGTTCATCGCGACCTCATAGTACAGTACAGACAAGAATGCTGTCATATGCACTCATGAGAAAACTTCGATCGCCTGAATAACAGCACTTAGAATTGTTTTTATAAAAACTGTTTGATTCACAGGTTGCACCTATTGCTTTTGTTTGGGGCGAACTTTGGGGGCCTGGATAATTCAGCTCGTCAGTGTGAACAAGTACATTTGTTTGCCATTGAAAAGTTGCTGGGGATTGAAAGGAGAACCCAAATGACTTCGTTATGGTGAAACAAACAGAATCCTATTTTAATCAACTCGGTTAAAACGCAGTAATTCTCGTTATTGGTTAAAATTCGTAGTGATGGAAATGTTAGATTACCATAGAAAGCTATAAAATGCTATATGAGTTGGATGTAAGACGCAAAAGAAACTGGGTATCAAATATACGTTGTAGATTATATAAAATGGTTTTGGTATGTAAGGGAAAATGGAGGTGTTCAAAATGTTAAAGATTTTTATACCAGTTTTAAAAGAAAGATTGATCTTAAGCTGATGGGCAAGAATGGGACTTCCACGTTAACAACAGTGAGAGGATTAGCATCTCTAGATCTTTTGCGGGTGTTCATGACAGAAACAATATCTGAAAATGGATCTAGATCAAACTATTTGAAATCATATTATGACAATCTTTTAGATTTGGCATTTCAGAAAATAGTACAACCTCAAAACCAAAATCACTACACAAAAACATAAATTACTGAATTGGATTTGACACTTGTCCTGGTGAAAACTGAGGAATGAGGATGAAATACTACTTTCCAGTTGTTCTTGCCCACAAATTCTACATAAGCTAAAGAGCACGGTAAATAACCATAGAAATTTTACAACATAACCCTGGCCAGTTTCGTCTGTGTTTACTTCAGTCAGTCTATGTACGTAATATTTTCGGGGGGGGGCGGGGGGCGAAATGTATCCGATCTATTTATATAAGGCATTCACAATTATGATTCAGATGGCTGACTTTAGAGTTTAAGTCTCTTTGTTTCAATGTGATGTGTATGTTGAGTGATTTCCTTAATAATTCGCCTTGTGTTACTCTATACCCCCTCATTAGGGCAATGGCCTTGACATGAATATAACAACAATTTTCCCCGCAATCCGAAGCCGAATCCGAACTCCGTAATCTCTCTCCTACTCCTGGCACACACACACAGTCTCTCTCAGACCTCTGTCCTGTCTCTCTGTCCTCTCTTGTCTCTGTCTCTCTCTATCTCTCATCTCTCTCCCAGTCTCTCTCTCTCTCTCTCTCTCTCACACACACACATCTCCTACACGCGCGACACAGTCACTCACGTTCATGGAACTAGTCAAAACAGTCATATACCATTCTCTCCGCAGCGCATCAAGCAACGCTACAAGACGTCAGAGAAGAGGAGACAAACAACTCTATACAAAGCAAACAAAATACACATCTCTACTTTGGAATATATGTTTTCTGTGACCTCCAACACAGGTGATCAGTCTTTTGTGTATGTGAACGATGTCTGTCTCACACCATTAAAGGCCAACCGCACTTCAACTGCGGGGATTAGTAACTATGCATGAACCTGTGTCATGCGGGTTATTATTTAATATTAGTCATCGTACATCCGAGCGGGATTCGGTGCCTAGAAGTAACAAACACGCCTGCCTAGAAAAGGCGAAATATCCTGAGTTTAATATAGTGTCGTGGTTTGATCCCCTTTGGGCCCGAAACTTTCCCACCTATCCATACAGACATCAGAGCTGGTTGGTCTGCAGGTTCACCGACCTCTCGGTATAGACGATAAACCTAGGTTTTGTGTATGACACACTAATTATTAGCGCGCAGTATAATACCTACGGCACAAACAAGGTAATTGTCCCCGTAAATAATCTGTGGACAAAAAAACGCTACTCGGAAGGGGGGAGGGGAAAGTATGCTACAGGGGGGGACAAACATGGTGGTGCTGGTCCTCGTGGCGACGCCCTCTCCCAGGGAAGAGCAGCCCGAATGTCACGCAAAGAAATCTGCCGTGACTTGAAGGGGTATACAATACAATACGATACAATACGATACAATACAACACAATGCAATACAATACAATGTCGGCACGAAATGGCCTATTCTTCCAAAAGGTGGATCGGGTTTTAACGTGTGCGCAAGCTGTTCTGCGCGCGTTCGCATACAGAACCTTGGTTTATAGCCTCATCCGAAGGACCTTTGGAAAAATGAAATCAGTATTGATGTTAACTCCAAGGTAAACATTTATCAAACCGGGCGCCTCCCTGGTGGCTCGACCTCGGACCGTCAGATCACCAGCGCAGGGCCCTGACCACCTGGCTATACCTACACCGTTCAAGTATCTACACCTTTAGTGTTTTGCAATAGCGCCATAGTTCCAAGGTTGGGATTCTCTCTACAACTGCTGCCAATGCCAGTGTTCAAGTCTCACGTGCATCATAAAAAAATGAAACACACTAGTGCATGCATCTCTGGGTGACGCTTTTCCCATGGTGGTGGTAATGCGTTGGTCAAAGATGCACTCCAGGCTGGTCTGTCTGTCTTCAGCCTTTTGTTGTCACAGTACAGCCATGTCAAGGCCGGTCCTATCTTTGATGTTCTGCATCATCCAGTTCTTCATCTGTCTGCCCTGTGTCTTCTTCCTCCCTCAAGTGTCTCCTGTAGGGTAGTCTTGGCAAGATATGTATGTCGTGTGACGTGACCAAACCAGGCCAGCTTCCTCCTCTGTACAACAGCCAGAAGGGGTTCTTGTGGCCCAGCTTTCATGACCACCTCTTGTCACACTAAGTCGTTGGTTCTGAGGTCCCGACAGAAAAGATCGTCTGTAAGAGCCGATCTACAGTCTGATGGATAGGCCTTATTGTGTATGCATGACATGGTTAAAGTATCTTTTTTCTTCTGAATGATTTTGTTTCAAAGGCTTGAATTTTCTTTTCCTGTTCTGCAGTCAAGGTTCAGTTTTCACACCCTTGCAGCAGTATGGACATGACGAGAGCTCTAAATAACTTCAGCTTTGTTGGGGAGCTCACATACTTGCTTTTACAAATCCCGTTCAATTTTGCCATGGCCGAGGTTGCAAAGGCTAGTCTGATCTTTACCTCAGTTGATGAGCGGCCATCTTTGGTCAGTTTGGAGCCAAGATATCTGAAGGAGACAACTTCTTCAAGTTGTTGACCATTCATAAGGATGCTAATTGTAACGTTACTGGTGCTGTTTACCATGACCTTGCTCTTGTCTGCACCCATCTCTATACCATAAGCACTAGCTCGTTCTTATATCCTTCTTGTAATTTCTTGGAGTTTGTTGTCACTGCGTCCTAGAAGATCAATATCATCAGCAAACCTCAGATTGCAAATGAATCTGCCACCAACAAATACAGTGGTGCGGCATTCTGGAAGTGTCTCTTGCAAGATCTTCTCAAGAAAATAGTTGAATAAAGCAGGCGAAAGTATTCACCCTTGTCTGACTCCTACTGTTGTTGGAAAGAAATCTCCAATCTTGCTGTTCATGAGGACTGCACTGCTGGCATTGTTAGAGAGCCCCTGCATGATCTGCACTCCCTTCCTCACTGTTTGAAATTCTGCGGGTTTGCCACAGTCCGTCATGCCACACTCTATCGAACGCTTTATTGAAGTCAATGAATTCACAGAACAAAAAAATGTTTTGGGTGTTGGAGATGATTCTCAATAACAAGCCTGCAGTTATAATCTGTCCATTTGTACATTTGGGCGGTTGTTTTTCTGGGGTAGTTCTCAGAAGAAACAAAACAAGTAATAAGAAATAAATAAATAAATAAATAAGACGCTGTGTGAATAATGAACGACTTTGAAAATAAGAGTGGACTCTTTATGAACCTTCAAGAAAAACAAGACTGTCGTATTCTCACTTAAGCGCTTTGACTTGTTTGTTTAACAAGACTCAGCGCTATGAAAAGTTCCATATATTATTATTATTATTATTATTATTATTATTGTTGTTGTTGTTATTATTATTATTGTTGTTGTTGTTGTTGTTATATTGTCATCGTCGTCGTCACCATAATCATCAGTAGTAGCAGCAGCAGCAGTAGTAGTAGTATCATCGTCATCGTGATCAAGATTATTATTATTATTACTATATTATCATCAGCATCACCTTCATCTTCATATTATTGTTGTAGTAGTAGTAGCAGCAGCAGCAGCAGCAGTAGCAGTAGTAGTAGTAGTAGCAGCAGCAGCAGCAGCAGCAGCAGCAGCAGCAGTAGTAGTAGTAGTAGTAGTAGTAGTAGTAGTAGTAGTAGTAGTAGTAGTAGTAGTAGGCCCTATGTTCCCCAAGGAACCAAGAGGCATAGATCAAGTAGTAGTAGTAGTAGTAGTAGTAGTAGTAGTAGTAGTAGTAGTAGTAGTAGTAGTAGTAGTAGTAGTAGTGGTAGTAGTAGTGTGTAGTAGTAGTAGTAGTAGTAGTATAGTAGTAGTAGTAGTAGTATGTAGTAGTAGTGGTAGTAGTAGTGGTAGTAGTAGTAGTAGTAGTAGTAGTAGTAGTAGTAGTAGTAGCAGCAGTAGTAGTAGTAGTAGTAGTAGTAGTAGTAGTATAGTAGTAAGTAGTAGTAGTAGTAGTAGTAGTATAGTAGTAGTAGTAGTAGTAGGCCCTATGTTCCCCAAGGAACCAAGAGGCATAGATCAAGTAGTAGTAGTAGTATAGTAGTAGTAGTAGTAGTGGTAGTAGTAGTGGTAGTAGTAGTAGTAGTAGTAGTAGTAGTTAGTAGTAGTAGTAGTAGTAGTAGTAGTAGTAGTAGTAGTAGTAGTAGTAGTAGTAGTGTTTTTCTGGGTACAAATTGGTTACCAGACTTTCTACTTTCTCGTAAAATGACTACTCTCTACCAGCTACTGCCGCGTTCACGACTATTGACAGTACTCCAATGATCCCAGTTAACAACAAAAACAACAACAACGGGGAAAAAACAATAAAGGTTTTCCTTCAAAACAATGGGAGAGCTGGGCGTTGACTTAACTGTGCCAACAGAATCCCAAATCAGCTATTTCTTGTTTTGTATATTTACACTTCTTTTTTTGGTGGTGGGGTGGGGGAGGTTAAGAGAAAGCGTGGTTGGTTTGATGGTAAAAGGCATTGTTCAGACAATTGTCCAGACACGTTTTATCTCCCATCAAAGATTAGCAGAGATAGATATCTACCGGGTTTTTTTTATGACACCCTTATCTCTGATGGCTCACTTTCACCCCATGCATTGAAAATCGACGTCGTGTGGAGGGACGGGGGTGTTGTTGTCTTTGGGTTCTTTTACTACAGTACCTTGAGCAGGTCTTAGTTTTTTGTTGTTGTTCAAGATTGTTTGGTTGTGGTTTAAATATTCAGAAATGAGTATAAGCATTGAAAACAAACAGCATTTTGGAATCATAGCAACAACAAGCTTGTAGCTTATGGTGTGCTCAATTAAACAATGAAGATGAACATGAACATAACGGCTGCTGAGCTGCTGTTTGGTTGTATTTCCGAAATTTGTTTATAGAGTATAGAGAAGCCCTTTTCTTGTAATCTTTTATACACTGTAACCACTTGAGTAAATATCTAGTTCAAACTTTTTTTAAATGTGTTCAAAGATACATTCAAGATAATAAAATAAACATGTAAACATATTATAGCAATGCTAACCAGCAGACCTTTGCACAACAAAAAAGTAGATTCATAAAGTGTTTGTATAGGAGATGATTTAAAAAGAAAATTGGTATTCAGATTTTACAGGCGCCAGCGATATTGGAACGCACGTATTCAAGACCTTAAGAAATAAACGTCGACCGTCTTATCCATTAGGCTATCGCACACACGTCCAAAGTTACCTGCAGCAAGAAATATAGACCTGAATTCAAGCTTGGAAGAGTGAGAACTTCTAACGTTTGGTTTTGTATTGCATTGTACATATTACAGGAATGTATCGCAGTTTGTGTTCTTGATTCCTGCATTCATTGTCACTGTGCCTGAATAACAAAAACAAAACACACACACCTACATAAATACAATACACTTCGTCGACTTTTTCCAAGTTTGTAGTCTCAAACTAAATCTAGGTTTATATTTTCTATTTAAGATTCAGCCAGAGACAGGCACGGTAGCCTGATGGATAAGACAGTGGACTTCTAATCTTGAAGTCACGGGTTCGAATTTCGGCGGCGCCTGTTCAATTTGAAAAGGAATGTACGATTGCTTAAGCAACCTTAAGTGCAGTCAGCCCATGTCCAGCTCTCTTATGTCCAGCTCTCTTATGTGTATGCAAGAAGATTTGCATTCAAAAATATGATTCTCCAGAATTCTAAATCTCCTGAAAAACAGACGTACACGTGCACAATCAAATACCTGGCGCTGCAGCCAATCCTCCCCCTGTGTACAGCCAATGCTACCCCCTCCCCTGTAAAGCAAATCCTGTCCCCTCCTATGTGCAGCCAATCCTTCCTCTTCCACTATGTACATCCAATCCTGCCCCCTATGTACATCCAATCCTGCCCCCTATGTACATCCAATCCTGCCCCTCCTATGTACAGCCAAGCCTGCCTCTCCCTATGTACAGCTAATCCTGCCCCTCCCCTATGTACAGCCAATCCTGCCCCCTCCCCTATGTACAGTCAATCCTGCCCCTCCCCTATGTACAGCCAATCCTGCCCCATCCCTTATGTACAGCCAATCCAGCCCCCTATGCACAGCCAATTCTACCCCCTCCACTATGTACAGCCAGTCCTTCCCCCTCCCCTATGTACATATGTACAGCCAATCTCCCCCCTATGTACATCCAATACTGCCCCTATGTTCAGCCAATCCTCCCCCTCCCTATGTACAGCCAATCCTGCCCCCTATGTACATCCAATACTGCCCCCTATGTACAGCCAATCCTCACCTCCCCTATGTTACACCAATCCTGCCCCTCCCCTATGTACAGTCAACTGCCTACCCCTATGTTACAGCCAATCCTGCCCCTCCCCTATGTACAACCAATCTGCCCCCTATGTTCAGCCAATCCTGCCCCCTATGTACAGCCAATCCTGCCCCTCCCCTATGTACAGCCAATCCTGCCCCCTCCCCTATGTACAGCCAATCCTGCCCCTCCCCTATGTACAGCCAATCCTGCCCCCTCCCCTATGTACAGACAATCCTGTCCTCCCCTATGTACAGCCAATCCTGCCCCTCCCCTATGTACAGACAATCCCGTCCTCCCCTATGTACAGCCAATCCTGCCCCCTCCCCTATGTACAGACAATCCTGTCCTCCCCTATGTACAGCCAATCCTGCCCCCTCCCCTATGTACAGCCAATCCTGTCCTCCCCTATGTACAGCCAATCCTTCCTCCTCCCCTATGTACAGACAATCCTGTCCCCCTCCCCTATGTACAGACAATCCTGTCCCCTCCCCTATGTACAGACAATCCTGTCCTCTACTATGTACAGACAATCCTGCACCCCTATGTACAGCCAACCCTGCACCCCTATGCACAGCCAATCCTGCACCCCTATGTACAGCCAATCCTGCCTCTCCCCTATGTACAGCCAATCCTGCCTCCCCTATGTACAGCCAATCCTGCCTCACCCCTATGTACAGCCAATCCTGCCTCTCCCCTTGTACAGCCAATCCTGCCTCTCCCCTATGTACAGCCAGCCATCCCATGCCTCTCCCCTATGTACAGCCAATCCTGCCCCTCCCCTATGTACAGCCAATCCTGCCCCTCCCCTATGTACAGCCAATCCTGCCTCTCCCCTATGTACAGCCAATCCTGCCCCTCCCCTATGTACAGCCAATCCTGCCTCTCCCCTATGTACAGCCAATCCTGCCTCTCCCCTATGTACAGCCAATCCTGCCTCTCCTCTATGTACAGCCAATCCTGCCTCTCCCCTATGTACAGCCAATCCTGCCTCTCCCTATGTACAGCCAATCCTGCCTCTCCCCTATGTACAGCCAATCCTGCCTCTCCCTATGTACAGCCAATCCTGCCCTCCCCTATGTACAGCCAATCCTGCCTCTCCCCTATGTACAGCCAATCCTGCACCCCCATGTACAGCCAATCCTGCATCCCCCGCCCCCTATTTGCAGCCAATCCTGCCCCCACCCAACTTATGCTCACCAAATCCTGCCACCCCCACCCCCACCCCTATTTACAGCCAATCTTGTCCCCCTATCCTATGTACAGCCATTCCTCCCCATCCCCTATTTATGAAGCAATTACGAACTATGTGAAATACATTCATCTCTAAAAAGTATATCACAACTTTGCCAGATTATCTAGGTAGAATATTCTCTATGGTTAAGAACTTTAAAACCGCAAATCTTTCATTCCAACAGAACTCTTAAAAGACTCTCGGGAAGAAAAACAGATCAAAATGTGATATTTGGGGAAAAGGTTGTGAATTTCTTGACATCCTTACTCTGAAGAAACAATGCTTCTAAAAGTGGTGGGGGCGGATATGTTAGTGGTTAGAGCGTTGCGCTCGTGATCTCACGGCCCAGGATCGAGCCACCACTGAGGCACCCGTTCAATGGAGATTTTCAACTGAAGTTAACATCAGTACCGATTCCACACCTTCACTTTTTTTTTGGGGGGGAAAGACTATAATCCGATGTTCCATATGATAACTCATGTAATGAGCTTGCCTTACAAACCTGTTCCGCCTTTTGCAAGAGTAGGCCATTTGGTGCAGGTAGCAACGGCTGACAACAGTTTAAAAACCGCATGTGCACGGGTGTCGTGTTTAGACACCATCCCTGGAGTCGAATTCAGCAGTCGCATACGTAAAATCTCACCATTGGCAAACCTTGGAGCTCTAGCCGAGGAACAAAAATAAAAGTGTGTTTGGAGAAGCCCAATTTTTACTAAGATTTTATTCTTCCTTCAATTTTTTAAAAACAAATTTCTCTTAACGTTGAAATTGTTTCAAATTGGCTCAACACAACGCACAGGTTAAGAAGGCCTCTTTGTGAAGTTTATTCTTTACTGTTTCGTTTATGATGCCAAACTGCTAGTTACCAGTCAACATTCTAAATATATTGCTGTATTGACGAGTCTAGATGGTAACTGTTCCCAAACAGGTCAGACCAGTTTTCACCTTGTCATATCATATTAAACAAAATGTTGCACTCTCATGTATCTGTAAATGGGTCTTGAAATAAACCTTTGCCTTACCTTACCTTGCCTTACCTTACCTTACCTTACCTTGCCTTGCCTTGTTTTGCCTTGGCCTGCCCTGCCTTGCACTGCATTGCTTTGCCTTGCCTTGCCTTCTCCTGCCTTGATTTGCCTTGCCTTGTCCTGTCTTGATTTGCCTTGCCTTGCACTGCCTTGCCTTGCCTTGCCATTCCTTGTTTTGCCTTGCTTTGCCTTGCCCTCCCTTGCCTTACCTTACCTTGCACTGCCTTGCCATGCATTTCCTTGCCTTGCCTTGCCATTCCTTGTTTTGCCCTACCTTGCCTTGCCCTGCCCTGCCTTGCTTTGCCTTGTTTTGTATTTGTTCTTAGGGTTGTAGATTATTTTGCATTCACTTATTATTATGCGCGAGGACCATTTAGCATGTAGGCCTTCGTCAGACAGAAATAGATAGAAAACAACATCAAAATGGAACCAACAGCAGCAGCCGTAACAACATCAACGACAACGTCATCAAAAATAAGAATTACAGTAACAGCAGAACAGGGGCATCAAGTACAAAGAAAATGACACAGGATAATTTTATTCACTGTCCTGAATGTTACCCTCTGACACCTGTAAAACACACACACACACACACAACACACACACACACGCATACACACACCCACGCACGCACACACACGCGCACACACATAAACACACATAGATATAGATATAGATAGACACCGAGGTATCACGATATTTTTTTCATCATTGTCTCTCTGTCACAGTTGATAAACATACACCTGTCGATTCACACACGCCATTCTATAAAAACAGAACACTTTTTTCTCTTGATGCAATATTTACTCAGCTTTTGCCGAGAAGAGATCAGATACGGATGATCCGAATTCCAAGTTATTGCCATTTCAGCATGGACACCATCTTCAGACTCCTTCCTGTTGTGCTTGCGTTCCTGGGCGGAGTTACGGGTAAGTCTGTTAACAATTCTGTTTGATTTTCTTTGGGCCAAACTTAAAGCCTCTGACAGTTACTGAAGTAAGCTATGTATCAAGGCCTGCATTGAAATCTTGTTGTGTTTAAAAAAGGGAAAGTTGAGATTGTCTTCAGCAGTTATTTAAGTTCTTAGCATAATAGTCTGCACTCTCCTTTAAAGGAGAAACAAAATCTCTTCTTTCAAGGAGAAAAAAAATCCTCTGAAATTGGAGTGTGGATGCCTATAATATGGCGATTTACTCGAAGAGACAGGCATGCACAGTCCTCATCCAAGGTGTATTGAGAGTGTCCTATATTCCGTCATGTCGATTTCTTTTTTAAAGTAAGTGCTTAGTGTGAAACAGATCTTTCTAGTGTTGAAAGTGTTTCTCAGTTTGGAAGCTTGTAGTTAAAGATGAACTGCAGTTAAAGATTTGTTCAGTTATATTCTTTGCAGATCTCAAGCCAGCTTGGTTTTTTCTGTTAGTTATAGTTGTTGTGTATCCTGATGAAGGACGTATTTATACTTTATATTTTCAATATTTTATTGGGCTTGTCGGCTGAACTTGAGTTTTAATGAATGCCCTATTTCAATATCTTGTATGTGTTTATTTTTATGACTGTATAAGTTTGGTTGTTGTTTTTTCTTGGGTTTTTGTTGTTGTTGGGTTTTTTTTCTCTTTTTCTTTTTTTCTTTCTTTTTTCTTTTTATTCTTTTGTTTAATTGGGGTTTTTTATTTTGTTTAATTGGGGTTTTTTGTTTGTTTGGGGTTTGGTTTTGTTGTGGTTTTTTGTGGTTTTCTTTTATTTGTTTCTTTGCTTTTTGTTTTGTTTTTTAAAAGGGTTATTCCCTTTTGTTTCTACTGTGTGAGAGTATGAGTATTGGGTTATTATTAAGATGTATTCCTACGGGCGGGGACTGGATGTAAAAAAGCACATGAGTGCTTATTCATTATCCTCGAAATAAAAGAATTTGTCATTGTCATTGTTAGTACTTTGTTTTTTAAGTCTGAACCGAATGGTTCTGAGTACCACCTTGGCTGGGTGGCTTTTCAGGATGTGATGACGATGGACGCTATAGCCGAGTGGTTAAGACCGTTCGACTTCAATCCCACGGGTGCATGAAGTCGTGGGTTCCAATCTCGCGGTGTCTGGTGAATTAAGGGTGGGATATTTTACGATCTCCCGGGCGAACTTCAAGTGCAGACCTGCCAGTGCCTTAGTTCTTTCGTGTATATATACACATATGCAGAAGATCAATTAATGCATATTTAAATATCCCGTAATTCGTGTCAGGGTTCGGGTGGGTTACGGAAACACGAATACATCCAGCATACATCCCCGAAGTGAAGTCAGAATGTGGCTACCTTCGTGGTGGGCAAAAACGGTTGCATACGTTTAATCTCCCCATTGGTGAGCTTGGAGATTTAGCCGAGGAACTGGGAAAAAGATTTGAGGGCATGTTTTCCGGCTGCCAAACTACAGATTTCATTTTGTACGTTGAGTTAGCACTCACGCTATAAGCTATACGCTTTTGGTTACTCCAAGTGTATTTGTGTACAATACGTTTCTTTTCTGGAAAAAATATGTGTTTAATCTACATTTAGATTTGGAATTTTACATATTATTTGGCTTTTAGATGTATCTGCTCATTGTCATCCTTACAAACAGTAAACAGGAGATTACTCCTTCAACACTGTGTAATGAAGCCAGTGAAAGTGAAGTTTCTCCTTGTATTTTGTTGTTCTACATTGATGTAGGGGACGGGATAGCTCAGCGGTCAGAGCACTCGCATTCCCCAAGCTAAGGTTAAGCAGCATTGAGCACGGTCACTGTTTGGGCACCTTGGCTTCAGTATAGTCCCCCAGTTCAACCATCTGTAAATGGGTACCTGTTCTCTTTAGGGTCAGGGAAGGTAAAGCAGCAAGGGAGAGATGGGCGCTGATCTCAATATGCTGGCTCTTAGAGAAGCTGAGGTCTCTGATGCCTTGCTTCCCTATGACGGCCTAGGTTATGGGACACCTTTACTTTTTACCTTTTTACCCTGGATGGCGTCAGTGACAGACGGATTCCAGTTTAAACCGTCAATTTCTGTTTGTACTCGAACTTGTTTGGTTCATGTCAGCTACAAGGTAGAATATCATAAAGAAGATTGCAATCTATTCATCAAATAACACTTTTTCAAATTCGATCTGTAGCGTGTACATAAAGTGGAGGGGGGGTGTTTATTTTCATCCTCTGTTGAAGCTTTGTTTTGTTTGGAGATGACAGACATGGAATTAATAGTTGATTACTGGCATTTTTTAAAAATTGTATTGTTCACTCGCCCCCTTCATTGGGGGCCTTGGCCTTTCATGAATGCAAAATACTCTCTCTCTCTCTCTCTCTCTCTCTCTCTCTCTCTCTCTCTCTCTCTTCTCTCTCACTCTTATCATCATCATCATTATCACCATCATCAATCTGACCACCACCTCCAACACAACGTCCACAAACAAAAGCAATAGCACCAATAACAAAAACAGCAGCAAAAACAACAACAACAACAGGGTATCTACACAAATGAATATATATTAACTGTATTTTGTTTTGTCTTATGTTTTAGCCGAACAATGCAGAAATACGATCGACAACTGCTACCTCTACCCAAGGGACGTTATCTGTAAAGGGATGTATGTCCCTTGGGCCACTGAGAGATGTGCTCGCTACTGCGGTTTTTGTCATGGTAGTATTTGTTGTCGTTGTTGTTGTTTGTTGTTGTTGTTGTTGTTGTTGTTGTTGTTGTTGTTGTCTTGTTAGCTATGAACCCTTGCTCCAAAATCTCGCTGTATGCTTCTTCTCTTCAAGAGTAAAAGAAATCTCTCTCTCTTTCTCTCTCTCTCTCCGGGGGACAGGATAGCCTAGTGGTTAGACCATTGCACTCGCAATCTGACGACCCGGGTTGGATTCCCGTTCAAGGGGCTATTTTCCCCTGGATTTAACATCAGTGCAGATTCCACTCTCCCCAAAAGTCCGGTTGAAACTAAAACCCGAGGCCCCGTGTGCGAACGTACTCAGAACATCTTGCGCACACGTTAAATCCTGTTCCGCTTTTCGTAAGAGTAAGCCATTGTGTGCCGATGGAAACAAATGACAGAATTTACAAAACTGCATACACACGGGAACTGGATGTAAAAAAGCAAATAAGTGCTTATTCCATTATCCTCGATATAAAAGAAAGAATAATAATAATCTCTCTCTCTCTCTCTCTCTCTCTCTCTCTCTCCACACCACACACACACACACACCACACACACACACACACACACACACACACACACACACACAGGTGCTCAACCTATGTAGGGTAGGGGTAGGAAGGGAGATAGAAATTGAAATTGAAATTGAAATTGAAAGGAAGGGAGATAGAGAGAGAGTTTACATGCTACTGTTCATGAAGGTTAATGCTTCTACTTGCTGCTAATGATACTGATAGTTTCATCTGCTGCTGCTGCTGCTGCTGATGATGATGATGATGATGATAAATGGAATTTATAGTGAAGGGAGGTAAAGGAGTCCCATAACCTTAAGGTCGTAGGGGAGCGAGGCGTCAGAGGCCTCACTTCTCTAGGGCCAGCATATTGAGGGCGGCGCCCATCTCCTCTCCCTCGCTGCTTTACCTTCCCTGACCCTAAAGAGGGCAGGTACCCATTTACAGCTGGGTGAACTGGGGGAACTGTACTGAAGCCAAGGCGCCCAAACGGCCACCCATCCAACAGGTAACCACGCTCGACACTGCTTAACTTGGCTGGGGGAAAGCGTGTGCTCCGACCACTGAGCTATCCCGTCCTTTTACCTAATGGAATTTATATAGTCGTGTATCTTGCACAGACAAATCAAAGCGCTTACACTCAACTCATTCTTACAGTTATGCAACCAATAGCAAGTAATAGTTCTAAGTCCAAATATACACACACACACAAGCAATCGCGCGCGCGCACGCACACATGCACACGCGAAATGAAACAAGGAGAGAAAAATCTTAGGTTTGAAACAAATATGTCTTGAGGCCGGATTTAAAAGAGTCACAAGAAGGCCTTTGGCAAAGAGAGATAGGGAGGCCAATATGATATATGAAATATATATGTATAAATAAATTTTTATAATATATATTATATTAATATATATAATATATATATATATATATAATATATATATATATATATATATATATATATATTTATATATATATATATATAAAGAAGTAAACCTACAGCTTGCATAAATCAAATGCCATGTGCAATGTGTGGTAAAAAGGAAATGAGGAATGATTTTCTGCTATTTGTGTATTTTATCAACCATTTGAAACTTCTTTGTAAGCCAAACAAATCAAACAACTGTCATATCTTTAATTATAATTTCCCTGTTTATGTATGATGCATTCTTAAAGGATTTTTATCCAAAAATTCTTTGTTATCATATGTTTTTGTGTCTACCTGCTATTTTCATTACAGACAAATTAGTATACTAAAATTTTACCAGCCTGTTGGGTTTTCTTTTTAAGCATAAGCGCCATTCGGTTTTGGACAAAATAGTAGACTTTGTGATTGTAAGTAAATTAGGATGAACACTCTTATTCTCTTTCATTTATCGTGGAAAGTGAATGACTGTTACAGCAAGAAGATCCATCAACCAAACACGAAAATAGCCACAGTCTACAGATTGATAGAAGTTGAAAACTACTCATCCATTCCCATTCATGAAAATCTATTTCTGGGACTTGCACTACTGGTGTATGCTGTTGTGCCTATGGGTTCAAAAATCTTTTTTTTCTCTCCCCAGACAAAGGTACCATGTTGACGATTACAGAGCACACGTTTTCAGTGTGCAATATTGTTTTCTAGGAGTTTTTACACATACATCACTCTTTCGGGATGTTTTATTACCAAAGATGACAAAGCATGTGGTCAAAACAGAAAGTGTTGCTGTCATGAGTTACTTCCCCTCTGTCAACAGTGACAGGTGGGCAGACGACTTTGTCCAGTGATGGGACTCTCCCTTCCTCCTCTGTGGCTGAAACGACAGAATCAGCCTATTCTACTGGACAACGCACAGGTGAAACATATATGGGGTTTTATGTGCATTTGTTGTGGTGTGTGTGTGTTTATCTATCTACCTACCTATCTAACTATATCTATCTGTCTATAGATAGATATAAATACAATTATATAATGTTATGTATAAATATATATATATATATATATATATATATATATATATATATATATATATATATTATCTATCTATCTATCTATCTGTCCCGTAGTCTGACGACCGTGGGGGCACCCTCAAGACTCAGCAACCAGTTCCCTCCATTCTTCTTTGTTCTGCCTTTTCAGGGTTTTTTTGGTTTAGGCCCGTCCATTCACTGATGTTATCCCCCCAGTCTTCCTTGGTCTGCCTTTTTT